>JANQBM010000009.1:2254451-2291986 GCA_025594535.1 Erythroxylum domingense
CCCAAAATACCCTTATGCATTCTTAATTCTTCAACTTACTCTTCCAATTCCCATGCAATACATGAAATAAATCCTCCCAAACTTGACTTAATTATTAAACTCCAATAAAAATATAATTTATCCAACAAGATCACCAAAATCATTCAATTTATACTTACTAAAAGATTCGGGGTCCAACACTAGCATCTTTTGCTTATTACTTTTTTCCACAATTAAGAGGTCGATGATAAGTGCACTTTTCAAATCATATTAAAGACTAGTAAGTAATTGGATATATTTTTAACATAGTATAGATTAGTAAATACAAATGTCAATTCCATGAGAACTATAAGTTGCAGTAATAATCATTTTTATTATCTAATCTATTAAAATGGATTATTGACTTCAAAATAATGATCAATGAACTAAAATTATTAACTTAAGATAACAAAACAAAGTAGTGGACAAAAACTAAATAATCAATTAATAAAAAAGATTCAAACGTAGAATCTTCCTCAAATCTTTTTATGGATGAATTTATCTTAATTCAATTATTTACCCTAGTTTTTTAGATAAGTAGAAATTTTAAAGTTAACTATATTCTTTCTCAAGATGTACAACCCATATCCTTAAGTTGATTGATTGAAGTCTATTTCTAATTAAAACTCCTAAGAATGGTTTACCTTGTTCTATGAATTTTCTTGGTAGAATTGACTCCAGCTAAGAAAGATGGATCATATTTATAGGATTTCATGCAACTTTTATTATTCATACTATGATCCATTCAGTTTTCAAAAAAAATTTATACTGACTTTTGTTTAGTGTAGTGTTGTGACACGCCACCCTCGCGGGCTACGGACTCGGGTATCACCATCAATATCGGGTTCGGATCCGGCGGGAGTGGGGTGTTACAATTCATACATATGATTTCTCAATTCCTATATATGGAATTTGAAATTGAATCAAAACATTAGCAAATTCAATTCAAATACAAAAGTAATAATAAATAGTTTATTAAAAAAATGTGAGTCATTTATTAAAAGATTAAATCCAAACAATAGTTTTATGGTTCATCCCAACTAGATATATTACAATTTATCCATATAAAGACTAAGAAACCAACAATAAAAAAAGAACACAAAACAAAAGAATTGATTCTTATCAATCTTGAAATCTTGATGTCTTCACTTGAATCTTAATGGAATTGTTCTCTTTTCTCTCCAAAGTTTTCTTGGAATGTAAATAAATTGTTTTAATAATAAACCAGGGTTTACATGGAATATACAAAATAATACGTCAAGTATAATTCAACACTATTAAAGCTCATTAAGACACCATATGTGTAACATATGACAACTCTCTATAACTTACTAAAGGGACCTATTTAATTTCAAAAGTGAAGAAAGTGACAAGCCTTTTCCTTTTCCTCTAGCTATAAGCAACTCCCTAATAGGGTCATCCATCTCCTCTTATTCTCCTTACATGATACAAGTCTCCAGTGGATCATCTGTGATTATTTCTTACATAACATGATAAATTCCATTATCAATATTAAAAGTATCATCTTTCTCAAGGGCATGTTTTATGGCTTTAGATATCTTAACTACTACTTTCTAATCTTTACCTTTAGGATTAATTTCCCATCTTGCACATCTATCATAACTTTAGTAGTAGCTAAAAAAGGTTGTCTTAAGATCAAAAGAACCTCTATAACATCTGCCATATCTATAATTACATAATCAACAAAAAAAGATGAAAAGGGAATGGTAACATGTAATTATTTAAAAATCTCTAAAAGCTTATCAAATTGATCTTTTTTTTTCCATCTTTATCAAGTGTACTTGTGTATAGAATTTTTAGTTGGTACTTTTTGACAACTTTCTTTTTTGACTCCTTATTCTTTTTTTCCTTCACCTCGTCCTTCTTTTCTTATACAATAAAATTTCCCTATTGTTTTTGTCTCTTTTTCTTCAACTTTTAACTACTTTCCATTCTACAAATTCATCACATTTACTTTATCCCTCAAGTTTGGCTTACTATTGCTAGGCCAAGTACCTATTTGTATTTTTGACACAAGTTTAACAAAGTATACAGTTGATATGTGTAAATTATACTATGTTTTGACACATGTTTAAGTGTTTTTTGAATATTTCTTAGATGATTATCATGTATATAGGCTTAGAATTATGTTATTATTAGTGTTTGTTTATATTCTAAGTGTTTGTCTAGTTTTAAGCATGATTTGGATCTTAATTTTTTGTTTCAAGAGGTGTGTGATGTGTAGTTGAGTGTATGAAAATAGGAAATTGAAAAAAAGAGAAGAATTGGAAGTATGGAAGCAGGTCAAAAATTGTGACAGAGAGCGCATAAAGCAATTCCAACGAATTTCAATTTTTCCAGCACATGACTCTTTTTTAATTTTAACATTTTGGAGCTATTTTTGAAACCAAATTAAGTGGGTAAACCCTAGAAATAACCCTAAAAGCCTTAAGAACTATTTAACATCATAAAGCACTAAAAAAGAGCAACCACCATATTGCATTCTTAAATCAAAGAAGGAGCATCAAGGAGAGCATTGGAGATTTCTAGATTTTGAGTTCAAGTTCAAAATCAAGTTCCTCTTTCTCTCTTCTTGTTATTTTCATTAAACTTGATGTATGAAATGGATTTGATGATGTTCTTCACGTTTATTATGTTCTAAATTTCTAGATTAGGGTTTGTTCTTGAATTATTTTATGACTTTGATTTCAATTGACTCAATATAATTTTTATGATGTTTGAATTATTTTATGACTTTGATTTCAATTGACTCAATATAATTTTTTTCATGTGTTAATGGTGCATTTTATACCAATAAATCAAGAGAGTGAGTAAAAAATAATATGATTAATTTGCACAATGAGAGTTGGTAGATTAATATGTCACACGATTAACAAATCAACCACATTCGAAGAGAGATCTTGTTTGAGAACTTGGTTATTTGATAGATCACGTCAGAACTAATCGAAAACGTTAAAGAAAAAGTTATGAATTGAGATATTAAAATTATGAAAATTTCAAATTCAATTTAAGTTAATTGATTAGGTCTTGAGAAAGAGTAGTCGATCCCTTAAAAGATCTAAAATCAAAATATAATTGAATCAATAAAGGTTAAAGGGACAAAATAACGATATAATAAATCTAAACTTCATCCTTGATATTCCTCACATATTTATGGTAGCTCTTTTATTATTTTATTATTTTCTTAGTTTCATTTAATTGTTTTAACTTCTTGGTATTTTATTTTCATTTAATTCATATCTCGATACCTTAGACAAAGTTAGGTTCGCTTAGTTTTAACTATATCCTTGTGGGTTCGACACCTTTAATACTACAAGTTTACAATACACATTCTTGTGGATATTGAGGGTTTTATTAGAGGTAAAACTTACTAAAAAATAGTCTAATTCTCTAGGTTATGGATGGAAGGTTATTGATTTTGAAGAGATGCTTTAGTACTTTGGAAACAAGTCTTATATGTATTACTGATTTTTATCATGAGATCCTTAATACATGACTTCCTTTTTCATTTTTTTTATTGGAGGCCTTTATGTTTTTGGTCCTTGATTTTTTCGTGGATGATTACAATGATTTCTCAAACTTGGATTATAGGTGTTACTATAAGGATTATTTTAGGGCTAGTTCCTTATAAAATTAACTTGCTTAGTTGGTTATCTTAAGCTATTAGGTGCATGACATTCATGATTGAGGTGTCCACCAACATAAGTGTCAAAACTCATCATTTTTCTCGATTAAACTACCAAACTTATGTTGTTAAGCTTCTTGCTCAAAGCTTCTAATTTTGCCTCAAATGTTATCAAAAATATTGACATTGTAGATACTACCTAATTTTAGCTTTGGCCTTTAGTTCTCCTACTAGTAATAGTTCATAGCTATGTTCTTAATCATCTTTTATAATTCACTAGGAGTTTTAAAGAAATTTATCCCATTAGAAGATACATCAATTGACTATTTACATGGATAACTTATTATACTATAAAGATTTTGAGTCTATACTTTATGCAATTCCTTAATAATATCTTCCATCTCTCTCATATATCACACAAGATCTTACTCTTTAGTTATTGAAAGAAAAAATTATCATTATGAGTGTTTCTATTCATGATGGAGGAAAGCACCTAGATAAAAAATTTTTAGTAAGATCCATCTAACTAATAATATATATAGCAGGAAGGTTATGGAAACTATACCTAAGTAAGTAGGGGATTTATCATCACCCTAAAATGGTTAAGGGATGCTACTTCAGTAGTACCTAATCTATCTGTCAGCCATGTCATATCCTCAAATAACAAGCTTTTCCTCACCTTTATAAATTTTGATGCCACGAGTAAGTAAGGCAAGCTCTTTAAAGGATGGAGACCAAATTTGTAGCTTAAGAACTCAATTTGATAGTGATGTAGTCATCCAGGGTAGGTTTTAAAAAGATGAGATCCTTACTTGAACTGATATCTTATTCTCTCTCTCATTATTCATTTATCACCAAAAGTAGCTCTTTTCCATAATGAATGGTTTCTTCCTTACGTATGCCTGAAGACCTAAAGCACTTTTTTCTTTTTTACATATTTTAGTTAGAGCTATCCTTCTATTTAATGGAATTCCATACCTTACATTAACATTTACAAAAATATCATACCTCAATGTTGATGAGAAAAGAAAATTACTCCTTCTAATATGAATTTCCTCTAGTTCTAACTTAATGTTCGACTAGATAATATGTTCTTTCTTGCACAAAACATATATCGTGATCTTGATAGTGCAGGAAAGAAACTTTTTCAGTAAGGCCATATAAGGAAAAGTCTCTTTAATTAGCATTATGGCATTTTTGCTTTGCAATTGCTACCTTATAGCTATGCCCATAAAAGCACCTTTTCTTGGATCTTTCTTCTTATTCCTAAAAGAATATAAAAATTTAATCATTTATATAAATCAAAGGGACATTGCATAAGACACAAAAAGGAAGAGGTCTATGCTACGACACCTCTCATCATAGCATGTCATAAGTATGCCATCTAATTTTTTATTGAATACTAATTAGTCTATTTTACTCTACCAATTTCAATTTATCTTCACGATGTACCTGTAGCTAGTATCGGCAAGTACGAGTCAGATCTCACTAAGATAATGAGTATTAGTATGTACCAATATCTTATTTTCTAGCCTATGGAATGAGTCTTGATTTTAAATTAAAGATAAAAATTAATCATTTAAATAAATCAAGAAACAATATTGAGTAGAGAATAAAGAAATCATTTAGAAATAATCAATATCGCAAATTAATGTCTAAGCTAGGAATCCCCCTAAAACCCTTAAATAATTGACCTTTTATTATGCAATTGTTTTATTGACTACTAAATCATGGAAATTCCTACCATACACTAATAACTCACTTGAGACTACTAACAACTAGTCTTAGCATTATCAACCGATATTATTCAGGTAAAAGGTACTAAGATTGCTTTACATATTTGTGAATTATGCTATTAGGTTTGACTTTAATTTATAGGATTTATGTTGACCTACTAGGTTTGTAGTCAACTCCTTTCAATTACGATAAATCAATTAATACATAGGATTTCTTAATCTCTATGCTACGAAATCATATTATGAACTAATATTCTGGATCTATTAGAACATATAATAAACATGTAATTACATCATAATAGATTAATAAAAAAACTGCATAAAATAAAAGGATCAAAATATAATGTAGCATAAACTAGGGTTCATCTTGCCTAAACACTAAAGAAGTTTAGTTACATATAAACAAAATCAAATTGCTTAAATAACTCGAGGAATTTATCAAATTGTTCATCCATGCTATCGCTAGGTATGGTATAGTGGGAAATAATTCCTTTAGTTTTGGAGGATTTTCTACATCTTTGGTCTTTTTTTGACTCTTTCTGTAATTCTCCTCTTTAATTTAGGGTTTGACATTTGCTTGTGACTCCTTCTCGCTTCTAGGTATGACTGCCTTCACATGCTCATTAAGGTTGGGTTTAGTGGTATCCAATAGATTCCTTATTTGCCTTTAAGTTAATATTATCATAAGTTGATCTTAAACTTCCAAGTTACATATGGATGTATATTGCCTCTAATGTTTCACTCTTGATTCCTAAATATATTCCATTATCATTTTGTCCATACTAGATTTCTTTGGTTGTGATGCTTGTTATTGAAATCCTAATGGAGGATTGTTTCTTTGTGGTCCTTGATTTCCCCATGAAAATTTCTGGTAGTTCCTTCATCTAGGATTATAAGTATTGCCATAAGGACTATTTGGGGTCTAGGAGCATTCCCCAAATAATCTATATGCTGAGGCTGAAGTGATTGACATTCTTGTCCTTGATGAATTACCCTGCATACTTTATAGTATAACACCCTTTTTCATGAAGCCATATTCTATCTGTCTATCTTTTTGCTCAGGGCCTCCACTTGTCTCACCAACTATGCCACTGCATTTACTTTGTAAACTCCCACTGGCCTATTTGTTCATGCTATGGTTGAGTACCATTAGTAGTTGCTTATGGCCATATCTTCAATGAATTATTGAGTCACTTCAGATCTTTTGTTATTCAGCACCTATCCAACTACTGCATCCATGAATTGTTTTGTGCTTTGACTCAGCCTATTGTAGAAAGTTTGAATTTGCATCCATAATGGTAGTCTTTGATGTGGGCACAGTCTAAGCATCTCCTTGAATATCTCCCATATGTCATACAATGATTTGCCTTCAGCTTAGGAGTTTGAGGAGATGTCATTCCTCAACATCGTAGTCTTAGCAGGTGGAAAGTACTTACAGAAAAAAACTTCCACCACTTGCTCCTATGTATTTAGTGATAAACATGGCTTGGAATTCAACTGTTACTTAGCTTTTCCTCTAAAGGAGAATGGAAATAGACATAATCTAATGGCATCATTATTTGCTTCGTTTATTTTAAATGTATCATAGATCTCTAAAGAGTTAGATATGTGCGTGTTAGAGTCTTCATCTTTAACTTTATCAAATTAGACTGAATGCTACACGATCTGAATGATGCTCAACTTGATCTTAAAATTTTTTGATTCCATAGTAGGTCTTACGATGATGGACTCATAACTAATCAAGTATAGCCTAATGTAGTCAAACATTGTCTGTCGTTGGTCAGCCATGTTATTTGATTCTTATGTATTTTCTTGACCTCCCAAATCCTCTATCCAATGATCTAACTTAAACTCTCACAATTTCATCCTTCAAATTTTCCTTCACACTGTCCTTTTGATTTTTGGATTTAAGTTTGTTAAATTCTCATATATGCTCCAGGTCATAATGTAGTATCCCGTCTCTCAAATTGTTGATGGATTTAAAGTGTTAGAGTATTGAGTCATATGAGTGGAATCATATAGAATAAATTTTGTACATTTATGACATGATTTTATAATTGTATTTAAATGCATAATATTAACATACACATATGAATTATAAGTCAGACAAATTGCACTTAGTTGACATATTCTAGGGTATGAAACTAAAATGAATGTGACATGAATATGCATTTCCAATGTCTTGTACTTTGGTTTACTAATGACAAGAATTGACAGATTATAATTAGTGACTTGGAATTAATTGTTACAATTAAGAGATTGATGAATTAATATGTACACCTAGTCCAAGAAAAATGTCAAGTGGTAAGACAAGTTGACATGTGGAAAAGTAGGATGACTAGACCTATGAAATAAGCAACACATGGCAGTAGAATTGAGTGACAAATGGCTTAGAGATTGAATGAAAAATGGCTTAGAGATTGAGTGACAAATGGCCTAGGATCATGGTGACATTTGGCAGGATAAGGTAAGGACAAATGGCTTGTTTTCAAACATGACAAGTGCCATTGTATTACATAGACACCTTGCACTTAATAATGTAAACTAATACAGAAACATCTCCATCATTGTTTCTGTTGTGATTCATCCCTCTCACCATCGAGAACTCACTTCTTCCTCACAACTTTTAACTTCTACCTAAGTTCTGTCCATTATCACCTTATATTTGAGATGATATTGCATACATGGAAGGCTAGGTTAGATTGAAAATTGCGATCAAGTAAGTGAAATACTTATCTCTTGTGATATATGTTAATAGTACTTGATGATGACTGAATTAGGGATGGATTGACTGTGATATTAGTGTATATGAGTGCTTGAAAATGATGCATGAATGGTAGTTTCTGTTCTATTTTTGCATCCATAAAAAACAATAGTTTATGAGCTATTAAATGAATGATTTTGAGCTAGAATTTGAGATGAAATTGATGAGGAATTGAGGTATAATTAAGGTACAATTAATGGACTGTTATGAAGGTGTTTTAAATATGGTATAAAGGTATTTTAAATTGGAAAATTAGGGATGTAAGGGAATATGTAAAAAGTGATTTTTTAGGATATAAATGAACAGAATTTAGGGAGACCAAATATAGCCAAAATGGAAGTTATATTAATATAAATTGAGGTAGCTTTTAAGACATGTAGTTTAAAAAAAAAAGCAAGTGTTAGATGTTCTTTAAAGTAAGTAAAATTTTGTGGAGAATTAAGGGAAATTGGATAATGCACTTTCGGGGAACTCATCCCATAATCGTGGGAAGGTCCTCCAAGATCATGGGCAATGCTTTGAAATGAAAAACTTCTATTTTGTGTAATTTTTGAACCACATAAGGATAAGTCACTTTACATTGGTGTATTTAACTTGATTGAGGCTTTAAATGAACCTAAATTATTGCTTGATTCATTGGTTAGGGGTTTGATAAGTTTAGGTTGTTAATTGATGTCATAACTTAAGTAATGTATTGTCTTGATATCAATGTATTGAAATATGGAAATTATGAGTTGTTAAAGGAATTAAGATGTTCTTATGAATGCAAATATAATTGAAAGGATATGAGTAATGTGTATTAGATATAAATGAATGAACATTGGAGAAGATGAAGTAATTGTGAGTGAGAATTGGATAATTATATGAATGTGTATGATTGATGAATAAATCAAGCTTACTTAAGGTATAAACCTAATTACAAAATGGTAGTATACAAGCTATAAAGTTTGAATGATCTATAAATGTATAAGTACAGTCAAGATCTTTGTATACTAATACATACCCAGAAGGTCAATTGATTATGCTTTGAAACATGATATATATACAAAGGAATGATTGAATAATCATATGATTGACAACTTAATGATGTGTGTATTACATGATGATAGATACACAAGTTGATCTTCAACATCTAGACATTGTCGAATCATCAAGGCAATAACTTATCTGGAGCGTACTGTGAATTAAACTAGATGTGTAAACTCAATTGTATGTGTTTCTATTTGATCTGTATGTTGAATATGAAATGTGAAAACAATTGAATATGAAATGTTGGAATAAATATAAAAAGTGAGAACAATTGAATGTGAAATGCTGGAAGGAATATGAAATATGTGAGCAATTGAATGTGAACTGCCCCGGACTTATATCTAATGAATTTGATACATATGACAGAAGTATACAGGAACAAAAGGTAATGAAACATGGCATATGAAATGATGCATCACATTGAAATGCATGATCAGATAAAGGAGTTGTGACTGAAGTGACCAACGTGAAAAAGAGCTTTGAGCTCATGATTGTGCACAAAGAGCCACAGGCTCAGTTATTAATGAGCCCGATATTCATAATGGATATGGGATAGTAAATGAAATGAGCTCGATATCCATAATGAATATGGGAGAGTAAATAGGCATTTGGTCACAACAAAGCAATATAAAATGGAATCATATGTGCATTTGCATGTACATCCTTATATGTATCACATGATTGAATTGAAATGAATTATTGAATTGTTTCAAATATAGCTGAAAAGTAAACGAGGATGTGTTGTGATATGCAATGTTAGCTTACCTGATATACATATGAAAGTATGATAATCTTGATGTACATGATATGGTATGAAGAAATATGACGTGATATTCAATTTTATCTGAGATGTAATAATTGTTGAATTGGAATATGACTTGTCTCTATATATCTGAATTAAGTGAATACATCGATGATGGTTCACTCACTGAGTTCATAAACTCATCAAAATTGCAATATTGATTTTCAGGTTCAGAGGAGATCTAGTTAGACTAATTAAAGCATAGCTAATGCAATTAGACATGAGTTAGTGGTCAAGATCAGTTGTACCTGCAGATGTCTCTAGTCATTATGCATTAAGAATAGCATTTCTCACCTATTTTCAAATGTATATGTGAACTCTGAAGTGTAATGAAATTTGTGATTTAATATGAATGTGTCTGAAATGATTCAGAATGAATATTTGAAATGCTTTTGATATATGATTCCTCTAATAATATGGTAATGCGATCGTCTTAACGTGTCATCCTCGTTGAGTATGTTCTCAAATAATTGTCTACATGTTTAGGCATATGCTTTATAAAAGTGTTACGTTACACATAAACTGACTAGGAGTCTAATTCTAAAACTAAAGATATAAACTAAACAAATAAAATAACGTAAAGTAAAAACAAAAATAAATCAGAATAAAAGAAAATGAAGTAATGACTAGATTAATAAAACTAAGGTTTTCCTAATATCGTTGTCCCTGACAATGTTATCAAACGCATGATTGGTCTATTTTACACTACCAATTTTAATTTGTTCATAAGTGCACAATATAGTTGTTGCTAGTACCGACAAGTATGGGTCGAATCTCACGAAGACAATTTGAGTACTAATATTTCTCGATATCCAATTATCTAGTTTACAAATTGAGTGTTGATTTTAAATTAAAAACAAAAATTAAGCAATTAAAATAAATAATTTAACAATTTTGAGCAAAGAATAAAGAAATCACTTAGAAGTAATCAATATCACAAATTAGTGTCTAGGCTAATAATCCCCCAAAACCCTTTAAAAATTGACCTTTTATTATGCAATTGTTTTATTGATTATTGGACAATGGAAATTCCTATCGTATGCTGATAGCTCACTTGAGATTACTGACAAATAATCTTAAAATTATCAACTGATATTATTCAGGTTAAAAGTACTAATATTGCTTTACTAATTTGTGAATTCCATTATTAGGTTTGAACCTAATCTAGAGGATTTCTGTTGACCTATATCTAGGTTTGTATTTAAATCCTTTCAATTAAGGTAAACCAATTCATACACAGGATTTCTCAATCTCTATGCTATAAAATCAAATTATGAACTAATATTTCAGATTTATTAGAACATAATAATAAACAAATAATTGAATCATAATAGATAAATCAAAACAATTTCATTAAATAAAATGATCATAATATAATATATCACAAACTAGGTTTTATCTTTCCTAAACAGTTTAAAAGTTTAGTTACACATGATAGGAAATGAAATCAAACTTAAACAAAAAGAAAAACAAATAAAAAAGAGTGCATAATTCTAAATCTTCCTTTATCTCCTATCGAATGTTCTTGCAAGGTAGAGGTTGATCTTTCATTCTGTTGAATCTTTTGATGATTTCTTCATGTTTTCACTTATTTGGATCCAAATCACCCCTTCTTAATGATCTCTGCCTTTGGAATGGCCTCTGAATGTCTTTAAACATTTGCTTTATAATAGTCAGTTTCAAAAACTACTGACGGTTAAAGTGTTAGAATATTTAGTCACTTAAGTTACATCATTATAAAATTAATTTGGTGCATTTAGGAGATAATTTTATGAATTCATTCACAAGCATAATATTAGCAAACACACAAGAGTTATGATTTAGAAAAAAATGCAAAGATTTTATGTGCACTTAATTGACATGTTTCAGGGTATGAATGTTTCAAAATGATTATGACATGATTATGCATTTCTAATGTGTTATATTTTGTTTTACCAATGAAAGGAATTGATGAATTAAAATTAGGAATTTGGAGTTTATTTGTCACAGTTGGAAGATTGATGGATTAATATGTACATGTAGCCTAGGAAAAAGTTCAAGTAGCAAGAAAATTTGACATGTGAAAATTTAGGATGATTAAGCCTATAAAATGAGTGACAAATGGCTTGGAGAATTAAGAGACAAATGGCTTAGGAATTAAGTGACATTTGGCATCTAAAAAGGAGGACATGAATGTTGCTTAATTACATGAGAAGTTTCTTTTAAGAAAGAACACTCATCTTACACCATATGGCTTAAAACATTGCATGGTCATCTTCTTTTCTATTTCTACCGTATACTCTCTACTTCTCCTCCCTCATATTGTAAAAACTTACCCATAACCCACATCTTTGAGTTTCTACCTTAGTTTTGTACATCACCACCCAAAATCCATGCAAAATCCTTCATAAAGATAGCTATATAGGCAGAACATTGTAACTTATATTTTTTTTTTTGGTCATGGCTGAACCATCATACTCCTTCAATGTTCTTAAAATGTTCTTGCATGTGATGCTAAGGAAGCTTGACATTTAAGGTGGCATTTAATCTAATCAAGTAAGTAAAATACTGAACTATTGTGGTATATGTTAGCAAAATTTTTATTATGGCTAATTAGGGATGGATTGAATTTGGCGTTGGTGTTAAAGATATACTGTAAAATGAAGAATGAATAGGTACTTTTCTGTTCTATTTTTGCATGTACGAAAATAGTAGTTTATGGATGTTGTATGGATGATTTAAGTTGGGATTTGAAGTATAATTGATGAGCAATTCATGATAAAGATAGGCGTTATTAAGGTGTTTTCAAATTTGGAAAATTAGAGCTGTAGGTGCGTTTGTAAAAAGTGACTGTTAATGACATAAGTGAGTAGAATTTTGTAAGCCTTAGTGTAACCAATATAGAAGCTAAATTAACCTGAAATGAAGAAACCTTAAAGGACATGAAATTTGGAAAATTTCAGGTGTTAGTGATGCCTCTAAGCCTGCAAAATTCCTGAAGTATTGAAGGTGGTAAAGTTACACACATTAATGATGTTGAAAATAAATTTTGGAATTTTAATTTCAACCTTGTGTACATGTCGAACAAACTGAGAAAATCACTCTAAATTGGTATATTTGGACTTTATTAAGGCTAGGAATGAGCCTAGATTATTGCTTGATTAATTGGTTAAGAGTTTGATAAGTTTATGTAGTTAATGTTGGATTAGCCATGGTTATATGCATCACATGCATGCGGATGTAGGGGAAGTGTCGGAATCAAGATTATGACACCATGACAACCTGAAAACCACAAGATTATACATGCATGCAAGGATATGTAAAGAATATGAAATGTAAAAACATTCTTACCTTTATTTTTCCTCCTTTCTTGTTTCTTCTCCTTGTTTAGGTTATCACAAACACTGAACCCTTCCTTGATCACCCAAAAATAGGCAAAGAAGGGAGATGAAACAATATATAAGGGCTTTAGAACACCAAACTTGATGAATTCAAGTAGATGTTCAATATACGAGATAGATCAAAGTTATCTTGCATGTATGTTAATTTAAAAAACAATTGCATAAATTGCATAAAGATAACTCAAGAACCCTTCTCACTCTATCTAGAACTCTTCTAGAACCCTTTCTCTATCACTTAAGTGTGTAAGAAGTCGAAAAAGCTCGTGTACATAAGTGAAGAACTCACTTGTATATCATTTTGTGAATTTTTTCACAATTATGGTTAGGCCACGATTGTGGCCCTATGAGTCACGATTATGGCCTGCTTAAAATGGCCATACATACTTTGTTTTTCATCCAATCTTTTATGCGTGTGATCCTTAATTTCCCAGTTATTTTAAGCATTTGAATTAACTCTTAATTCAATCAAATCATGATGCCAATTTCTCAAAATATAAGTGGATCAACACACGAACTCTTTGATAGTTAATTATCCAACTTATAAACCTTTCTATAGACAATTACCATGCAATTCGTCCTTTCACGATACTATACCCCACTTGATTCAGAGTATGGGCTATGTGTCAACTCCCATTAAACTGACTAAGTCACATCTAGTCCAAATGATGTTAGTTCTTGTCCTAGGATCTGATTACTCTATGTGTCATTGAAGACTCTCATATAATTACTTTGGCCATAGACTCCTGAGTAATGATTCCGACAAGAGGATGTGGGTATCATCTCCTTCTATCAGGAGTGGTGAATCCTTTATTGGCTACCTAATTACGTTCGAATACAAATAGTTGTACCCAATCACCACCCTAAGAGTAACCTCATCTTGAGGTAACAAGGAATGATGTCAAAGCACAGGATTTGTATCTAAGATATCCTTGAGTACCTCAAGTTTAAGGATATTTGTACCATTTCTATGATGAGATTAATCATTGAAATTCGATAGATCATCCATATGATAATCTCATAGCGGGTCATCCAATGTAATTACTACTCTTAGTAAGCATCCACATGTTAACTCTAAATAACTCATGCTTACAGTTTGTGAGATCCACTACTTGATCAAATTAAGGAGCATAACATGTGCTAGTCTGTCTGGACTAATAAAGTCCTGTCTTATTAATCCTATGACTAAGGATTATTTAAATACTAACATAATTTCACATGATAGGAATCTTATTATCATGATCTCATCATGATTTCCTTCATCCTATGTTTTGTATCATGGACTTCATTAATTCGATTTAAGAGCAATATCAATTCATATATAAATGAATATCAAATTAATGAAAAATGCCTTTTGCTTTATTAATCAAAATAAAGTTTGTACAAAAGTGCTAAAGGTGATTGCCTTTAGAGCACTACTCTAAAAATATTTCACTTGCACTAAAGCCAATTGCCTTTGATCTAATACCATAGGCGAGTACACAAGAGTCAAATTTTGCTTGAGGAAGTGGTTTAGTCAAAGGATCAGCGATGTTATGATCTGTGGGCACTCTCTCTACCTTCACATCGCCTCTATCAATTATCTACCTGATCAGGTGATATCTCCTGAGTATGTGTTTGGACCTCTGATGAGACCTTGGTTCCTAGGCTTGTGCCATAACCCCATTGTTGTCACAGTACAACAATATTGGGTTTACTATACTAGGAACCATTACAAGTTCTATGATGAACTTCTTGATCCAAAAAGCTTCTTTTACCGCTTCCACAGCTGCAATGTACTCTGACTCGGTTGTCAAATCTGCAGTCATCTCTTGTTTGGAACTCTTCCAACTAACTGCTCCACCATTGAGTGTGAAAACATAACTTGATTGAGATTTAGAGTCATCCTGGTCAGATTGAAAACTGGCATCTATATGCCCACTCACTGTGAGATCTTCATTTCCACATATTAAAAATACATCCTTAGTCCTTCTCAAGTACCATAGGATATTCTTAACAGCCACCTAGTGACCCTTACCAGGATCTGATTGATATCTAGTTGTACATTTAGAGCATACAATATGTCGGGTCTTGTATATAACATAGCATACATGATTGATCCTACTGCAAAATCGTATAGGATCATACTCATACGAGTCCTCTCATTTTGTGTATTAGGACATATGGATTTTGATAGTTTTATCCCATGAGTCATGGGAAGAAACCCTCTATTGGACTGCTCCATACTAAACCTATTTAGCACATTGTCTAAGTACGTTGATTGTGAAAGACCTAGTAAATTCTTTGATCTATCTCTATAGATCTTTATTCTCAATATATAAGTTGCTTCTCTAAGGTCTTTTATGGAAAAATTACGAGACAACCAAACTTTGACTGATTGCAAAATTGAGACATCATTTAATATAAGTAATATATCATCCATATATAACACGAGGAATATGATTGCACTCCCACTAACCTTCTTGTACATAAGGTTCATCAGGATTTTATGAGGAATCAAACTCTTTGATTGTCTCATCAAATCAGATGTTCCAACTCCTAGATGCTTGCTTCAATCTATAAATGGATTTCTGAAGCTTGTATACTTTTTTTACATCTCTAGATACGAAGCCCACAGGTTGTATCATATATACATCCTCAACTAGGTTTCCATTTAGGAAAGTCATCTTCACATCCATCTGCCATATTTCATAATCATAATGAGCAGTAATGGCTAGGAGTATTATAATGGATTTAAGCATAGCTACAGGGTTAAATGTCTCATCATAGTCAACTCCTTGTCTTTGACGATAACCTTTAGCGACTAGCCTCGCTTTATAGGTAATTACATTACCTTCCATATCAGTTTTCCTCTTAAAAATCCACTTGCACCTTATAGGTTTTAACCCATTGGGTGGCTCAATGAAATTCCATAGTTGGTTTCTATACAAGGAATCCATTTCGAACTTTATAGTTTGAAGCCATTTTTTAGATTCTGAACTCTTTAGAGCCTCTTCATAGCTTGTAGGCTAATCTTCCTCTATGAGGAATACATCATTCTGATCGCTTATGAGAAATCCATATCTCTCTAGAACATTGCATATCCTACTTGACCTACGAACATTTTGTGTATCAGAAGGTTCAACCGTTGTCTCATCTCTGTGAACAACAATTTCAGGTTTAGGCAATTAATTTGCATTTGTTTGAGCATCATGAACTTCATCAAGTTGAATTTTGCTCCCACTGTCTTCTCTTAGAAGAAACTCTTTCTCTAAAAGGACAGCATGCTTTAAGACAAACACCTTTTTCTCTAAAGCATTATAGAACTAATATCTAATTGTTTCTTTAGGATATCCTATAAACAGACATTTATCAGATCTCGCTTCAAGCTTGTCTGATTGAATTCCCTTCATATAAGTCGAACAACCCCAAACTTTCATATGAGAAAGATAAGGCCTTTTTCAAACAATGGTTATCTCATTTTTATCCTTTATTGTCAGTGATATTTAAAATTGAATTGGATATATCTAATATGTAAATTCCATTGCACAATTTAGCAGTACCATACAACATTTCATTCAAATTAATTGAACAACCATTGCTTGAAAAAGTTAAATAAAATCCCACTTTATTAAGACATGAAATAGATACAATGTTTTTAGTCACAACGGGTACATAATAGCAATTTTCCATAACTAACTCCAGCCCGTTAGGAAGATACAAAACATATGTCCCTACAGTTAGTGCAGCAACTCTTGCTCTATTTCCCACAAGGAGGTCCATCTCTCCCTTTTTGAGTGTCTAATATCCCTGAGACCCTGTATATCAACACATATGTGTGAGCCACATCTGGTATCTAATACCCAAATGTTATGACCAGAAATAGAATTAACCTCAATGACAAATATCTTACCTGAAGTAAACGGTGGGGCATCTAATGCCTTCTTTTACTTCAGTGACTTCGGATACGCTTTGCAGTTCCTCTTCTAATGTCCTTCCTTGTTGCAATGGAAGCATATCCCCTTTGGTGCTATCTCCTTTGCCTTCTTATTGGCTACACCTCCCATTGGCTTCTTGGACTTCTTATTCTTCTTTGGTTCTTCTTTCGAGAACCAGAAGCAGAGTCCACCAGCATCACAGCCTTATTGTCTTTCTTGACAGTCTTCTCAGCTGTTTGAGTAGATTAATCAGCTCAGATATCAGTGCAGATATTTAGTTCATCTGATAGTTAAGCAAAAACTATGAATAACTATCGGTCAAACTGTTCAGAATCAAGTCTATACTTAATTCATTATCCATAATGAAACCTAGCTGCCTAACCTCTCAATATATCCATTCATCTTCATCGTATACTATAGTAAAGATGATCCCTCAGCCATCTTTAAACAGAAAAGCAACCTCGAGGTTTGGAACCTTTTAGATCGAGCTTGCTCATCAAATAGTTACCTCAGATGTTAGAATATGGTATGAGCAGCCATAGCCTCATGCTTCTTTTGTAGTTCTAGTGACATAGAGGCCAGCATTATATAGTTAGCCAACTCACTATCATCCAGTCGCTTCTTATTAGCTTTTTGATCTTCATCAGATGCGTCAATAGCAGGGGGATCGAGAAATGGTTCATCTAGGACATATCCTAGTTTTTCAGATTTGAGAACTATTCTCAAATTCCATAGCCAATCTAAGAAGTTAGGTCTTGTGAGTTTGTTGGAATCTAATAAGGAGTGTAAGTTCACACTAAGAAGACATCTTGGCGATTCAATAACCTAAAAGAGTGAGAGAAAATGTTAGAATGTACATTCATGTATATCAATAAGGACTTTAATCACATGCATTATAGGTCCCATTATTCTAATTCAAATATATAGCCCTCATTACGAATTTGAGAAAACTTATAGTTTTCTTATTAGGTCGACATCTGATATCACCAAGAACGACCTTGGGTTTACCCAATAAGCCATCTTAGGTCAATCGATAGGTATCATTCACACCAATTGCATTCAATTATGCAACTATCAACTTATTCCATGAATTATTGATTTAGCACACTCATTGGGTCATCAACTTTTGATTTGTATACATCTCATGTCTATAACCCAACTTCGCCTCTAGCCACGTTAACCTTGGGTTTGCCCAATAAATCAATGCTTCTAGTTAGAACCAACCCATTAATCTGGAAATCTAATTTCCATGGTTTGAATATATTCATGTAGAGCGGAATTTAGTTTTCCTAACAACCCAACTCTAAAAGAACTCTGGTTCTTGCCATATGAATGGAAGGTGTAAGTCCTAATATTTGATTTGAGGGATTTGTCCTTTAATCTCTTTAACACTTAGATGATCTTGATTATATATATCACCTATACATTTAGATTATGGACATCTCAATTGAATTGAGCCTATGTCCATAACTACCCTTAAAATGCATCTAATGCACGTATCACATATAGGAGGTTTAATTCAGGCTGTGACTTGACCATACATCTACACTTCTTGATTCGATGAACTTTTAAACCTAATCGGGTACTAGTTTTAGTCTTGGATAATATGAATTATGAATGTGATTCGATTAGGAACCTTAAAATTCAATTATTTTGATGTCCAAATTAAGCTCTTTAATCCTAGTTTATATGTCTTTATCTAGTCACACTAGAAATGCTATGCTCTACTTGGATTAATTCTAAATTAATCCTTAGGGTTTCCAAAATTCCTATACATCATTTAGTCATATATAATATCTCTAGGTCATCTTAAATTTATCTAAACAATTTCGGCACAAGCCAAAATTATATTGATGACCAAAATCATCAAAATAAATAAGTTAAGCTACTAGACACTAAAGAGACCAATTCGATGTTCGAAAAATTTTCGAAACCCTAATTTCAAGTACATGTATTAAGCATGTTATTTTCATCAAAATAATACATTTTTTATCATATAAGAACCTTATTTAGGTCTTATAACCGAAATACATACATTATAAGTCAACTCCATCAACTTTCAAAAAATTGACTAATGTTGACTTTGACTTTATTTATTAATTGAATCAAATTCAATTAATTCTCGAAAAATTTTAAAATCTTATAAGCATTCTAAATGTGTATAATAAAAAATTCCAAAATCTTATTCTTAGGAATTATTTATTAATAAATAGGGATAAGCCAACACATCACATGTGTATGACCCTTGTCACATTACTTCTAACACTAGTTAAACATTACATCATACATGCATAAGATAACCACTTTAACAACAAGTTTCATGCATCTTATACATGTGGAAACATCTCTTCTTGCATGTTCATGCATAAAATTTATAAAAACAATTTTTATAAAAATTAGTATAGAATTTACATGCATGCATGTTCATCAAATTTCCAGAATTTCCAGAGCTTCATACATGCATGAGCCTGAAACTAAATTTGTAATAAAATAGAAAATAACATACAATTGCATTTTGTTTTTACAGAAACATAATATAACAACTTATAAACATTTATATGAGAGAAAAACATAAAAAAATTTTGTAGAATTATTACAAAATTTTCAAAGTCAGCACATGCATTCACTTTTTCAGAAATTCCCAGAAATCAATATATGAACAGTTTGGATATTAATTCTAAATAAAATAGAAAATGAAATTCAATTTCAATTTCCTTTTATAGAAACATAATGTAACATCTTATAAACATTTCTGAGAAAGAAAATTAGAAAAAAATTATACATTTTACAAGAATTATCCCAAATCAATATGCATGTCAGTCACAACCCAGTAAACACTTTGCACATGTTCAATACATCATCAAATACATGCATAAAGTTGCTCTGATACCACTGTTTGATCTCATTACTCTATGTGTTATTGAAGACTGTCTTCATGACACATAATTGTTCTAGCTATAGACTCTAGAGTAATGATCTCGACAAGAGGTTATGGGTATCATCTCCTTCTATCAGGACTGGTGAATCCTTTATTGGCTACCCAATTACCTTCGAATACAAATAGCTGTACCCAATCACCACCCTAAGAGCAACCTCGTCTTAAGATAATAAGGAATGATGTCAAAGCACAGGATTCGTATCCAAGATATCCTTGAGTACCTTAAGTCTTAGGATATTTGCGTTATTGCTACAATGAGATTAATCATTGATATTCGAAAGATCTTCCATATGATAATCTCATAGAGGGCAATCCAATGTACTTACTATTCTTAGTAAGCATCTACATGTTAACTCTAAACAACTCATGCTTACAGTTTGTGAGATCCACAGCTTGATCAAATCAAGGAGTATAACATGTGCCTGTCTATCTGGATTAATAATGTCCTGTCTTATTAATCCTATGACTAGGGATTATTTAGATACTAACATAAATGCATATGATAAGAATCTCATTATCATGATCTCATCATGATTTCCTTCATGCTATGTTTTATATCATAGACTTGATTAATTCGATTTAAGATCAATATCAATTCATAAATAAATGAATATCAAATTAATGAAAAATGACTTTTTCTTTATTAATCAAAATAAAGTTTGTACAAAAATGCTAAAGGTGATTGTCTTTAGAGCACTACTCTAACAGTTAATTGATGTCATAACCTAAAGAATGGACTAATTTGTTGTGGTTGTGTTCAAAGTTGGAAACTGTGATTTGTTAAAGGAATAAATGAGTTCTTTTAATACAAACATGATCTTAAGGACATGAGTAATGTGTATAAGTTATGGATGAATGAGCATTGAAGAACATGGGGTAATTATGAATGAGAATTGGGTAAATGAATGAATATATATATTAGTGGAAAATGTTTGGTGAATATATAAATCTAGCTTGCTGAAATTCCAAATTTAAAGTAACAATTGTGTGTGTGTTATAGGAGGCTTTTTTATCATGAAAATTTACACAAATAAGTGTAAGGTATGGTTGATGACTTTGGAGTAAATCAATCTTATCTAAATTTATAAACCTAATAGCAAAATGGTAGTATACAAGTTATAATGTTTGAATGGTATTAGGCTATATAAGCACAAATTGAATAGTTAAGATCTATGCATAAGAATACATACCTGGAAAGTCAATTGAGCATGAATTGAAACATGACACATATATGTGTGCATGATTGTATATTTATATGATCAAACAACTTGGTGATTTATGAACTATGTGTGTATATATTGCATGAAGATAGATGCGCAAGGTGATCATCAACATCTAGACATTACCGGAACATCCAGAAAATAGCATTTCTCGAGTGTACTGTGAGTCAAATTAGATGTGTAAACTCACTTATATGTGCTTCTGTGTAAATTGTATGTTTAATATGAAATGTGTCTACAATTGATTGATAAATGTCAGACTTAGGTCTGAGGAGTTACTTATATGGTATGAGCATAACGAAATGAAAGGTAATGAAAACATAACGTATGAAATGACACATCTCATCATATTGAAATGCATGATTAGATAAAGGAGTTTGTGATCAGACAAAGGAATTTGAGCTTAGAATTATGAAAAAGAGCCTTAGGCTCTGATAGCATAGACTTAACATCCATAACAGTTACGGGCCAGCCATAAACTCTGTACCCATAATAGGTCCAAGACAACAAATTGTGTTGATAGGCAGTTGGTCACAACAAAAAAAAATGAAAATGAAAACATATTAGCATTTGCATATGCATCCCTACATGCATCATATGATTGAATTGAAATGATTTATTGAATTGCTTTGAAATAGTGAAATACAACAAGTCAATGGAGAATGTGATGTGATATGCAATACTAGTTTATATGATATACTTGTTGAAGTTTGATAAATTGTGATATAACTTATCTTTTTGATTTAACTGTGTGAATGCATCGATGATGGTTTACTCACTGAGTTCGCAAACTCATCAAAATTCTATCATTTTTTTTAGGTTCAAGGGAGTTCTAGCAACCAAGTGATCTAGTAGAAGTTTAATACTTACATTTTAGGGACAGAAATGGCTCAAAGGTCTGACAGCTGAATCTGTAAAGTCTAGTTAGAGTCTTTTGCATTAGTATCCCATATCATGTTACATATTTTTGTACTAAGATTAAACTCTCAACTGTTGTGTACTGTACATACGGATTCTAAATTATAATGACATATGTGGCTTTATATGTTTGTGAAAGAAATGGGAAAAAATGAATGCTTATGATATGTTTAACGATTTGGATTGAGTTAATTTAGAGTATGTTCTCGAACATCCTTTAGTATGTTCAGGCTTAAGCTCTATGGGAGTGGTATGCTACAAATTCGATATTAGAGCATAGTTTGACATCCTTAGGGACATATGTGAGCTTTTCAACATGACATATAGTAAGAGACCCATATAGGGATCACTATTATTGTTTGTTATAGGTCATTTGCTATAGGAGACTGTGTTGTAGAATTAGCTAATCTTGAGTCAATAAGAGCTAATAGAGAGTCCCCTATACCTTAGTCTGAGTAAATACCTTAGAGAGTCCCAGAGAGGAGAGAAAGGAGGTATGATAAACTTAGGAAGTAGGGGGCTGTAGACTTCTATGGAAGTACATATCCTATTGAGGCAGAGGGATGGTTGGAGAGAACAGAGAGAGTGTTTAATTAGATGGATTGTAAGCTTAATGAGAGGTTCGACTATACAGTCTCGTTACTTCAAGGTCTAGCCTATCAGTGGGGGAAAACAGTTCCAAGTAGTTTCTCCCGACCTTGTAGATTGACAGGGGAGGACTTCCTGAAGGTCTTTAAATATAATTACATGCCAAAGATCTATTCAGACGAGAAGATTAAAGAATTTCTTGATCTAAAATAGGGAAATCTCATTGTAGCTGAGTATGAGGTACGATTCAATGAATTATCGGGTATGCTACTACCTTGATCTCGACTAAAGAAGATAAATTTAGGCAGTTTGAGAATAGTTTGAATATGGAAATCAAGACAACAATGGCTATTACAAATCTTATAGTTTTACTAAGCTATAAGTCACTTTGATTCAGATTGAGTAGTTACTGAAGGATTAACAAGGAGAGTATAGATAAGAGTTCAGGTCTAAGAGGAATGGAGAGATTCAAGTTGACTCTGAAAAAAAATTTAGTAAACGCTAGAATAGACCATCATGATCATAGTTTAGATCGAGGCAGTCAGGGTTTAAACCTAAAGGTGGTTTTGTTCATTCTAGTGGTGGTAGAGGCCAGGTATCTAGAGGGCAAACTTGTGGCAGACAAACACAACAGATTCCCAATTGTGAACATTGTGGAAAAAGACATGGTGGAGTATGTTGGAAGGAATTAGGAGCTTGTTTGAGAGACTATCCAGCAACTTTAAGAGCACAGTCTCGAGTAAGAGGAGGATTAATAATGGAAATGATTATCCAACAGAGCAAAACTAGTAGAGTAGGATAGAGAGGAAGAGGTAAAGGTAAATCAATCTTAGTAGGTCCTAGTGTTAGGATTGAATTATGGAGTAAGCAACGAAAGTCTCAAGCAAAGATTTTTTCCATTACTAGATAGGAGGCATAAAGTTCCCGAGATGTTCTTGCATTTATATTATATGTCTTTGATCTTGAGGAATTTGCATTGTTAGATCTAAGACTTACACATTCCTTTATTACCCCACATCTAACATTTCAATTGCATTATGAGAGAGAGATGCTGAGATTTGGCTTAGAGGTGAGTACTCTAGTTGGTAGTACTACAGTGATTAGAGAAGTACGTAGAGGGTGTATTATTTGGGTTGACCAGGCTTAATTGAAAGCTTATTTGATAGTACTGCAATTGAAAGAGATAGAACTTATTTTAGGTATGGATTGACTAACTGCTCATACGGCTATGATGAATTGTTACACTAAGGAAGTTATTCTTGAATCCCCTACTCAACTAAGAGTAATATTTTGAGGTGTTAGTCAAACAATGCCAACCAAATTGATTTCATCAATGAGCGCTTTTAAACTGATTTAAAGTGGATGTGAGGTTTATTTAGCCTATATGACTAATACCTGAGTTGAGCAGACAATATAGGATATTCTATTTGTTAGGGATTTTTTATATGTCTTTCCTATTGAATTACGGGGATTACCACCATATACCGAAAGGGAGTTCACCATTAACCTTATCCTAAGTACTACTTCTATATCTATTCCTCCTTATAGCATGGCACTGGTGGAACTTAAAGAACTTAAAACTTAGTTACAGGAGTTGTTAGATAAGGGTTTTATGAGTCCCAGTGTATCACCTTAGGGAGCTATAGTTTTTGTTTGTAAAGAAGAAGGAAGGGACTTTGGGATTATGAATTAATTATAGGCAATTAAATCAAGTAACAGTGAAAAAAGCGTATCCCCTACCGAGAATAGATGATTTACTCGATCAATTACAAGGAGCTTAGGTGTTTACTAAACTAGATTTTAGGTTAGGGTATTATCAATGGAAAATAGTAAAATTCGATGTACCAAAGAGTGCATTCAGAACCAGAAATGGGCACTTCGAGTTTTTGATGATGCCTTTTGGATTGACGAATGTTCCAACTACCTTTATGGCCTTGATGAATAAAGTATTCCAACCTTACTTAGATCACTTTGTTATGGTATTCATATATGATATCTTGGTGTACTTGAGGAGTATAAATGAACATTATGAAAATTTGAGGATAGTTTTATAGACGATAAGAGAGAAAAAATTGTATGCCAAGTTTAGTAAGTGTGAATTCTGGCTTGATCAAATAGTGTTCTTAGGTTATATAGTATCTAGATAGGGCATACAAGTAGACCCAAAGAAAGTTGAGGTAGTGATGAAATGGGAAGTACCTAGAAATATGTCAGAGATTCGGAGTTTTCTTAGGCAAGGTAGGTTATTATAGAAATTTTGTTGAGGGACTTTCATTGATATCAGCCCGTTTAACAAAGCTCTTGAGGAAGAACATACCTTTTCGATGGACTGATGAATGTCAAAACTCAACATTAGTGTTGACTATTCCATCTAGATCTGGAGGATATGTTGTATATAGTGATGCTTCACAACAAGGTTTAGGATGGGTTTTGATGTAGTATGGTAAAGTGATTGGATATGGTTCGAGACAATTAAGGCCTCATGAGTTTAACTATTCGGTTCTTGATTTAGAGCTTGCTGTAATAGTATTTTCTATGAAAATTTGGAGACATTATTTATATAGTGAAATGTTTCAGATTTTTACAGATCATCGAAGTTTGAGATATTTGTTAGGAACTTAATATGAGACAAAGGAGGTGGATTGAGTTGCTTAAGGATTATGATTGCACGATAGAGTAGCATCTAGGTAAGGCTAATGTTGTAGCTGATGCATTAAGTGGGAAATCCAATAGTAGTGTAGCACAAATTTAAGCATCGCGGTTACCAAATCTAGCTCACCGGAGAGCACTGAATGTTAAGCTAAGTTTGGGGCATAATGAAGCATTATTAACTACATTTAAACTTAGGCTAGTATTATATGACAGGATTGGAAAAGCTCAAAGCAAAGACCCAAAATTAGTGAAGATTGTAATAGAGTTTAAGTTGAGAAATAGTACATGGTGGTTGAATTAGAGATTATGTGTACCAGATGTTGATGGTCTAAGAAAAGAAATTTTAGAGGAAGCACATATAGCAGCCTATGCTATGCATCCTGGTACTACTAAGATGTATAATACTCTGACATTATATTTTTGGGATCTAAGGATGAAGAAGTAAATGGCTGAGTATGTTTCCAGGTGTTAGACATGCCAACAAGTTAAGGCAAAGCATCAGGCACCAGTTAGGAGACTGCAGTCATTACCTATTCCAGAGTGGAAATGAGAGAGGATTACAATGGATTTTATTATGGGTGCTGAGAACTCTAAGGCAGTCTGATGCTATATGGGTCATTGTTCACAGATTGACAAAATTATCTTATTTCTTACCTATTAGAGAGAATAATACACTAGATCAGTTAGCTCGGAGATATGTAAATGAGATAGTGAGGTTATATGGAGTCCCAGTGTCTATTATATCAAATCGAGATCCTATATTTACTTTTAGATTTTGGAGCAACCCACAGACAACATTGGGTACAAAGTTAAATTTTAGTAAAACATTTCATCCTTAAATAGATGGACAGAGTGAGAGGACTATTTAGATTGTTGAAGACATGGTTAGGGTGTGTGTTTTAGGGTTTCAAGGAGCATGGGATGAGTATGTAGCTCTCGTTAAATTTGAATAAAATAATCATTATCATAGTAGTATTGGTATGACTCTATATGAGGCATTATATGGCAGAAGGTGTCGAGCACCTTTGTATTGGGATGAAGAAGGCCTAAGGAATGTTGAAGGCCTAGAGTTGATTCAAGATACCTTTGATAAGGTAAGATTTATTTACAATAGGATTAAGGCAGCTCAAGATAGGCAAAAGGGTTATACAGATCAATACTAAAGGGATATGGAGGATTAAGTAGGAGACAAGGTATTTTTTAGAGTGTCACTCTAGCGAGGAGTGCTAACGTTCAGTAAAAAGGGAAAGTTAAGCTCTAGGTATATCGGTCCTTATAAGATTACTAAGAGAGGTCCATCAGCTTACAAATTAGCATTACCATTAGAAATGGCTCATATTTATAATGTATTTCATGTTAGTATGCTTAGGAGATATCGATCAGATCCAACATATGTATTACCGGAACAAGAGGATGAGATTGCAAATAGTTTGAGTTATATAGAGGAACCAGTTAAAATAATTGGATATCAGACTAAACAATTAAGAAATTGTGTAATTCCTTTAGTTAAAGATCTTTGGAGAAATCATTTGAGAGAATAAGCTACGTCCGAAATTGAGGATATTATGAGAAAACGTTACCCCCATCTATTTGATCAATCAGGTAAGAATTTGAAGAACAAAATTTCTTAAGGAGGGAAGAATTGTAATAGTTGGTTTCAAAAACTACTGAGGGTTAGAGTGTTAGAATATTGAGTCACTTGAGTTACATCATTATAAAATTAATTTGGTGCATTTAGGAGATAATTTTATGAATTCATTAACATGCAAAATATTAGAACACACATATAAATTATAATTTAGAAAAAAATGCAAAGATTTTATGTGACTCAATTGACATGTTTCGAAGTATGAAAGTTTCAAAATGATTATTACATGATTGTAAATTTCTAATTTCTTATATTTTAGTTTTCCAATAAAAGGAATCGATGGATTATCATGAGTAATTTAGAGTTTATTTGTCACAATTCGAAGATTGATGGATTAATATGTACATGTAGCCTAGGAAAAATTTTAAGTAGTAAGACAAGTTGATATGTGGAAATTTAAGATGACTAAGCCTATAAAATGATAGATAAATGGCTTGGAGAATTAAGTGACAAATGGCTTAGGAAGTGACATTTGGCAGTCAAAAAGGAGGACGTGTATCTTACTTAATTACACGACAAATGTCCTTTAAGAAAGAACACTCATCTTTCACCATATGACTTAAGGCATTGCATGGTCATCTTCTTTGCTATTTTTGCTATATACTCTCTCCTTCTCCTCCCTCTCATTGCTGAAACCTACCCATAACTCACATCTTTGAGTTTCTACCTTAGTTCTGTACAACACCACCCAAAACCCATGCAAAATCCTTCATAAAGATAACTATAGAGGCAGAACATTGTGATATATGCTGCTGTTTTTTTAGTCATGGCTGAACCATCATACTCCCTCAATGTTCTTAAAATGTTCTTCCATGTGGGACTAAGCAAGCTTGACATTTAAGGTGGCATTAAAACTAATCAAGTAAGTGAAATACTGGCATATTTTGGTATATGTTAGCAGAATTTTTATTAAGGCTAATTAGGGATGGATTGAATGTGGTGTTGGTGTTGAAGATGTGCTGGAAAATGAAGAATGAATGGGTACTTTTCTGTTCGGTTTTTATATGTATGAAAATAGTAGTTTATGAGATATTGTATGGATGATTTAAGTTGGGATTAGGATTTGAAATATAATTGATGAGGAATTCATACTAAAGATTGGTGTTGTTAAGGTGTTTTCGAATATGGAAAATTAGAGCTGTAGGTGTGTTTCTAAAAAATAACTATTAATGACATAAGTTGGTAGAATTTTGTAAGCCTTAGTGTAACCAATATGGAAGTTAAATTAACTTGAAATGAAGTAACCTTAAAGGACATGAAATTTGGAAAATTTTAGGTGTTAGTGATGTCTCTAAGCTTGTAAAATTTGTGAAGTGTTGAAGGTAGTTGTAATATCCTGTTTTCCCGTATTTAAGGGTCAGAACCCTAGATTTATGTAAATGAGAAATAGCAATGAGAAATTTGGAAATGCATTTCATGATCATGCATAACATTAGCATACACACACACACTAATTTGATTTTTTGTGCACATTACAATGACTGTACATGCACTCAATTGACATTTTTGGGTATAAATAATTTTAAAGTGATTATGATGTGAATAGTGAGTTTTACGTCTTGATTTTTGATTTGGTGAGTATAATTATTGATTTAGAATTTTTGATGAAAATTTGGGAGATTTTTTAAATTTTGGATATTTTTTTACTAGGAAAAATACCAAGTGGCAAGATAAATTGATAAATGGTAGTAGAAATAAATGAAACATGGCAATAGAAATAATTGACAAGCGATTTTAGGATTTATTGACATGTGCCATAGAAAATTGGGTGACAATTGGTCTGGAAATTAAGAGATAAATGGACTAGTTATTAAAAAGAGCCAAATGGAACCATGGGAGGTGACAAGTGGCAAGTGACAAGTGACTACCACACACCACTCATCCCTCACGATTCTCTCATATGAAAGACTATCATTTTATTGTCTTTCATTTTTATTTTTCGATACATACTTCTTTTCTTCTTCTCCATTCAGCATTGTTACTGTCCACATTCACCACCTTGATGATTGACATTTAACCTACCCACTTTAAGATCCTTACTATCTCTTCTTCTTGTCACTAAAAGAACCCACCCATTCCACCTTAAAAGTTGATGATCGTATATGCATAGAGGAGCTAGGGTTTCATGGTGATTAACGAAGTTTTGAGTTAATTAAGTAAATAGAATATTGTTCTTTATGGCTTACTTGATAGACATGTTTTTTATGATAGTTTAAGAGATGAAATGATTATGAAAATGGTGTTGAAAATATATGTAACGTGGATGGAGAATGGGTATCTTCATGGGTTATTTAAATAAAAGCATTTATGATGATCATTAGGGATAGATTGAAGGTGTAAATAGAGTTGATTTTATGCTAAATCATGGATGAATAAATGGACATATTCATGTCTTGTTTTGTGTTATAAAGAGTAATAATTCATAAATTATTATAGAGGTGTGTTTTGAGGTAGAATTATCATTATAATGGAGTTGAAAGTTGATAAATGAAGAGAGGTTTTTATGACCTAATTTTTGGGTATAGGATGAGTGCAAAAATTTTGATGAAGGAATGATATAAATATATTCTATTTTGGGTATATGAGAAATGTGATTATAAGTTGTTATTTGGATAAAATAGAATGGGAGTTAAGGTTTAATAAGGGTGAAAGAAAATACTAGTAAAATGTTCTTGAAATGAGAAGAATTAAGATGATAAAGAATGATGATGATATGTTCTATTTTTGTATGATTGATGATCCTTAAGTTATGAGTTGTCTTATAAATGGTATTGAGATTAAATTGAGGAAAAAGTGATGAGATTATGAAGTCTAAATGATGAACTATGAAGATGATTTGTTTGTTGTATTATGAAAGAGTAAAATCTGGAAAAGTTAGGAATGCATGTATGATTGGATTAAGTAAATGAGAATGAACTAATTGAGTAGAGTTTTGTGAGTTTTAATACAATCAATATGGCAGTTAGATTTATATGAAATGAAGTATAAATGTATATGAATTCTAGAAAAATTGAAGGGGTGAATAATGTTTTTAAATAGGTGAATTTCGTAGAGAATTGAGGAAAAAGGGACAGGGCACGATCGTGGTATAGTCTCCATGATCATGGCCCAGATATTTAAGGTTCTATCACGATTGTGACCTTTACGACCGTGGCCAGTTGCACTGGCTTTTGTCATGATCGTGGGAAGGTACCCTACAATCGTGAGCTAGCATATGGAGTGAAATGTTGTCTTTTAAATGATGTTTGAAACAATTAATGCTAAGGTACTTTCTTATGATGTATTTAGGCTTGAATGAGACCTTGAATGAACCTAGTCAACGAAGGATTAGGTGATTAAAGTGAGTAAGGGGTATTAGATATAAATGAATGATTGAGTGATGATGTTAAATGAGCATAAGATATAAATTAAAGAAATATACCCGGAATAGTCAAATTGAGCATGCATTATACATGACACATATACATTTATGTATGAATAAATGTTTATGTGATTATACAAATTAGTAATGTGTGTAAATGTGTATTGCATTATATAGAAGCGTAAATAGAATGACCATATCTAGATATTACTGGGACATCGAGGTAATAGCTATTTGGAGCATATTGTGAGTAACCTAGATGTTCTCACTATGATTGATTGTTTATGCTTAACTTTTATTTATTAAATTGATAATTATGTGAATGAGAAAAATGCTAGACAATGATGGTTCGAGGAGTTTGATAATAAGATCGCATTAGAAGTGATTTATTGAATGTGACTGAGAAAGGAATAAGTGTTCTTAATGTTTTATTGAATGCCAGACTATTATCAGATGAGAATGTGAACAGTGAATTTGTATTGAATAAAAGTGATTAACTGCTTATATGTGAATTCATGCATTTCATTACATGATATGCATGATCAAATAAAGTCAGTTGTGACTGGAATAGCTAGCGAAAAAGAGCTTAAAGCTTAAAATGTGTGTAAGAGCCACAGGCTCAATATGAAAAATGAGCCTGATATCACTAACGGATACAGGACAGTTATTAACAAGCCCCATATCCACAACAGATACGGGACAGTTAAAAAGACACTCAGTCACAACAAAGAAATAATTGAAAGTGAGACACATATGTATTGCATATATATAAATTGATATGTGCGAAAGCATGATTGAAATGAATTGTTTGAATTGCTCTGAAATTGAAATGTGAAATGATATGGAATATTTGATTATGTGAACTGTCAGTGAAGTAATGTTCATTATGTGATGTTATGAATTATTTGTGAATATGGAATGTAAACTGTTTATGTGATTTCTTATAAGTGAGCCCATTAATGATGGCTTGCTCACTAAGTTTGCAAAACTTATCAAAATTGAAACGTGACCTTTTAGGTACGAGAGTGGAGACGTAACCTATAAGACGTTCTAAGAGAAGTATAGTTCTTATGTTTTAAACAACAAGATATGGATTAAAGGTCAGTCAGCTGAGACTTAGGATTTAGTTAGAATCTTTTGTATAATTCTCATTCCATGTAGAGTATGTTGTAAAGAGCAATAAACTCTTATATGCTTTTAACGTTGTTTAGATAAATGGATTATGTATGAAAAGCTATAGTGTATTATCTTTTATTAATGGAATGAAGAATGGATCATTTGGATATATTGTCTGTCATGAATGATTCTATAATTAGTGAATGTTATTGCTCTAGCTAACACGCTGCTTTCATGGATTGTGTGCCTAAACGTTCACTAGATGTCAGTTAGATGCCCCGTGGGAGTGGGGTGCTACAGTAGTAAAGTTACACACATTAGTGATGTTGATGACAAATTCTAGAATTTTAATTTCAGCCTTGTGTACGTGTCAAACCAGCTGAGAAAAATCACTCTAAATTGTTATATTTGGACTTAATTAAGGCTAGGAATGAGCCTAGATTGTTGCTTGAATAATTGGTTAAGGGCTTCATAAGTTTATGTAGTTAATTGATGTCATAACCTAAAGAATGGATTGTTTTGATGTGGTTGTGTTCAAAGATGGAAAATATGATTTGCTAGAGGAATAAATGAGTTATTTTAATGAAAATATGATCTTAAGGACATGAGTAATGTGTATAAGTTATGGATGAATGAGCATTGAAGAACATGGGGTAATTATGAATGAGAATTGGGTAAATGAATGAATATATATATAAATTCCATAGTTAAAGTAACAATTGTGTGTGTTATAGGAGGCTTTTTGAGCATGAAAATGTACACGGATAATTGTAATATATGGTTGATGAATTTGGAGTAAATCAAGCTTACTTATGTATAGAATTGATTACAAAATGGTAGTATACAAGCTATAATGTTTGAATGGTCTTAAGGTGTATAAGCACAAATTGAATGGTCAAGATCTATGCATAAGAATACATACCTGAAAAGTCAATTTAGCATGCATTGGAACATGACACATATACGTATGTATGATTGTATATTTATATGATTAAACAACTTAATGACTTATGAACTATGTGTGTATGTAATGCATGACAATAGATGCGTAAGGTGCTCGTCAACATCCAGACATTATCAGAACATTGAGGCAATAACATTTCTGGAGTGTACTATGAATCAACTTACATGTGTAAACTCACTTATATGTGTTTCTGTGTGAATTGTATGTTTAATATAAAATGCTTATACAACTGATTGATAAATGCCAGACTTAGGTCCAACGAGTTAGTTATATGGCTTGACCACACAGAAATGAAAGGTAATGAAAACATAGCATATGAAACGATGCATCTCATCATATTGAAATGCATGATAAGATAAAGGAGTTGTAACCAGAGTTACTGATGTGCAAAAAAGAGCTTTGAGCTCAGAATGATGAAAAAGAGCCTTAGGCTCCGATAACATAGACTCGGTATCCACAATGAGTATGGGCTAGCCATGAACTCGGTACCCACAACGAGTACGAGACAATAACTTGTGTTGATAAGCAATTGGTCACAACAAGCAAAATGAAAATGAAAACACATGAGCATTTACATATGCATCCCTACATGCATCATTTGATTGAATTGAAATGATTTATTGAATTGCTTTGAAATAGTGAAATGCAAATGAAGTCAATGAAGAATGTGATGTGATATGCAATACTTGTTTATATGATATACTTGTTGAAGTGTGATAAATTGTGATATAAATTATCTTTGTGATTTGATTGTATGACTGCATCGATGATGGTTCACTTACTGAGTTTGCAAACTCATCAAAATTCTATCATTGTTTCTCAGGTTCAGCGGAGTTCTAGCTACTAAACAATCTAGTAGAAGTTTAATACTTACATTGTAGGGACAGAAATGGCTCAAAGGTCTGATCAGTTAAATCTACAGAGTCTAGTTAGGTCTTTTGCATTAGCATCCCATATCATGTTACACATTTTTGTACTAAGATTAAACTCTCAACTGTTGTGTAATGTATATGTTGATTTTGAATTATAAATACATGTGTTACTTTATATGTTTGTGAAAGAAATAGGAAGAAATGAATGATTTGAATGCTTATGATATGCTTGTCGATTCGGATTGAGTTAATTTGATTATCCTAATGTATCATTTTCGTAGAGTATGTTCTTGAATATCCTCTAGTATGTTCGAGCTTATACTCTATGAGAGGGGATGTTACATGCTCCCCTAAATTTAGGGATGGTAATGTGTTGGCACATGGGCTAACCCTACCAGTTTTTTAAACACATTTTAAATTAGAAATGCAAACAATGTCTTTTTTTTAATTTGGGTTTGGGGCTGGGCATGGGCATGGGCCTGACCTATTGAAAAAACCTAAATATAGGCTCGTTGGTTGGTCCATTGCCATCCCTAACCCAAATTTGCCTTTACTTACGTCCTTTTATAGAAATTTTTAAGGTTTGAGGAGATACATAGTATGACATAGGGGAGTGTGCTAGAAAGTGTATAATTTAAAACTCTAGAATTCATGAATATGCATGGCCTGATAGAATTACACAACTAGATATATGGTCGTGTATCCCTTCTTTGCTTCAAATCTTTGTTTTATGCCGCATTGTCCTTCGAATTCTTCTCCTTTTAGTCATTAAAGGAAATTATATCCTACAAATACATTTGGGTGAATTTAAGTGTCAAATATACAATAAAATTATATAATATCAAGAAAAATACATTAATTATGGGTATTATGATCTATTATGCATCTATCAAAAGATTTGGAGTAGTAGCACGAACAAGGAGAGTCTTCCCTATAATCCCAAGGAATGAGCGTCTGATGGCATCATCTTATATAATATCACACTTGCATTTAGAATATATTAGGATTTTATAACTAAAAGTAGGAAAATTGCTTATTCCAATTTTTTGTTAATGGGACCACATTTTGACTATAAAGTGAAGAAGAAAGTTACACATGCCACTGACAAGAAAGGAGGATGAAACCTAATCCACTTGGGGTGTTTGAGGGTTTAGTTTATTAGCTTCTTAGGGTCAAAAGCTAAAACTTTATATCCATTTCTAGTTTGGTTTCTCGTGAAAGTTCCCTCCACTGTCAAAGTTAGCATATCAGCTTCAAAATCAGTAACTTAGTTACAATTATTCCTTTTTAAGGAGCTTGGTTCCTTTTCTATTGAATAGAATCCTTGAAAAATGAAAGAAGTCATTTGTCTCAGATGAGGCACTGAGCACTCTATTTGTCTTTCCTAAATTAATTTTTTGTAAACTAAGCATGAAAAATCAAGATAAATTCCTAGATGATTTAAAAGTTATGTTGTCAATGTCAATGAATTAGCTTGATATTAACGTAGAAACCGCTTAGATTTCCAAAGTTAATTGGTTTTGATATTAACAAATCGATTAGCTATTCTCTAGGTTTTTTTTTCTCTAGTAGGGAACTCCTTTCTTTTAAAGAAGCTCTTTAGCTGGATTGGAGACAAAAGGAAGGGCCCTCATAATAGGAAAAGAAACTTCAAGGTTAACTTTGATAGAACTATGGGAAGCGCAAAGCCCTTTTCAATCATCAATAGGAATTCTAAAAATGGAACTAAAAAAGAATAAGATTCAACAATCAAGAATAAGACAATTTACAAAATTTATAGCCAAATTCTATTTATGAAGTAGAAAAATTATTCAATGATAGAAAAAGAAATGAAAGGTTTGGTTGCCAAAACAAATACAATGCAAAATGAAATAGAAATATTAGAAATGAAAAGAAAAATATATTTATAAGGTCAGAAATAAATATTAACCCCATCAAAATAAGTTATATTGTTAAAAAATTCAAATCAACAAAAAATATTTCACATATATTAAAAAGAAGAAAAACTCGACTAGGACATAAATCCTATTTTTTAATAAAAATTTGAATTGAAAAGATATACATAGACATCTTTTTAGATATAATCACAATTTCGAGGATCTTAGCAATTTTTTCTTGAATCAACACGAAAATTATTTATAAATACATTCCCAACAATAAAGAAAATTTCAAAAGAATTGATAAAACAAATCAAAATCTAAGTTTTTTTAATTTAAAAAATCAGTTAATATTTACAAAATTAATGAAAAATAAAAAATTTTCTGTAACATATCCTTCTTTTCACAAGCATAAATTTTTTTATTAAACGATCACAAATCCAAGTTAGTAACTAATATATCCACCTTTCACTATTATGGAGGATCTCTTTTTCTTAAAAATAAAATTAAAAGTAGAAAAATAAAAAATAAAATTAATGAATTAAAACGCAAAAATTGGAAAATTTATGTAATGAATCAACGGAAAAATTGGTTAAGAAGTTTTTATCAATATAAATATAATTTAGCTTAGCTTAGCTTGGTTTAGATTACTAAAACAAAAATAGAAAATAGAATTAACAACATTGTATAGCTCAAGTTAAAGATTTAAACTAATGAAATTTATATGAAAATGATAAACTAATTCATTACGAGAATCAAAATGATTTTGAAGCAAGCTCATTATTGGGTCAATTTGAAGCAAGCTTGTTATCAAACCAAAAAAATACTTTTAAAAAATTATATATAAAATCTTTTATTATACAAATATATTAATTATGAATATAAGAAAGACTCATATATTTATCAAACAATATTACAAGTAAATACTAAGTAATAGATTCCTTGTAATTGTAACTCAAATTAAAAAAATGTTGATATGTCAAAGATATTACTCTAAAAAATTATCTAATGCAAGAAGATATTATCAAGACGAAGAGTCCCCCAGAAAATATTTTGATTGGACAGTCCTTAAATTTTTTCTTATAAATATAAATAAGGTTGATCTTGAGTGTTAGATTGATACCAAAACACCAAAAAAAAAAAAGAACTAATAAATATTAAATAATTGATGAAATGGATAACAACTATCTTTTTCTGTTACGATACAACATGATCACAAAACTTCATCCAAATTCGACACCCTTTTTTTAATTCACATTAAACTTCCTTCTAGTTTAAGTGAATAATATCTTAATTAGAGGTTCTTCACTCACCTGCACTCACTTCCTTTATCAATGATCTTAACATAATTTTCTCTATTGAAGACTTAGGTCCTGTCAACTATTTCCTTGGCATCAAAGTCACAACTACACTAAATGGCCTTCTTCCAACCTAAATCCAATACACTAAAGGCCTCTTTCGTTGCACAAGTCATGAAAATTCCCTACCTACTAACACACCAATTACCTCCATCATTCGTCTCTCTAAAAACTACAGCCTTCTTCCTACTTATCTAACTGAATATCATAACATTGTTACTGCTCTTAAATACTTTTGTCTTGCTCTCCCTAACATCCAATTTCCCATTAATAAATTATTTCAATTCTTACGTTACCCTAATGAAATTCACTAAATTATATTTAAATAGATTTCGGGATATCTTTGATTCACTCATTCTTACGGCATTCACTTAACTAGCAAAACCTCTTTTCCCATATAGGTATGTTGTCACACTAACTGATCTGGTTATCTTGATGGTCATCTCTTTACATCTAAATACGATATCTTCCTTAGTCTTAATCTTATTTCTTGGAGTGTCAATAAATAGGCCACTATTACTAGGTCTAATATTGAGGTTGAATACAAGAGTACCCTTATCACTACCGAAATATATTGGCTTACCTTTGTTCTTGGTGAAACAAGTTTATCTTACATCAAACAAATATTATGGTGCAAATTGGTGCCACCTTTCTTGCTGTTAGGATTATATTTTTGTTTTGGCATTTTATTTATTTTAATTGGACATATATTATTCAAGTGTTGGAACCACAGT
>JANQBM010000009.1:2308125-2320135 GCA_025594535.1 Erythroxylum domingense
ATTTGTTCATAGTCTCAAAAACTCACTAATACGCTTCATGTGTGTAAATAAATGCAATTTTCATTTAAATTAACTATCTCAATGATTACTAAAATTATGGCTTATAAAAGCAGGTCTATTCTAACTTTTCTTCCTTTTGCATATTAATTTAATTCAATAACCAATAATAACCCAAAGTGTCTAAGACAGATTTTAACTAAATCGGGATGTCAATTAGTAAGTATAAATAACAAAGATTATAATAATCTTAAGAAATTTGAAAAATTTGAAAAATTTTCATTAACCCTTTCCCCACACTTAAAACTACACATTGCACCAACGTTCACAATAGAAACATGAAAAATAAATTAAAGTAACAAAGTAAACACAAAATGTGAGAAAAGGTATATTTTGGTGCTTCCTTAAACAATAAAAATTAAACATTGTAAATTCAATGAAGAGTCCATTTGATATTTATTTACATTCATCCTTGTAAAATAGAAACAAAAGGGGGTAAAAAGATAAAAGAAAATAACATTAATAATAAAATAATAAAGTTTTAAAAAATAAAATAAATAAAAATAAGAGAAATGTACAAATAGTAAAAGAAATAGAAGAAAAGCCCCAATACAACATCTATACTATCTTTAAAACTATCAATATGTTAGTGAGTTTGATATGTTGGTTGTTGGAGGATCCGCGAGTCTCTAAGCATCATATGGCTATAGAGTTAAAAATGACCACCTATATTTATCTATCATAGGCCTCTCATCTATTTATCCACTCTAACAACTCTAGCTGGTTCACCCATATAGTCTATTGGATTCTTAAGATTTGCCTTATGTACTCTTGAGTGTATACAAAGTCCTGATTATAAAGGCCCATTATACCGGAAAAGTGTTTGTAGCTCATCCTCATCATTACTTCTGGCATCCTAAATTGGATTGTGCTTCGCTGGTTCCAATCATGGAATCCATTTTCCATAAAGAATGCGGAGCCTACCTCGAGCATAGGCTCCTTACATATAGGCTCCAAGATTGTAAAGAATCGAGACCACGCTCCAACATTGGTCAAGTCTTGAACCTATTGAGTAAAGTCGATTTGTTCCAGTGCCTTATAGTTGATGCATTTTCCATTCCCAAATCTCTTGTCCTTGAGCCTCTAGCATTGCCCCTCATAAGCTCCGACATTAAAAAGTAACATCTCATATCTCTCTAGTGGGTGCTTTGTAATCTGTCATGCTGATGGTGAGTGAGCTCCACTTGGGTTTCTAGATGACCCCTCTCCTCTCTGTCTCTTCTTCGGTACCTCCTTTACTCTTCATTGTTGCATAGCTTTTGTTCTTCTTGTTATTGTACTTGAACAAAATAAAATGTAAGAAAATAACAAAATATTAATACGAACAAGTTGCTTTTCCCACACTTAATTCGTATTCTTATTATGTTATGCAAGTGTGAAAAACACTTAATAAAAAATCAAATTGAGCCAAAATAATGTAATAAACAAAATAATTAGAAAACAAAAATAGTAAAAAAATTAATAACACAATTAAAAATTCAGTTAACAAACAAAATTAATGAATTATGCAATTAGTAATGCAATTCTTAAAATTGAAAATTCAACTACACAATTTAATAATTGAACCTACTCTAAACTCAATTGAAACCTAATTTATGCAAAATACTAAATTGAACTGAAATTAAACTATGAAATACTATCTAATTACTAGAAAAACAACAAATTAAACCTAATCTAACAAAATCATTGCAATTCATCACAAAGTGAGCAAAACTTGCATACACAAGTCAAAGTTCATCTAATCGCATGCAATTCATCAAATTAATCTAATAATTCATATGAAAAAAATGAAATTCAACTTGCAATTATAAATCAAGAACAAAACTTGGTGAAATCACCCTAAGATGCAACAATTTGGGGATGAAAAACCCTAAAATTTGTAAGAATACCTAAATTTCCTAGTATAATTCATGAAAAAAGCAAAAAAACTTACTTGGATGTTGTAAAATGACTCAAAAAACACTAGGCTAGGTTGAAGAAGGTAGAGGCGTAGTACGTGGGTGGCAGAAGGGGGAGAAAAAAATAGGTCTTTTTTTATCGCAGATTATATGGTTGGTTACATGACTATGTAACTTAGGATATCTAGGATCAAGCATAACTGAATTAACAAGATGAAAGGATGACAAAACAATGGTGGAATAACCCTTAAGTTTCCAATATTGATTAAATTTATTCTTTTTTCTAGCTTAGTTATTCAATTGTTTAGTTTTATTGGTTTATTAGTTTATTTCAATTTTAATTAATTAATTAAAATTCAATTGATTCAATCTTTTATTAACTTAGACAAAATGCATTTAAGTTGTTAGGTGAATAAGCAATCCTAATAGGAGCAATATCTTTTAAAATACGAGTTACGATCTGTATAATTGTAGAACGAAAGTTTTTTATATAAAACTATCAACATCAATATGCCTTACGTTCTAATTCCATAAGTAAATTATATGCTTTCCTGTAGGCAAGTTTATAAGGTGTAATGTGAATCAGTGTTTTATATGCCATTCTATAGGCCCATAGAGCATCATCTAACTTAATTGACCAATCTTTCCTCTAGTGCTCTACAATCTTTTCCAAAATTTGTTTTATTTCACTATTAGTTACCTTAATATGGCCACTATTTTAAGGGTGATATATGGTGGTAATTTTATAAGTGATTCCATTTTTTAAGTATCTTTTCAAATTGCACATTACAAAAATGTGTGCCCATATCACTTATAACTGCTCTAGGTGTGCCAAAATGAGAAAACAACTTTTTAAATAATCTTACAACAATCCTAGCATCATTTATAGGATATATATATATATATATATATATATATATATATATATACACACACACACACATACATATATATATATATAGCAGCTTATGAAATGAATGCTCGAAATATCAAATACTTCATAAAAAAGAATAAAATCTTTAGTCATCCAATCTCAGTGAGAGATATTATCTGATTGTTGGCATTTATCACATAAAGCTACATACCTTTAGGCATCCTAAAAAATTAAAGGCTAATAAAAATCTGACTCAAGGATCTTTTGAACCATCCTATTCACATTATGGTTCCCTCAGGTAAGTCCAGCATGCTAATGTCCAAAGATCCTTTAGAGTGAGATACACATCATCTCACTATTTGATCTACACATATACAAAACAAATATGGATCTTCTCAATGAATAGTTCTTAAAATCAATAAAAAATTTCTTCTTTTATCAATATGGAAAACCTTTTGATAAGATCTTAGCCCCTAAATAGTTTTCAATATTTTCAAACTAAGACCTTTCAGTGAGATCTTAGCCACTAAATAGTTTTCAATACCTGCAAACTAAGGGTTTTAAACTCACTTCCCCTTTCAAAATCAATCATGGGACATTCATCAAACTCTTGTTATAGTAGTAAATTGGTTGAAAATGCTTGTCCCTTTGTTATCCAAGTACTACACCTACTGCAAAATCACTTGTATCACATATCAGCTCAGAAGGTAAATTTCAATATGGTGCAACCATAATTAGGGCATTCATAAAATTTTCTTTAAGAATGTTAAAGGCATCTAAAAATTCTTGAATAAAGTTAAAAGGCATATCTTTCTCCAATAACTAGGTTAAAAGGCCTAACAATTTTAGAGAAGTCTTTAATAAACCTTCTATAAAAGCTTATATGACCTAGAAAACTTCTAATAGCCTTAACTGCAGTAGAGGGTGGTAGCTTCTTTATAGTTTCAATTTTTTTCTTTATCTACAACAATACCCCCATAAAATATTTTATGGTATAAGAAATGCCATCTTGTACCATAAAGTGAAGTTTTTCCAATTTAGTATCAAATTAGTTCCTCAAACCTCTCCAATACTATTTCTAAATTATCAAGGCATGAATCAAAAGAATCACCAAAAATAGAAAAAAGTTCATAAATAACTCCATTATGTCTTCAACTTGATTGTCAAAAATGGCTATCATATGCCTTTAAAATGTAGCATGTTGGTGCCCTAAGTTTTTTTTTATAGTTAAGCATGATTTAGATAATTATGAGGCTTGGATATGGATAAGTGAATTTTTGGGAGTTATTTTTTTAATTTTTATTTATGTCTATGTTAGTAGAATTTATTTCATGGGTTAGTTGAATTAAAGGTGTTAAAAATTCATAAAGGGGTATTTTAGGTAGTTTACTTAAGGTTAGAAGCACTAAGGAATTAAAGGAAGGGCAAGGTGGACTTTTCTCATTCATTAAGGGTAAAATGGGAAAGGAAAGGTGTTGTTTTGTGCTTGAGAAGAAGAAAAACGTGGAATAGGTGAAGGAAGAAGTGATATATGAAAATCAAAGTGAGAAAGAGAGGTTTCGGTGAAGTTGAGAAAAGAATAGAGTTTTGGGCTAGGTTACATCTTTTCTTAGTCTTAAAGAGAGAGTTTGAGGTTGCTCAAGAAGGGAAAAAGAAAGAGGAAGGGAAGAGCTTTCTTTAGAGCCAATAATCTCATAAATTGGTGAAGATTCAAGGTAAGTTTGATTTTTATACTTTGGATATATAAAAGGGTTTTGGTTCATGAAGTTTAGGAAATACATGGGCTAAAACAATCTAGAGTCAAATTTCGGTGAACGTGCTTTATGGGTTTTCAAATTTGAATTCCTATTAAATGAGAATTTTGTCTTTTATGAAGGAAATCAAGGAGGGGATCAAGAGAGGCAAGGGGGCCAAGAGGAAAGATATCCTTAAGCCAATTCCTAAGCAAAGATTTCAAGTTGGGTTTCATGTTTATAATTGGATAATGAGCCATTATGTTATCTTTTTAGTCGAGAAAATAAAATGATTTTTCATTGCTGTATAATTGTGGCATTTGTTGCTTTTGAATGATTTGAGAAATTGCAATATGATTGATATTTTAATTTGGTTGTTTAATTGTTAAAAGATGATGGAAGTGCATATGAAATATTGTATGTTTATGAAAGACATGTCTTGAAAATGTGCAATTTAGGCAACATGTTTACAAGTTATGAAATCCATGTTATGTGGGTTTGGTTAGGTCCCTTAAGTATGTCAAGTGCACTTTGACAAAATACTTCTCCCGCCTTTCCGCTAGGAGCATGGAGCTCTTTCATGAACTCCCATAAGTTCACGGCTACGCGAAACCATTTCATGGGACTGCGATAGTCCGTTCTATTCACGGCTACACAAGACCCTAATGGGAAATGTGTAGTACGTTCTATTTTTGGACCAACCCAAACCATTCGATGTGATTATGTGTTCATGATATGTTGAAAAGATTGATGCATACATGATTTGTTTTATTGTGAATTTTGGTTGAAAATTTAAGAACCATGTGTTTTATGATTCAATAAGAACTTTCTATGAGAATGAACATTTTAAATGGTTTTACTTGTTGTTCGTTATAAACTTGTTACCCACAAGCTTTAAGCTCACCCCCCAAATTCCTTCCCATCTCCAGGTGACGAGCAAGAGATCGAGTGAAAGAGAATCGAGGCATCATTCCAAAATTTGCATCTTTTGAGTTTTAAGCTAGATTTGTAACCACAAGGCTTTAGTTGCATTTTGAGCAAATTACTGTTCATGTATCTTTTTGTATTTTGTGCATTTTGAGATATTGATGTATTGTGGCGGAAAATGCCCACTAAAGCTTTGTGAAAACTTTTATATTTTTTTGTTAATGAAGTATGCTTGTGTTTTTCCGCTGATATGTCAAATTTGTTCATTGCATTTTTCAAGTTTTCTGTAAGGGTGAGAATTTGTGTTCTGGCTTCGAGGGAAATACTGTATTGATATAGGCTGAATTGGATGAAGTTGCCTTATTAGAAATTGTAGATTATTTTTCTAGATTTCCAATTTTATGTAGTATGAAATTTTTGGACATTGGAATTGAGAGATATGATTATTAGAAGTTTGGGATGTTGCATAGGATGGACTTTCGGGACAGCTACAGTATTTTGAAATTGTGACCCATTTAGAGGCAAATTTTCTTTTTAAGGTCTTCATGGAAGTTGTAGATCTAGAAGTCTTCTTTGAAATTGTCTTTAAATAACCTTAATCCAATATTTTTAGTGAGAGTTATGACCTTTTTCCTAAAACAGGTCGGAGGAAGAAACGCAAAGGAGGAAGAAGGGAAGCAAGTCGCGACTTTGCGGCTAGTCGCGATCGCGACTTTGCTGGTTCTCAGACTTGAACACCTCTCATTTTTATTTTGATCATAACTTTGTCGTCCCACTTCCAAATTACCTAATTTTTGAAGCATTGGATTCGTAACACATTTTTCTATCTTTCTATAATAATTTATAGCTTTTATTATTGATTCAAAAAAGATTGATCGAAGCAAAGTGAGGGTATCAATTGGAAGAACATAAACTGGACATTTTTACTGAACATGCTTCAATATTTTGATAATATCTTGACCTTTGGAGCTCAAAATGAGATGATTATTATTTCTAAATAAGTTAGAGACATGGAGCTACAAATTATCTTAAGGAATAGAATTTTAATTCAGTCTATAAGACTTTCAATTTTTGGAGTGAATTTGGGTATAATGTACTATTTCAGTGCCAAAAACAGTCCAAAAATTTTTGGGCTATAACTTTCAGATTTTTGAACCAAATTGAATAATTTTGATGTCATTAGAGAATTAAGACAATGGGGAACAAATGTTCTAAATAGGTCTAATTGAAATTCCAATTTTAGTTTTCCCAAAATTTGTTCGGAATTAGGAAAAGTGAGTTCTTTTTGATGATTGACTGGTGTGGGCACGCCACCCTTGTGGGATACGCATCCAGATGTCACTTAGGACGTTGGGCACGTGACTCGCAAGGGCAGGGTCCCAACACTTATAGTATTAGAGCGTCTAGGTTGAGGTCCAGGTGTAGGACCAAATTTAGGAGTATCCTAAGCACGAAATGGGTGGTTTGAGACATGAAGTGTACATGCATTGTTTTAAATGAACTACTTGCATTGTCTTGAATTGTTTCACATGATTTGAAATTGTTTTATATGATTTGAACTGTTTTGCATACTTTGAAATTTGTTTTGCATGAACTAAAGGTTTTCAATGGTTTTATATTGAAGGAGTGAAAATGTCACCTCGAAAGAGAGCTTGAGGAGCTATGACTCGATCTCACTCTCGCCAAGGGAGCACGGATGAATCCTATGTCCTGCAAGATGCTGGGACACACTCTGCTCCTAACTCAGAGGCACCTAGTGTGCAGCATGAAGTGCCACCGCCTCCACCTTGTATGCCTCAAGCAAACCCTCTAGATCTACAGTTGTTTCAAGCCTTTGCCCAGACTTTCACTTATGCTATGGGCCAAGGGTCATAAGTGCTGGTTCCAGCTCTAGTGGAGAGGAGCGGGTAGTATGATAAGCTTCACAAGTATAGGGATGTAGACTTTAATGGAACTACAAATTCAGAGGAGGCTGAAGCATGGTTGAAGAGGACTGAGAGAGTCCTGCTTCAGATGAAGTGATCTGATGAAGAGAAGCTGGATTATGCAGTTAGTTTGCTGCAAGGGGACACACTTCATTGGTGGGAATCAGTGCTCCACAATCAAGTTATGCCTCCGGTGTTGTCATAGAGAGATTTGTGGAAGTGTTCAGGAAGAAGTACCTTTCCAGGGTTTATGTACAAGAGAAGGCCAGGGAGTTTTTGAATCTTACACAGAGGGAGATAAGTGTGAGTGAGTATGAACTGAAGTTCACTTAGCTTTCCCAATATATGGCTAACATTGTGACGAATGAGGAAGACAAGTGCCGTAAGTTTGAGGGAGGTCTCCATCTGGGGATCAAGGAAAAAGTCTTGAGCCATAATTTTTGTGACTACCAGCAATTGGTAGATGTCACACTCCAGGCTGAGAAGCTGGAGAATATCAAGTACGAGGTGAGTAGGAAGAGGAAGAACTGAGAGCAGTCTTCCAGGAAGGGGGTGAATGCTCCAATACCTAAAAGGGGTGTGAAGAGCGCCTGCCCACAGACTGAGGCATGGAGTAGTGCCTCTGCTAAGATTAAGCAAGCAAGGACAATGTCAGTGCAAGCCTCAACAGCAGGAGGTAATAACAGGGTGGAGAGGAGCAGGAACATGAACCCCTAGTGTGAGCATTGTGGGAAGTTGCACAGGGGAGAGTGCTTTAAGTTACTAGGAGCATGCTTTCGATGTGGAGAGAAGGGACATATGATCAGGAACTGTCCCCAAGTAACAAAGCAGGAGGGGTCGTGGTTACAAGCCCCGAGGAGAGCTGAAACAGTAGTAACCCGGCCAGCCACTGAAGTGGGCAATTCTGGAGCTGCAAAGAAGGCTATTCCTCCAAGAAGGCCAAGGGGTCAGGCACAGGCAAGAGTGTTTTCCATGACAAGAGAGGAAGTAGCAGCCGCACTAGAGGTTGTCACAAGTATGGCCCAGTTATTTGATTCAGTAGTTTATTTACTAATTGATTCTGGTTCCACGCATTTTTTTGTTTCTACAAGTATGATACTGCATGGTGTGAATTTAGTGCCTTCGAATAGTTCTTTGCTTATTAGTACACCTCTGGGGAGGAATGTAGTAATCAGTCAAGTATATAAAAGATGTGAGCTCTTCATTGATGGTGCTAGATTGGTATTGGATTTACTACCTCTAGACCTAAAAGGCTTAGATGTTATACTTGGAATGCATGTTATGGAAAAATATCATGCGAAGTTGGATTGTGGCCTTAAGGAGGTGGAATTTGATCTAAGCAATCGTGAGAGGGTGATTTTCAGAGGGGACAAGAAAGCGCCATCACTAAGAATTATTTCTACTTTACTAGCCGACAGGATGATGAAGAAGGGGTGTGAAGTCTTCTTGGCGTACGTTCTGGACGCCACTATGGAGGAAGGGAGATTAGAGGATTTTCGGTTGTAACGGAATTTCCTGATGTGTTCCTAGAGGACTTACCTGGTTTGCCATCGATGAGGGAAATCGAGTTTACCATCGACTTGATTCCCAGAACCATACCCATTTCCATTCCACTGTATATGATGAATCCAGCTGAGCTGAAGGAGCTTAAGGAACAGTTGGAGGAACTATTAGAAAAGGTGTATATAAGGCCGAATTCGTCACCTTAGGGAGCGCCTGTTCTATTTGTCAAGAAGAAGGATGGAACATGGTTGATGTGTATTAATTACCGGAGACTCAACAAGGTGACTATTAAAAACAAGTATCCTCTGCCACGAATAGATGATCTGTTTGACTAGCAGTAGGGAGCAAGGGTCTTTTCCGAGATTGATCTCAGATTGGGCTATCATCAGCTCAGAATCAGAGAATCTGATGTAAATAAGAAAGCCTTTAAGATATGGTATGGGCATTACGAGTTCCTAGTTATGCCTTTTGGTTTAACCAATACTCCAGCTCCATTAATGGATCTTATGAATAGGGTCTTCAAGGAGTATCTGGATCAGTTTGTCATAGTGTTTATAGATGACATTCTGGTGTACTCCAAGAGTGAAGGGGAACATAAGGAACATCTGAGGATAGTACTGCAGATACTGAGGGAGAGGGAACTTTATACCAAATTCAGCAAATGTGAATTTTGGCTTCATAAGGTGGTATTTCTTGGACATGTAATTTTTGAGAATGGGGTACATGTTGATTCAAAGAAAATTGAAACAATGGTGAAGTGGCATGCACCCAAGATAGTGACAGAAGTAAGGAGTTTTTTGGGTCTGGCAGGTTATTATAGGAGGTTTGTGGAAGGATTCTCTATGATTGCTGCTCCACTAACTAGGTTATTGAGGAAGAATCAGAGATTTGTCTGGAGTGATGAGTGCCAAAAGAGCTATTCAAGGAGCTTAAGCACAGATTGGCAAGTGCTCCAATTTTGACTTTGCCTATGGGAGATGAGGGTTATATAGTGTATATTGATGCTTCAAGAAAGGGTTTGGGTTGTGTATTGATGCAAGGAGACACGGTAATAGCATATGCCTCGTGACAACTAAAGCCTTATGAGTTAAATTATCCGACCTATGATTTAGAATTGGCAGCAATGATTTTTGCCTTAAATATTTAGAGACATTATCTGTATGGGGTTCAGACAAGTATCATCACTGACCATAAAAGTCTTAAGTACTTACTGAGTCAGAAACAACTGAATTTGATACAGAGGAGGTGGATTGAGTTGCTTAAGGATTATGATTTGTTGATTGAGTACCATCCAGGCAAGGCAAATGTTGTAGCGGATGCCTTGAGTAGGAAACCATCAATAGCCCATATTCAGACAGTTTATCTGCCATTATTGGAAGAGATGGCTAAGCTTAGGATAAGTTTGAAGCAGGAGGAACCTGATTGTATTGTTACTACCTTCAGAGTGAAACCGATACTCAAAGAGAAGGTTAGGGAGTTACAAGCACAGGATGCAGAATTGAGGAAGCTCTGAGAAGAAATTCAGAATGGAAAGAAGTCCGAAGTGGTATTGAGGGATGATGGACTCATGACTGTAGGGAATAGGCTGTGTATGCCAAATGTCAAGGAGGTGAAGGATGAGATACTAGATGAGGCACACAATGCGCCTTATGCCATGCACCTAGGTAGCACCAAGATGTACATAGATTTGAAAGAGCATTTCTGGTAGAAAGACATGAAGAAGGATGTAGCAGAATATGCAAGTAAGTGTCTAGTATGTCAGCAAGTCAAGGCTGAACACTAGGCACCTTCAGGCAAGTTAAGGCCATTGCTGCTGGAACCCCTCCCTGGCGAGTCACGGGCCCGACGTCCTACGTGACATCTGGACACGTGTCCCACGAGGGAGGAATTCCCCACCAGGTCAAACTTAAAACAAAACAAACTCATTTAACTTACCTCCGAACAGAATTAGAGGTAGATCATAAGGAATTTCAATAAGTGTTGGCCCCGGGAAAAATACGTGGGGGGATTGTAGAATAAGCATAGACATTTAAAATAAATCATTCAGGAACAAAAATGTAAGAAAAACATTTAATACACAATTTAATAGATAACATTTAATTAATAAAAATAGCTAATAATAATTTTCAAATAATTTAAATTCATAAGAAGGGTAAAGATAATTTCCCCCTATTTATAAAAATATATTCATGTCCAAAAGTAATCCAAGAATATTTAATTTGGTAGAAAATCAAATTTGTGGCCATTTGAAAAATCAGAAAGAAAATTGAAATTCGGATTGGGCAAGTTGCGATCATTCTATGGAACGATCGCAACTTTCAGCCGAAAGTCGCAAGTCGCAGGCGTACCTTGGTACGCTCGCAATTTGGAGACAGAAGCAGCGACTCGCGATCGTACTAGAGGAGTTTGCGACCGCGAGGGCTCGCTATCGTGAGCCCTCACGATCGGGATGCGCGCGCGCTGGATGCGGGCGCTCGCGACAGTGAGCGCTGGATGCACGCGCTTGCGATTGCGAGCACTCACGATCGCGAGGATCGTACTGGATGCGCACGCTCGTGACTGCGGAGCACTCGCGCTTGTGAAGAGCCGCGAGTCCATGCCCTGCTCGCTCTCGCGACCATCTCGCAATCGAGAGGGACCGCGAGGCCAATCCGTCAAAACAACAGAAATCTTCAAAAATTCATAACTTCTTACTCAGAACTCCAAAATTTGTAAATTTGATATCAATAAAAATATATAAGGAAAATATACAACTTTACTGAAGGATTCAAAAACCAATTTGGTCTCTAATAGCATTAAAAATCACTGCGAAGAGACTGCCTGTTAAAAACCATCCTAAAACAACATCAGAAATTTCTAAACATCATAACTTTCTACTCTGTGGGAATAAAATCACATAATTCATATCATTAGAAATAGAAAAGGAACATCCACAACTTCCATGAAGACTCCAAGAACAAATTCAAACTCTATGAGAGTCAAAAATTTACTCAACGTTTCTGCCCAGAAACTTGCAAATTTTGACAGCACCTGTACCAAACTTCAACAATCCACTTCTTTCAACTCCCACATCTAAAACTAGTACATGATATC
>JANQBM010000009.1:2347608-2358468 GCA_025594535.1 Erythroxylum domingense
GGCGAATAGACACAAATCTCACCACAGGAGAAAATGTCTCATCATAGTCCACACCCTCCTTTTGGGTGTAACCTTTCGCCACTAATTGGGCCTTATACTTATCAATTGATCCATCTACATTGCACTTAACCTTCAAGACCCACTTTTTTCCAATGGTTTTGCGCCAAACAGGTAGATCGACTAAGTCTTACACATGATTTTTAGCTATGGATTCCATATCGTTGTTGCAAGCCACTTGCTCGAAATTGGTGAGTTCATTGCTTCTTCAAAAGAAGAAGGTTCATCAACATCAACAGAAATGCTCAAGAAGGACCCTCCTTCTATTTCAAAGTGTCTACACGGAACATTTCTGCATTGGCTCCTACGTAATTCTAGAGACTGAGACTTAAGTTCTATGCTCCCACTGACCTCAATAGTCATCGGAATGGATTGTGAATCCAAATCCATTTGGGCCACTTCGTCTTGATGTTCCTCTAACTCATAGCGCTCAAGACTTTGTTTTATCTTACCAATACTAGGGAAATCATCCTCCAAAAAATCCACATATCGGGAGTCAACCTTAGTGAGCCCTCTATAATGTTTACCATATATCACATTGCCCTTAAAATGCTCACAATATCTAATAGACACACATTTATTAGCTCTAGGGCATAAATTCCCAAACTTATGAAATTTCAATTAAGGAAATATATTTAGGATTGTCATTGAGCATGCATTAGACATCTCACATATTCATATATATATGATTGAGTATTCATTTGAATATGAAAATAAGTAAATTGTAAATGTGTATGTATTACATGAAATAGAAGAGCAATTATAGTGACAACGTCCAAACATTACTGGGACATCGAGGCAATAAGCTATCTGGAGCAAACTGTGAGTAATCTAGATGGTCTCACATTGATTTATTGTTTTGTTTAAATTCTGAATTAAATTATTATGTGATGTGAATGTGTTGAATCCGGACATTGAATGTTTGAGGCGTTTGATGCATGATTAACATATTAGAAGTGCTCATTGTATGTGAATTTGACAGAATATGTGATACTTAACTTAATTGTTGAATGTCGGAATAAGGTCCGACGGTGAATGTGAATGTGAATGTGAATGCAAAAAATTAAGCACAAGTGAATGATTGAATACATATGATGCATTTCACTATATTAATGCATGATAACATAAAGGCAGTTATAATTGGAGTCGACAATGAAAAAGAGCTTAAAGCTCAGAATGTGGTAAGAGCCTTTGACTCATTATGCATAATGAGCCCTATATCTCTAACAGATAAGGGACAATTATTAATGAGCCCGGTATTCACAATGGATATGAGACAGTGAAAAAGGCACTCGGTCACAACAAAATAATAATTGAAAGTGAGTCTCATGAATATTGCACATACAATTTAATATGCATTATATTAATGATTGAATTAAATTGTATGAATCGTTATGAATGTAAAAGGTGAATAAGTGAACAAAGTGTTATGTGGTGTTATTTGATAATTGGTGAAAGAAGTGCATTATATGATGACATTAATTGTTTGTGAACTTGAAACATGAATTGTATGTGTTATATGTTATGAGTGAGCCATCAATGATGGGTAGCTCACTGAGTTTGCAAAACTCATCAAAATTACAATGTTGACTTTTTAGGTATGAGAGAGCGGACTTAGCTTCTAAGAAAACTTAGAAGAGATTAGTACTGCTTTTGGATAGAAGAAATGACTCAAAGGTCTGTCAGCTAAGACTGAAGGATTTAAATAGAATTTTCTATAGTTCCTTATTTATGTAGCATGTAGCATATTTTGTAAACAGAGCTGTAAACTTTGATAGGTCTTTGATAATGTATATAAGGATGATGTATGTAATGCTACAATGTATATTCGATTTTATGAATTGAAAATAAGGAATTGGGGTTTTACATATTGTGATCTTTATGTTTTAATTTATGAAGCTATGAGATAAGTGATGTGATTACTTTAGCGCACTGCTTCCACTGGGCAGTGCTCAAATGTCTAATGAATGTATGGGCACAAATGTTTGATAGGAGTGGGGTGTTACAAATCAGCTGGTTGCTGAAGAAGAACATCCGCACACTTCAATCTCTGCTTTAGTGTGCAATAAAGAAGATAAAAAATTTCTCTTTATCTTAATTAGTGAAAATTCAATGTTTGGAGCATTCATTGATGACTCCCCCAAAAAATCCTCTACTCCTAACCTCTTGGCTTTCTCTAATGTAAGCTTTTGTAGTGGAAGAGGTGGTTGTGGCTGTACAAGAAGTGCAACAACCATCTATTGCTTCATATAGTCTACCATAGTTTGGAAAAACTCTGCCGGATTAGGAGCTAGTTGAATAACAGGTGGTGGTATGGGTTGTGATATCTGCCTCGCCATGTCCCTATCTGCATCTCTAGCTAAGGCATGACTTTCCTTCTCTTCCTAAGTAGCTCCTCTAGTGCTTGGTTCCATTCTTCAGTCTATAACAGATAGAAAGGGTGGATCTACATTAGAGTCACATCATAATCTCATACAATCCTTCATTTAGCATGTACATAAATCACCTTTCCTTTATTTACTTAATTATTAACCCAAAATTGCCTAAATCGAGCTCTGATATCATTAAATGTAATACCCCATACTCGATAATGGAATCAGAATACCGAGTGTTATCACATTCTTAAATACCTAAAATTTAATTACAAAATTTTCTATTTAAAACCCTATTATTCTAGCAAACGCTATTCGCTTTATAAAACTTTTGACGGAGTTTCTTCTATATTTACTTAAAACCCAAGAAACTTATATACACTTTTCATTCATTTTACTTTACCATCCATTTATATATCAAACTCTTTTGACAAAATAATTAACCCATCCTCCACTACATTTCAACTTATCTAAACCAAATTTAATACATAAATTTAATATATAATTCATAATCTAATTATGTAAGATCCTCCATTTCTTTAAGTGTACATGCCATAACTAAAAAAAAATTTTTTTGTAGTACATCCACTTCCAAGTTTTCCGTAATCCTCTATATGACTCTAGTCTTTGTAGTAGATTCACCATAACTTTCTTCTAATTTTTCTTTAAAATCTACACACGGAAAGAAAACCACATGCTAAGCTATAAGCTTAGTGGTATTCAAGCAATTCCATTTCTCATCCAATTCAATTCATTCAACCATAACATCCATAACATATAATATTTTTCAAATATAAAATGAAATATTTTCATTTATTTCTAAGCATAAATAGGCATTAAAATTAATTTATGAAATTTAAGCATGTATTTATTATATTAATTCATATCTAATTACATATGATCAATAAATTGTACAACTTAATTTTACAATCGATCACTACTTCTATTCGAAGTTCTTTAATCATTAGTTATATAAATTTTTCTGCACTTGCCCCAAGTAAAATTAAACGGAATTGCATCACCGAGCCGGATAAAGTGATTTTAAAATATAGGATTAAGTTCTTGGAACCATATGGTCCTTTTGCATATCTTATATCAATAGTCTATTTTATTATATTTTTATATATATATCGGGACCGAGCTCTTGGATCCATACAATTCGATAACACATATTATGACCCAGTACTGCTATATCCCCAATTGGTATGCCAACCTTACCACATTCTTCCAATTGCTATCTATTTTCTAAGGGCAAATCAAACTAAAATTTCATTGAAATTTAATGATATAGTCTCATAATAGCCAATTCAAGTTATTCCATATTCGGCCAAACTAAATGTCACTCCTTAATGTCATATAACATTCAAATTTATCTCAAGAATTAGTCAAAATTACCTGTATATCAAAATTTCCAAATTCAAACAAAATGTATGCCAATTGAGGAAAAATACAAATTATAAGTCCAAATTCTTAGTTAATCATATATATTACTTCATTTAGCATCCAATTAACTATTTCTAATGTCAATTTCAAAAAACCCCAATTTTATCTCAAGAACCCTAAATTACATAAGACATAATTTTTTAGGGAAAAATAAAATTGCACGAACAAATAACAAATTGATGTCCAATTCTTCAATTTAAGCTTCAATAAACTTCAATTTCACCATCACTTCCTTATTCCTTCTCTTTCCCCTTTCTCTCTCTCCTTTAACACCTTTTCTTTATCTTCATCATTTTGCATAAAAATTTAATTTCATGCATTTTATTCATTAATGCATACAACTACGCTAAAATCATGTACTAAAAACAACTAAAACTCCATTAACTTACCTTGTTAATTTTGGGTACTATTCATCAAAAAAATCAGTATATTTGTTCTTCATCTTTTTCCCAAGATTCTTGTTGATATGTTGAGTTTTGAGATCATAGGTTTATGATTTAGTGTTTAATAGTTGATTTAGGGGTTAAAGATAGAGAAAGTTGGCTTGAAAATGGAAGAAAAAATGAAAGAAAATGTGGAAGAAAGTGGGAGGGCTGATTCTTGACAATTTTGGGGGGGAAGAGAGTGTATAGGTGGCAATTAATGCTATTTAGTGCCATTAAAACTAATACCCATTAATGCATATATTAAAAAAATGCAAATCTTTTCTTTTTCTCAATAGTTAATACCCATAAAAAAACCAACTCCGTATAGATACCTCAATTAATATCATTTATTTATCATTAATATTTTTGGGTCTGACTTTCATCTCTTTCTAGGGTCAAGCTTTGATCACTAGTTAACTCTCGGTCAAACCATCAAAATAAACTCATTTTGACCTCAAATTTGATCCTTGGACAGTACTTGAATAATAATATCTAATGCCAAATAAAATAAAGTGCATTTTGGGTCCCAAGTGTCATTATTCACCTTAGGATGCACTATTCTTGGCCTGAAAAGTACTATTCATGAAACCGAGATTTTTGAGGCGTAACAAGATATGTTTATATGTATATTATTCATTTCTACTTTGGTATTAACTTCCTCATCCATAGATGGATATTTAACTTGATATGAATTGTTAATAATTAGCACTTGAGTTTCAGTATTATGCTCTATAAGTTCATGATAGTTACTTGTTGTAAAGATCTTTCTAGTTAGTCTCCAAGTTTTCTTCCTTACAGGTTATGGTTTCCATACATAAGAAACCTTCAATTGATCCTCAATACTTTTTAGATTTTCATTCAGCTTGATGAATGGAATCACCTAGGGAAGTCATTCATAAAAGTAACCAAGATACATATCCTTGCAAAGTTGATTCTTCTAATCTTAATAGTTGATTGATGTATAGATATGGGTTTGTCAATATAGCTAGCAAGGTGGTTGAGACCACTTGTAGTCAAATACTCCAAAGGGAAATCATGTATACAAATCCATAAAGATATTTTTTCTTGTTTAATCTCTTACAATTTTAATCCAAGCCTCCATAATTGGAGTAATAATGGCTTCTTGTATACATGCTAGCTTGAATCACTTTCTGAGCATCTTTAGAGCTTGCAAATTTGAAGAGGAAAACATCCTCATTGTTCACAAGCACTTCTTGCAAACCATGTTGATTTTAGTTTTTCAAGGCCCATTGCTTTAAATATGGAAGGCTATCCTCTTTGTTTAGGAAGAAGTTAAGAATGATGGACTTTGTTAAGTTGTCATTTTGTGCTTGTTTTGTATTTAATTCTCTTTAATCTGTTGAAATTATTATTTAAAATTAATGGAATTGTCTCTTAATTGTTCTCAGATGATTCTCAATACTTAAGAGATGAAATTGAATAAAAAAGATGTAAGGGAAGCAGGGATAATTCGAAATTCCAGACTAGCAAAAAATTCAGTAACTAAGCGTGAGCACGTGCAAGGAAAAAACTATCTGCAAGATCTGTCTTTAAATGTAGATCCGATTCACTGAAGATTTTTATGATTTGAGAATCAAATTGCATCTTTATCGATGGGGATCGACCACCTGAATATGGGGGGAGGTTATCTTCAAAAGATCATGGAAAAAAGTGGAGATCAAAGGAGATAAATAAGGATTTGCGTTATTGCTCGCAGAGGTCTGAAGAGGAGTAGTTTTATGTTTCTGTAGTATTTTTCTTCTAGTTTTTGTTAGATAGTTAAGGTAGTTTACGTTTCTGCAGTATTTTTCTAGGAAAAGACTAGGGATGGAGACTTTACATTTGGCTATTTCTTTGTTGATTTTCACTATTGTTATGAGTAGCTAAATCCCTTTTCTTGGTTGAGGGAAACCATGTTATCATCTATTATGTGTGAGATGTTCTAATAAAGTTTGTTTTGTTGATGAATATTGAGTGCCTTCCGAATTGCTTTTATGATTGAATTTATTGATTTCTAAGATGCACAACTAGGAATTGATTCGTTTAATAGCCAGATTAATAAAATATGACGTTCAGTTTTGTTAATCACAAGTGGAAATTAGGATTACCTTCTTTACATTAGAGTGGGAAATTCTATTAAGAAACTCATCTTGATTAAATACATGTCGTACATGTGTTATTTTATTCATTAGTTTCTTAGTTCTTAAGGCTATTACTCAGTTGAACTTACGATCATATCTAGGTTATTGAGTGATAAGAATGCTTAGAATACATGTTTCTACTTATTTACAATTAAGAGAAAAAATCACCAAATGACTGTTTATTGCTGAACTGAATTTTATATCAAGGATCCATATTAGTATGATAACATCGATGACCCGAAACTAAGGTTTGTCTATTAAATTTTCAGATCCAATTACTTTAAGTTGATTTTTGATTTTTTCATTCTTTTCTAAATTGTCGTGAATTAAAGCCAAACCCCCCATTTTACTTTGTTTTAGTTTTGAACTCATAAACTCTTTACCGTTAAAATTTCTCGTCGGAACGATCCCTACTTTCCACTACTACATTAACTTGTATTGTAGGAAGTTGGTTTCTTTTTAAATTTGGTTGCAGGCAATAGCAGTACCAAATTTTGGTGTCGTTGCTGGGGAATTTCTTGACGATTTTTTTAGAGATGTTTTTGTTTTTATTTTTGGTTTCGTTGCTCTTGGTTACCTTGTCTTCTGTTTGTTTTAGTTTCACAACTTTTTCTGATTTTTTGATCTTTTAGCGGCATGGCTCACTATCAGTTTGCTTTTGATTCTGATTTTCATATTATCCTCATTATGATGATGAGTTTTCATCTGTTGCTACTTCTATATTTGACCATCAAGTGGCAAATTTCACATCCATAGCTGTGCAAGTACAAAGGGATGACCAATTAGCTAAGGTATGTGAAGTTTACTCTTTTTGTACATGTCCTATTTTGCAGGATACATAGTACAAATTTGCTTCTCCACTAAGCTATTATCAAGAGCAGTCTTATTTCCAACTAGAGCCTCCACGTTCACCATCGCCACCATAAACTGATGAGATGTCTTTGGAGGAGATCGTAATGAGTTTGGCGACGACCACTATTAAATTCCAGCAGGAAACGAGGTGTAACTTGAAGACCTTGGAAGATCAATTGAGCCACTTAAAGGAGAGAATAGAAGCCCAAGTGTCTACAAGAGTTCTTAGCCAACAGGAGAGTGATGTGCAGGAGTTATGCATTCCTTCAGAGAGTGGAGATCATTTAGAGAACCTAGAAGTAATAAAGGAAAAACAAGCAGAGTTAGAAGAGGAAAAGGTTATAGTTTGAGAAAAGATGGAGGATGTGCAACCTCTTAAGGTAAGCGATGCAGTTCATGTTATCGCTAACCAAATTTCGTTTCCTTTTTCTAGTTGTTTACAGGTAAAAGAAGAAGAAGAAGAACAAGAAGAGAAGCAAGAAGAAGAAAAGCTACTAAGCATATATGAGTTGAACAAGATGTGGGCGAGCTAGCTGAAGACTGAAGGTGGCAAGTAGGTTGTCGAGTCTCCACACCCATTAGCGATACTCTTACAAAGACCATCCTGGTATGAAAAGGGCAATGCATGAAAAGACGAGTGGATATTAGAGTATAATGGTGAAACGATGAAGTTCCACTCCTAAGAAGCCTCGGGGCATCGTGCTGATAAAAAGCCTACTTCAAGGGAAGGTGCTCAAGAATCCTCACAGAGTTTGAGCATGCTTCCTGTTAGGCTCAAGCATCCATTCGATAATGGATGATGTACATATGCCAAGGGTCAAGACTACGACCTTAAATAAACGCTTGATGGGAGGCGTTTGAAAAGGAAGCTACAATCTTTCACTTCAACACTGCTATCTGTGTTTTCAAAGATGCAATCATTCATCAAAGCTATATATGACGTCTTCAATCTAGGGGAGTACTCTGTTCTCATCCCTCTTTTGTGCTTTTATTGTTTTTGTACATTGAGGACAATGCCCATTCTAGGTGCGAGGGAAGGAAATGGAGTATATGTGTGTGACTCTTTTCGATTTTTGCATGCTTGTTATGTATGTTAAGTCATCAAACTTTATCATATTAGTTTGGATGAGATTAAGTGTGTGCATCAAATTAAATTGGGCTATGTGAGTCTAAAGTGAACCATGCTGATTAATTGCAATAATAGATCTTATAGACTTAGTCAATGTTTTTACATTTGAGTGATTAGGTAATTTATAGAATTAAGGTGAATTCTTGAATTGAACCTGTGAGTGGATTTGAGTCTTAATGACATCATCTTTATGTCATTCTATTTTCTTGTTTTATGTGATGCTCCTCTAATCAGGTTTGCCTTCAGAACTTGCACTGAACCAGATTGAATTTGTTTGATTATATGGGTTATGGAAATGATTAAGGCTTTCTTTGTTTTTACACCTTTTAGCTTAAAAATGACCCACCTAGTTATTTTCCCTTTGCAAACAATTTTGAGCCTTTAACCTTATTGTTTTTCAATTAATCACCTTATTTTGAAACCTAAAAATCCCATTAGCCTTACCCTATCAAAAGTTGAATGAAGTATTGAGTAAGCATTTGAATTTGGGACTTGTGTTCTGTATTGTGTTTTGAGATATTTTTATAGGTACTTCTACTCCTGTGTTTGTTAAATTATGCTGTTATTATTTTCTCTTGTTTTTATTGTTCTCCCTTATTCTTAACATTAAAAAAAGGGAAAAAGAAAAAGAAAAAAAGAAAGAAAGAAGAAAGAAAATAAAAAGAAAAAGAAAAAAGAAAAAGAATAAAGCATAATAGCATTAGTTAGTAATGAGTAATGTAGTCCCTTTTATTTATATGTTGTCTCATAATTTGAATTTGAGTGTCCCTTCTACTTGATACTTTGTGAAAGCTTGTGATTAACCTTTGTCATTTTTATCTTACGTTTGAACCTAGCCTCATTATAACCCATAATAAAGTCCTTCTAATCTTTGAGCTCATGTAATTTGAATGAATAATAACTGGTGAATTTGCAAGCCTATGGTAGTGCAATATGTTAGAGGGAGATTTAAGAGAAACACTTTGAGCTTAAACACTTGAGCGTAAGAGAGAAATCTGTGAGAAGAATTCACCTTGGTTTTATATTTGCCTTTGAACAAGAATGTCTCACTTTGATTTTGTTTATTTATATCAGTGAATATGATGTATGTTGCAACCTAAGTCTTGCTGGCCCAAGTTAACGGATTGTGTGCACTTAATCTTATGAAGGATGAATTGATAGAGTGTAGTGGTTTGGTATGTTTGCTCGAGGGCGAGCAAAGGTTTGGTGTGGGGGAATTTGTTAAGTTGTCATTTTGTGCTTATTTTGTATTTAATTCTCTTTAATGTGATGAAATTATTATTCAAAATTAATGGAATTGTCTCTTAATTATTCTCAAATGATTTTCAACACTTAAGAGATGAAATTGAATCAAAAAGATGCAAGGGAAGCAAGGATAAATCGAAATTCCAGACTGGCAGGAAATTCAGTGACTAAGCATGGGCACGTGCAAGGATAAAAACTATCTGCAAGATCTGTTTTTAAATGCAGATATGATTTACTAAAGAATTTTATGATTTGAGAATCAAATTGCATCCTTATCGATGGGTATCAACCACTTAAATATGGGGGAAGATTATCTACAAAAGATCATGGAAAAAAAAGAGGAGATAGAAGGAGATAAATGAGGATTTGCATTACTATTCACAGAGACCTGAAGAGGAGTAGTGTTACATTTTTGCAATATTCATAGAGACCTGAGCTAAGGTTGTAAAGAAACATGCAAGTGATTTAGATGATAAAATTACAAGACTTACTAAAATCACAAAAATATAAAATGAAAATATTCAAGCTCAAAATGAGAAGATTCAAGCTCAAGATGCAGCTATTGAGAAGCAAGTCATGGAAATGAAACAAAATTTAGTTGTTTTGCACATTTGGGCAAATATTGGAGTAATTCCTAGTTTGTTACTCAATGCTTCTGCCTCAATTGAAGATCCATCAAGAGCCACAACATCAAATACCCCAACTAGTCATGTGAGTTTATAAATTTATAAAATATAAAATAGTGATTATTGCTTCTTATCATTATCATTATATTATTGTAAAATGTTAGTACTAAATTTATTGCTTAATATTTTATAAAATAATTAATTGATTCTATTTTTTATTTATTTTTTAGGAAACAAATCAATAGTGAACTTTAGTTGGAAAAATAGCCAGGAAATTTACTTTGGAAAGTTTTAACTTAAATTAGTACGTAGTTGTTTAAGATAATTATAATAAATATAATTGTCTTGGATATTAAATTTTCCAATTTTATATATTGGAAATTAGAATTTGTACATTTTGGTGATTTTTATGTATACTAATAATTTTTATTTGTTCGTGTGACAATATCTTGGCACTAAAAATTTGTATCATTTGTGTAATTTCTATTTTATGTATTGGACCCCGAATCTTTTAGTAAGCATAAATTGAATGATTTTGGTGATCTTGTTGGATAAATTATATTCTTCTAT
>JANQBM010000009.1:2361482-2374270 GCA_025594535.1 Erythroxylum domingense
AACATATAATGTTTTCTTCAGGAGATCTTCATTATGTATAATGAAAGATTTTTTATCTTGATGTCGACTATTAATGATGGTAGAAGTAGATAGTTACTTGATGATGTTATTAAAGTTTGACAAGAAAGTCATTTCCTATTTACATAAAATTACCTTATAAGACCTAGAAAGGGCATGAATAGGGAAGACTACAAAGGAAACAATATAGCTAAATGTAAGAGTTTCAAAAGATTTGACTATTGTGAATGTTAGAGAAAAAGTGAATCCCTTCAAAAGAATTCCATAAAAGCCTTGTTGAATGAATATGTTAACATATTCGTCTGGTAACTTGTAGATTTGCATAAGTTGATCCTAAAATCATCATTTATAACTTGAAATATCAACCTCAATTCCAGGATAATGAGGTAGTGTGTTCTTTACTATAGAAAGACAACTTATCAAGGAAGGGGAAGTAGAGAAGTTATTGAATACTAACTTTATACTTGAGCATGATACCATAAATGACTAACCAATGTTATGATGGTAGAAAAAGATAAGAGACAACTGGAGCATATGGACTTCACCTACTTAAATAGATCTACCCAAAAGATAATTACCATTTTCCAAAAATTGATTAACTTGTACATCTAACCTCAAGTTTAAAATGGTTGAGCTTTATGATTCATACCAAAAATCGATTAATAAAGTTCTTAAGCTTCAATAAGGGTAAGATGTGGAAGCTTGAGTGGGCAATTTCATATTCAAAACTTATAACAAAGGCGATTATTTGAGAGAATGTTTTCATATAATTCATATATTAAAGGTGAATGTCATTTGAAAAATGTCTCCTTTAAGATCCATTAAAGACAAGTGAAGATTAACCAAGAGGATAATAAGCTTGTTGAAATTCTTGTCAAAATGTATATATCATTATTTACCATTCTTATACATAATCAAACAAGCAAAAGATTATAACTTAGGCCATGAGTATTAATAGGTCTTCAATCAACTCAAAGCATACTTGCATAATCCTCTTTTAACATTTACTTCTAGGCCTACAAAACTATTATCTATTTATTTGGTTATATCCAATTAGGTAATCAACTTAGTATAAGATAGGATCAAAGATATAGAGACCTACATATTTCACAAACAAAATCCTTTAAAGATTCGAGATGTGTTAAGAGAAATTAGAGAAATAATACTTTACCTTTATCTTATCTATGTGAAAGGTTAGACATTATTTTCAGGTTCCCTTATTGCTTTTATCTCGCTCATAAATTTTCTTTTACGATTTTCTACTTGCAATAAAGGCTTTTTTTCTCTCTCTATTGGGTCACACACTTGTTCTACCTATAGTTACTAAAGTATATTTCACCCCCTTCTTTCATAAATTGGTGAATATTTTTTCTATCTGAATACATTTCATCAATATCATATTGTCATGGTATACCTAAAAGTATTTGACATGCGTTCATATTAATAACATGGCAAGAGTGCTCATCATAATATTTAGCAATTAACAATGATACCTTAGATCATGCATTAACAAAGATTTCTCCAAACTCCTTGATATATCCAATACTATAAGGTTCAAGATATAGCTCGGTAGTCAACTTCAATTTCTTTAATGTTACTTTAATTATAATATTTTCTTGACAACCTCCATCAATAATCAACTCACATAAGTTCCCTTATACCATAGACCTTAGTAAAAAATGTTTGTTTATATATAAATTATTTTAAAAAAATGTTTGTTCATATATAAATTATTTTACTCCCTGAAAGATATCAACTTTCTAGTCACTCCCATAAAAACATCATCATATTCTTCCTTTTTTTCTATAAATCATCTCCTTCAGGTACACATATTCCCTTCTCCTCATCATCTTCATATTGCTCTATCATATTTACCATTTCCTCTTAGGGCATTCATTAGATTTATAGACTAGCTCATTACATCTATAACACTTAGGAAGAGTGGGCTTCACATAAATATTGGGGGCTTTAAAGGCTGTTGGAACTCCCTTGATTGAATTTCCGCTATTAGTTTTACTTTCTCCACTAATACCATATATAGGGTCGACATTCACCACCTCTTTTCCTTTATTAATAGAAGTCGTTTCATTCTCATATCTCTTAAACTCTTTTAACTTCTCACTAAGCATAAATTCTACCTTAATAGCCAAATTCTTATAATCTTAAATTGTTAGCACCATCTAGATCCTAATCTTACCCCTTATACTTGGATTCAATCATCTTAATTACCTTATAAGTTATCATTATAAGAAAATAACAAATTACTGACAAAAAATTACCGGCGGAAAACATTCTTTAATAAATTAGCGACAAAAATGGATTATCCTAGGTAAAGTTGACAGAAAATATTTATTTTTTTGACAGCCAAAATATTCATCGATAAACGTGACAGAAAAACATCCCCGCGAGTTTTCCAACTCATTATAGAGACGGAACACTAAAGTCTATCGTAAAAGTAGGCGGCAACAGTTGGCGAAAAAAACAAGCATCTTGAATACTGATGGGACCACAATTTCATCGGTAAATTACTGATGGAAATGTAGTTCCGTTAGTAACTGTCAAATTGATCATAAAATAAAACAACATCGTTTGGTTTTAATCCAAATGATGTCGTTTTATTAATAGACTCAACAACATCCGAAGCCCCCCTTCTCCCTCCCCTTTGCTATTTGCTCTCTTCTTTTACCATTAACGTCGTCGGTCCTCTTCCTTCTAAGCTTCCACAGTCAATTTTTGCTTCGGTTTTAGTCCATCGTGCATCATTTTCAGGTAAGAAAACTATTGGGTTTATTTTGTCTCCAAAAAACGAAGGTGTTAGATGCTTATATGTATGACTGTCGATAGGTGGGTGGGTTTTGTTTGGATTGTTAGTTTATGCATTTTTTTACTTGAAATGTTGATTTATTTGTTGTTTAAATGTGTTGTTATTAGTAAATAATGAAAAAATGCAGTTGTTTTGTTATTAATTAAAGATAATTCAGGTTGCCTATTGTTAAGTTGTCATTTTTGTGATAATTTTGAGGATAAATCTCTTTAATGTGTGAAATTATTATTCAAATTGAATGAAATTATTTCTTAATTGTTCTCAGATGATTTTCAACACATGAAAGATGAAATTGGATCAAAAAGATATAAGAAAGTAAATCAACTTGAATTTCTAGCTGGCAGAAAAATAATTGACTAAGCATGGACACGTGCAAGGAAAAAGATTATTTGCAGAATCTGATTTAAAATGAAATTCTATCCACCTAAGATTATCATGATTTTAAGAATCAAGTTGTTTCCTTACTGAGGGGGATTTGCGACTTGAATATGTGAGGAGTGTATCTGCTGAAGATTACCACAAGAGGGAAAAGAGGAGAGATCAAAAAGTATAAGGGGAGATTTATTGTTCACATTAGAGTAGTCTTAGTTTTTGGTTTCACGTTTCTGCATAACCTTTTCTGGTTTTTGTAGGATTTTTCATATTTTTCTGGAAAAAGACTAGGGATGGAGACTTTGTACTCTATTATTCTTCTTTTGGATTTTACTTTTGCTATTAGTAGCTAATTTCATCTTCTCGATTGAAAGGAACCACGTTATCATTTAGTATGTCTGAGATTTCTAAATAAAATTTATTTCATTGATGAATAATAAGTGTCTTCTGAATTGCTTTTCATGATTGAATTGATTGATTTCTAAGATGCACAACTAGGAATTGATTTGTTTAATTTATAGCCAGATTTGTAGGATATGACATTCAGTCTTGCTAATCTAAAGTGGCAATTAGGATTATCATCTTTACGCTAAAGTTTGGAAATTCTAAGAGACGCTTAACTTGATTAAATGCATATCATATATGTATTGTCTTATTCATTGGTTTCTTAGTTCTTAAAGCTATTAATCAATTAAATTTAAGATCATATCTAAGTTGTTGACTAATAAAAATGTTTAGAATACATGTTTCTATTCATTTAATGTTAAGAGAAAACTTTACCCAATGAATGTTTGTTAATGGACTGAGTTTTATATTGAGGATCCATATTAGTTTGATAACGTTAGTGACCCGAAACTAAGGTTTATTTATTGAATTTCCATATTCGATTATTTTTGTTAATTTTCAATTTCTGCCATTTTTAATTTCTTATGTTCACGTTAATTCAAACCCCCCCCCCAACTTTGTTTTAGTTTTCAACTCGTATAACAATTGCCGTTAGAATTTCTCGTGGGAACGATCTCAACTCTTCACTAACTACATTTTCTTTTATTGTTAGAGTTGGTATTAATTTGGTTGCAGGAAACAGCAGTACCAAATTTTGACGTTGTAGTCGGGGAATTTCTTGATGATTTTTCTAGCATTGTTTTTGTTTTTGTTTTTGTTTTTGGTTTCGTTGCTCTTGGTTTCCTTGTCTTTTTTTTGTTTTAGTTTCACATCTTTTTTTGATTTTTTGATCTTTTAGTGGCATGACTCACTATCAGTATGCTTTTGATTATAATTTTTCATATTATCCTTATTATGATGATAAGTTTCCATCTATTGCAACTTCCAAGTTTGACCATCAAATGGCGGATTTCACATCCTTAGCCGCACAAGTACTGAGGGATGACCAACAAGCTAATGTATATGAAGTTTGCTCATTTTTGGGTTATCCTTTTTGTACGTGTCTTGTTTTGTAGGATACACAGTACAGGTTCGCTTCTCCACTGGGCTATTATCAAGAGCAATCCTACTTCCAACCAAAGGATCCACCTCCACCATTGCCACCATAAGCTGATGAGATGTCTTTGGAGGAGATCGTAATGAGTTTAGTGATGAGCACCCTTTAATTCTACCAGGAAACAAGGAGTAGCTTGAAGACCTTGGAAGATTAATTGAGCCACTTAGCGGATGTGGTAGGGAGCATAGAAGACCAATTGTCTACAAGTGTTCTTAGCCAACAGGAGAGTGATGCTGAGGAGTTGCGCATTCCTTCAAAGGGTGGAGATCATTTGGATAACCTAGAATCAATAAAGGAAGAGCAAGCAGAGTTAGGAGAGGAATAGGTAATAGTTCAAGAAAATATGGAGGATGTGCAACCTCCTAAGGTAAGCAATGTAGTTCATGTTATCGCTAACTGAATTTCGTTTCCTTTTCCAAGTTGATTACAGGTAAAAGAAGAAGAAGAACAAGAAGAGAAGAAAGAAGAAGAAAGTCGCTAAGAACATATGAGTTGAACGAGCTGTGGGCAAGCAAGTTGAAGATCAAAGGTGGCAAGCAGGATGTCGAGTCTTCACACCCATTGGCGTTACTCTTACAGAGACCATCCTGGTGTGAGAAGGGTGATGCCCGAAAAGACAAGTGGACATTAGAGTATAAAGGTGAAACGATGAAGTTTCACTCATCAGAAATCTTGGAGCATCGTGCTGAGAAGGAGTTGACTTCGAGGGAAGTTGCTCCAAGCTCCTCACAAAGTCTGAGCATGCTACCTATTGGGCTTAAGCATCCATTCGATAATGGATGATGTACATACGCCAAGGGTCAAGCTTATGACCTTAAATAAGCGCTTGATAGGAAGCACCCCATCTGTATCCCTTTCTTTTGTGTGTTTTTGTCTTTTATGCATATCTTTTAGGTGTTTTCTTTGAGTGTTTTACTTTTTTTTTGTAGGTAATTGACAAGGAAGCTGCAATCTTTCACTTCAACAATGCTATCTGTGTTTTCAAAGCTGCAGTCATTCATTTCAAAGTTGCATATGGCGTCTTAATTTAGGGGAGTAATTATGTTCCCATTCCTCTTTTGTGCTTTTATTATTTTTGGACATTGAGGACAATGTTGGTCTAGGTGTGGGGGAAAGATATGGAATACATGTGTGTGACTATGTGGTATTGTCTTTCTTTGATTCTCTTTTTGTTAAATTTTTTCTGTTCTTTGCATGCTTGTGTTGTGTTTTTGAGCCATGAAGCTTTGTCATATCAGTTTGGATGAGATTGAGTGTGTGCATAAAATTAAACTAGGCTATGTGAGTCTAAGGTAATCCATGTTGATTAATCGCAATAACTGGCCTTGTACACTTAGTCAAAGTTTGACATTTGAGTGATTAGGTAATATGTGAAATTAAGGTGAACTCTTGAATTAAACCTGTGAGAGAATTTAAGCCTTAATGACATCATCTTTATGTCATTCTATTTCTTGTATTATGTGATGCTCCTCTAATTAAGCTTGCCTTCAGAACTTGCACTGAACCAAATTGAATTTGTTTGACTACATGGTTTATGGAAATGATTAAGGCCTTCTTTGTTTTAAACTCCTTAGCTTAAATGACCCACCGAGTCATTTTTCCTTTGCAAACCCCTTTGAGTCTTTAACCCTGTTTGTTTTTTAATTAATCACTTTACATTGAAATCCAAAAACCATTTCGCCTTACCCTATCACAAGTTTACTGAAGTACTAAGTAAGCATTTAATGTCTATAATTTAGGGACTTTTGTTTTGTATTATATTCTGAGATTTTTTAGAGGTACTTCTACTCATGTTTTGTTGATAGATGCTACTACTGTTGTTTTATTCAAGTAAAAAAATAGAAAGAAAAAAAGGAAAATAAGAAAGATAACAAAAATAGAAAAAGAAAAAATTATGAAAAAGAATAAAGAATAAAGCATAGTAGCATTAGTTAGTAATGTGTAGTTGTAGTCCATTGTACTCATATGTTTATCTCAGAATTTGTAATTAGTTGTCTCTTTTACTTGGTACTTTGTGAATACTTGTGATTAATCCTTTGCCATTTTTACCTTACCCTTGAACCCAGCCCCATTATAACCCATAAAGTCCTTCTGATCTATAAGCTTATGTAAATCAAATGAATGATAACTAGTGAATTTGTAAGACTATGGTAGCGCAATCTGTTACAAAGGAGATTTGAGGGAAACACTTTAACCTTAAACACTTGAGTTTAAAGAGAGAAATCTGTGAGAAGAATTCACCTTGGTTTCATACTTGCCCTTGAACAAGAATGTTTTAATTTGACTTTGTTTATTTGTATTGGTGAAAAGTAATTGTCATGTGTGTTGCAACCTAAGTCTTGCTGGCCCAAGTTTAGTGGATTGTGTGCATTTAATCTTTTGAAGGACGAATTGATCGAGTGTAGTGATTTGACATATTTGCTCAAGGGTGAGCAAAGGTCTAGTGTGGGGGAATTTGTTAAGTTGTCATTTTTGTGATAATTTTGGGGATAAATCTCTTTAATGTGTGGAAATTATTATTCAAAATTAATAGAATTATTTATTAATTATTCTCAGATGATCTTCAACATATGAAAGATGAAATTGGATCAAAAAGATGCAAGAAAAGTAAAGACAACTCGAATTTCCAATTGGCAAAAAAATAATTGACTAAACGTGGGCAAGTGCAAGGAAAAAGATTATTTGTAGAATCTGATTTGAACTCAAATTCGATCCACCTAAGATTTTCTTGATTTTAGGAATCAAGTTGTTACCTTACTAAGGGGGATTTACGACCTGAATATGTGGGGAGTGTATATGCTGAAGATTACAACAAGAGGGAAAAAATGAGAGATCGAAAAGCATAAGGGGAGATTTACTATTCCTGTTAGAGTAGTCTTAGTTTTTGGTTTTCACGTTTCTACATAGCTTTTTCTGGTTTCTGTAGGGTTTTCATATTTTTCTGGAAAAAGACCAGGGATGGAGACTTTGTACTATGTTATTCTTCTTTTGGTTTTTACTTTTGCTATAAGTAGTTAATTTCATCTTCTCGGTTGAAGGGAACTGCGTTATCAACTAGTATGTATGAGATTTCTAACTAAAGTTTATTTCATTGATGAATATTAATTGTCTTCCAAATTGCTTTTCATGATTGAATTGATTGATTTCTAAAATGCGCAACTAGAAACTGATTTGTTTAATTTATAAGCAGATTCGTAGGATATGACGTTCAGTCTTGCTAATCCAAAGTAGCAATTAGGATTACCATATTTACGTTAGAGTTTGGAAATTCTAAGAAGATGCTTAACTTGATTAAATGCATATCGTATATGTGTTATCTTGTTCATTCGTTTCTGAATTCTTAAAGCTATTAAGCAATTAAACTTAAGATCATATCTAAGTTATTAACTAATAAGAATGTTTAGAATACGTGTTTCTATTCATTTAATCTTAAGAGAAAACTTTACCCAATGAATGTTTGTTAACAGAATGAGTTTTATATCGAGGATCCATATTAGATTGATAACATCGTTGACCCGAAACAAGGTTTGTTTATTGAATTTCTATATTCAATTATTTTTGTTAATTTTCAATTTCTGCCATTTTTAATTTCTTAAGTTCACGTTAATTCAAACCCCCTACTTTGTTTTAGTTTTCAACTCGTATAACAATTAATGTTAGAATTACTCGTGGGGATAATCTCAACTCTTCACTAACTACATTTTATTTTATTGTTAGAGATAGTATTAATTTGGTTACAGACAACAACAGTACCACCTATTAATTGTTTGCTGAAATATCTTTTAGAAAAAACGTTTCCATCAAATGAAAGTAACCAATGTTATTACTGTACAAAGAAGCATGGACCTAAGGAGAAATTAAATGTATTGACAATAATGTAGTATATTGATTAATATTGATTAATATGTTCCTAAAAAATATTTATACAATTCAAAATGATAATTTAATATAGTATTAAATATTTTTGTACTCTTTTTATGATAGAAAATTCCTAGCTTTGGCTTTTACCTACCATGCTTTGATTATAGGACCAAACATAACAAATGTAAATGATGAATAGATAGAATGAACTACTTCAACTTTGACTATCTCCTTGATCTCTTATGCTTTCAATTTTGAATGTTTAATTAAAGATCAAGGAAACAAATAAATCCCTAGAGTAATTAATTATCAATTCATTCTTTTAAATATATTCATATACCATTTCTATTTTCCTCATACTTTTAGAGGAGTGCTCTAAATTTTTGATTTTAGATGCACCAAAAGAATAGTATAGACTTTAGTTGTTTATAAGTATATTTCATATTATTGTGGAAATCAATTATTATGTATTTGGTCAATTATAGTTGGCATAAACTATTAATATGACAGGGGTTTTTTTTTATTCCTTTTGAGTTAAAAAATTAATTATAAGAGTAAAATGAAAAAAATTAAACTTTAAATTTTAAACTTTAAACTTGCCTTATTATAAGTTAGATTAGCAAACTTATATGAAGATATGTTAGAGTTAATTCTAGTTTTACTTGACTAATTCTAATGGAATCAATAAACTTGGGCACATCTCCATGATATTTAATATGAGTCAAGAAAGCAATTTAATATTTCAATTGCTAAGTTTTTTATTCTGTTCTAGTTAGTTATATATTAAGTGTGGATGTCATTTAAAACTCCTAGTCCTTTTATAATTTTTTCTAATTATTGAGATGTCTTTGCATTAGTCCTAACTTTTTTTAATTCCTTTACCTCCATTTGTGTAGCCTCCTTTCCACTGAGTTTCTTTAGCTCAAATTTTATTATTTGTATTTTCCTTATGCAAGAGTATTGTTTAGTGGCTTACAAGTTACTTCTTATTCCTTTGGTGATAGCTTCCTCAAAACCTACATCATTCACCATGTAGTTGTTAAATATGAATAGATAATGCTTCTTTTGGATGTTAAATATGTTTTAAAATGTAAGTGATTAGATAGTAATGGTTTTTAGTTGCAGTTTTTTCTCTGTGGATAAATTTATAGTTGTTGTTGATTTAATAGCACCATGTTTAACTTTTTCCTAAGGAACCATTCTCCTTTTTGTTTATTTTTCCACGTGTAAAAATTCCCTTTCATGATTAAATTTGTTACTTAGGTATAGTTTGCACAATTCTTAAAGTCATATATGTAGTGCCTCATTCTTATATTTCCCTCAAATTCCAATGGTGATAGGGTGCTACTGATATCATCTAATAGCATCCAGAGTTCTTGGATGTTGTTCCATAGATTCTTAAGTTTATGCCATAGTGGAATTCCCTAATGACTTTGGAGATGAAGATGGATGATTTGTTCTTTTTTTATAGATATGAAGATGGATGATTTGGTATTTTTTCAAATGATCATCAATATCCAACTTTGATGGATGAAAATATATGATTATTCTTCCATTGTAATGACTTTGGTGGTTTGTAAGATCATTTCATTTCTTACCAAATTTCCCTTTAAGTGGCTCTCCTCTCTTTCTATGTTTTGTTGCCATTCTTCTTATGATTGTTGAGGGCATGTGCTAAGACTTGATTTGGGTGGTTGGTGGTTGGTGTAAAATTTATGGGATTTGGTGATTATGAACTTATGTTTAGTGCTTTGCTACAAGAATTTTTACATATGATTTGGGTCATAGATATGCTCATTGATTGAATTTCAAGATGTTAGTTAGTTTCATATTATAGAATTTAAATTCCTTTTTCAAGAATAGAAGCTCGGGGATTTATATTTGGGCCTCCCATCACATTAGCAATTGGAGAAAAGCTTGTTCCATTAAGAAAACCAAGGAAATTGCTTAGTATTATTTCTTCGATCATGTATTAGTTTCATCTAATATGTCCTAGGATATATGTTTGCTAGGTCCAATGGCATAGTCATTGGTGAGTTTTTATATTCTTCTTTAATAGTCTAACTATTTATATTTGGGTTATGTTTGAATCATTAATGAGTAGATGTATGATTACATAAGTGTTTATTGTATATGGGATGAGTTTGAGATCTTATGGATGATTTGAGGCTTAATAAACCCCTGGGATGGTATATAGGTTGGAAACCCATGATGCAGTTCCCATAAGGGTTATCGGTGAAAAATTCCACCAACCTAGGAGTCACAGTGAGAACTTATTTTCTTGATTCACAGGTGTAAATAATGTCACATACCATAGTTTTGAAATCAATTATAGGTCATTAATTCGACCGATTAATATTTCAACTTCGATGTGATTAATGCAAACTTAGTATTAACACAAGGAATTAATAAGTTTTATAGACAAGACAAATTCTTTACATAATAAACTCCTAGGACGGTATATAGGTTGGAAACCCGTGATGCAACTCTTAGACTAATCGGTGAAAAATTTCACGAGCTTAGGAGTCACAGCAAGAACATGTTTTCTTAACTCACAGGTGTAAACAATGTCACGTACGATAGTTTTGAAATCAATTGTTGGTCATTAATTCGATCTATTAATATTTCAATTTCGATGTGATTAATGCAAACTTAGTATTAACACAAGGAATTAATACGTTTTATAGACAAGACAAATTCTTTACATAATAAACCCCTAGGACAGTATATAAGTTAAAAACCCGTAATGCAACTCCCATAAGGCTTATTAGTGAAAAATTCCACGAGCTTAAGAGTCACAACAGGAACTTGTTTTCTTGATTCATAGGTGTAAATAATATCACGTACCATAGTTTTGAAATCAATTGTAGGTGATTAATTCAATTGATTAATACTTAGGGGATGTTGTATAAAGTTTAGATGTTCTGTAAACTTTGGAGAACATGAAGGATATTAATTATGAAATAACTTTTTAAAATTAACAGTTTTGCATAAATGAGTAATGTTGATATACCTTGGATGTATATGCGATTAACACCTGATGGTTTCATTAATCCTGAGTTTGTTGAGGGAGTTGAAGCTTTTATTCGTTATGCATATTCTCTACCTATATATATGGATGGGCCAAAGATCATATGTCCATGTAAAAAGTGCAAACACATTCATTTCCTTCCTATTGATGAAGTGAATGGCCATTTGTTGAGAAAAGAGTTTGTCCCAAATTATTTTGAGTGGACACGACATAGGGAACCATTGATTTGTAGCACCTCAAGGAGTAATAAAGTACAATCGTCGGTAAACTTAAATAAGTTTAAAAGGGGGATTGGATATAGAACAAATAATGTGGATGCAAATGAAAATCCTTACATGAAAATAGTTTATGAGGTAGCCGGTTATACCTTTCAGAAAAATATACAAAATCTTGAAGAAGAGCCAAACCCACATGCAAAACAGTTTTTTAACTTACTACACTAAGCTGACCATGAACTATGGACAAATTGTGAGACAATGACTCAATTGTCTTTAATTACTCGAATATTAAACATAAAGTCTAAAGGGCATATTTTTTATCATAGTTTTGATAAAAGTCTTAGATGGTGTAATGAATCATTACCTCCTGATCATACAATGGTTGAAAAGATTGATTTTTGCAAATTGAGATGTATGTTGTATTAAGGAGATGTTGTGGATTTAGAAGAGTGCAAATTTTGTGGTCAATCTAGGTTCAAGTCTAGAAAGCGTTCTATAAAACATAAATTAATACCCTGGAAGCGGATGTATTATTTCCCACTAACTCCGGGACTTCAAAGACTATATGCTTCTAATGTTACTGCATCTTACATGAGATGGCATAATGAACACTAACAGGAAAATGGAATAATGAGTCATCTATCAAATGCACTAGCATGGAAACATTTCAATGACACCCATTATGAGTTTGCAGCTGAAATTCGAAATGTTATGTTGCAATTGTTGACGGATGGATTCCAATCTTTTATTCAATCCGGTCATTAATATTCATCATGGCCAATCATAATTACTCTTTATAATTTGCCTCTATGGATGTGTATGAAAGATGCATATATGCTCTTGACAGTGATTGTGCCAGGGCCTTCAAATCCAAAGTATAAAATTTATGTATTCTTACAACCATTGATATCTGAATTGCAGCATCTTTGGGAATATGGTGTTGAGACATATGATGTGTCTCTG
>JANQBM010000009.1:2443625-2461062 GCA_025594535.1 Erythroxylum domingense
ACACCTGAGCTCCCTATAACTAATCAAATAGATATCTATTCTCAGTAAGGGATATTTATTCTTCACTGTCTCCCTATTCAACTGCCTATAATCAATGCATAATCTCAAAGTCCCATCCTTCTTCTTCACAAACAAAACTAGAGATCCCCAAGGTGACATAATGGGTCTGATAAAGCCCTTATCCAACAACTCCTGCAACTAAGTCTTAAGTTCCTTAAGTTCCACAACTGACATCCTATACGGAGGAATAGATACCGGAGTAGTACTTGAAACATGGTCAATATTGAACTCTACTTCCCTATCTGGGGGTAACCCCATTAATTCAGTGGGAAACATATTTAAGAAATTCCTAACAACAGGAATATCCTGTACTTTCTGCTCAGTTTGGGTATCAGTCACATAAGTTAGATAAGCCTCACATCCACTTCGAACCAGCCTTAAAACACTAAATAATGAAGTCAATATGGCTGGCACTGCTTGGCTAACAATTCAAAATATTACTCTTAGTTGATTAGGAAATTTAACAATGACATCTTTAGTATAACAATTTATTACAGCCCTATGAGCAGTAAGCCAATCCATACCTAAGATGAAGTCTATCTCTTTTAACTACAATACTATCAAATCAGCTTTCAATTCTCCTTATTCAACTCGAATAATAAAACCTTTACACACTTCTCCAATCATTGTAGTACGACCTACCAATGTACTCACATTTAAGTCACATTTCAACATCTCTCTCTCACATTGTAATTTAGATGCCAAATGTGGTGTGATGAATGAATGCGTAGATCTCGATCTAACAATGCAAATGCCTTAAATTGAAAGACATGTAACACACGTCCAACAACATCTGAAGAATTCTGTGCCTCCGCTCTAGTAATAGTAAAGATCCTAGCCTGGGACTGCGGTTGGTTACTCCGCACCTCAGTTCTAACATTAGGATCTGCTAAACTTGTTCTACTCTTACCTTTGCCTCTCTGTCCTACTCTGCTAGCTCTACTTTACTGGACAATCGTCTCAGTCACTGATCCTCCTCTCACTCCAGACTGTGCTCCCAAAATCACAAGACAGTCTCTATTCTGATGCTCATAAGAGCCACAATGCAAGCAAACTCCTGATATCTTCCAACATTCTCCACCATGTTTCTTTCCACAATGCTTACAACTAGGCATCTATTATGTTTTCCCTCTAGATACTTGACCTCTACCACTACCAGCATGAACAAAACTGCCTTTTGGTCTAAACCTTGACTATCTTGATCTAGTATGTGATCGGAATGTTCTATTCTGACGTTTACTGAATCTTCTGCTAGAATCAACTTGGGACTCACCATGTCTCTTAATTCTGAACTCCTGCTTTTACTCTCCTTATTCATCCTTTAGTAACTATTCAATTCGGATTGAAGCAGCTCGTAACTCAGTAAAACTACTTATATTGGTAATAGCCAATCTTATCCTGATCTCTATATTCAATCCATCCTCAAACCGCTTACATTTATCCTCCTCGGTCGAAATCAAAGCAATAGCATACCCTATTAATTCATTAAGCCACACCTCATACTCAGCTACAGTAAGATTGCCCTGTTTTAGATCTAGGAATTCCTTCATCTTCCTATTCAAATAGATCTTTGGCACATAATTCTCTTTAAAAACCTTCAGAAAGTCTTCCCATGTCAGTCTACAAAGTTACGTGGAACTGTTGGAAACAGTTTTCCACCATTGATAATTTAGACCTTAAAGTGATGAGACTGCGTAGTCAAACCTTTCATTAGACTCACAGTCCATTTGATCAAATACCCTTTCTATTCTCTCTAGCCAACCTTCTGCCTCAGCAGGGTCTATATTTTCATAGAAGTTGACAGCCCACTACTTCCTAAATTTATCATATCTCCTTTCTCTCCTCTCAGGAATTCTCTAAGGCATTTGGTCAGATTAGGGTATTGGGGATTCTCTATTGGCTCCTATAGACTCAAGGTCAGCAGATTCTGCGACTCGATCTCCTATAACGGATGACCTATAACAATCAATAGTTGTGATCACTATATAAGTCTCTTACTATATGTCAAGTTTAAATGCTTATATATGTACCTATAGATACCAAACCATGGTCTGATACCAAAATTATAAATACCACTTCCATAGAGAAAATGCTTGAACATCCAAAGGATATTTGAGAACATGCCCTATGAGAATGGCACACTAGAATAATCACATTAACTTATTATGGCATCACACATAACACAAGTATTCAAAATGATTATATCGCCTCATTATATTCACAAAATAAAATTACATTATACCATTGCAATTCATATCCATGTATTTACATTACATAACATTTGAGAGTTTACAACTCTATACAAAATGTTTAACATGAAATGAGAAGCTAAACAACACATCCTAACTAGACTCCCCAGATATCAACTGACCAGACCTTTGAGCCATTCTTATTCTCAAGATAATAGTACTAGAATTCTATTTGGTTGTCTTAGAAGTTAGAACTCCCTTGTACCTGAAAATCAATGTTGTAATTTTGATGAGTTAGCAAATTTAGTGGTGAACCATCATCGATGTGCTCACTCCAGTCAAAACACAAAGTGAAGTATATAACCAATTTTAAGAAGTTTAACACATCATTTAGTATCAAATCCCACATCATATTGTGTTATATTTCATTAAGTACAAGTACAACATGTATATAAACATTTCATAACACTATTCTAGAACAATTCATTAATTCATCTCAACCATTCATATGGTACATGTAAAGTTATATATATGCAAATGCATATATGACTCCGTTTTTATTTTACTTTGCTGTGACCGAGCACCTATTTACTATCTCGTATCTGTTGTAAATATCGGGCTCATTTCATTTACTGTCCCGTATCTATTGTGTATACCGGGCTCATTATTAACTGAGTCTATGGCTCTTTGTGCATAATTCCTGAGCTTAAAGCTCTTTTTCACATTGGTCACTCGGGTCACAACTCCTTTATCTGTTCATGCATATCATGTAATGGAATGCATCAATTCACATAATATGCTATCAATACTTTTCATTCAATGCGCTCATATCATTTATCACATTCTTCGGAGCTAAATCCGACATTCAACATTCAGTTGAGTACACATTCCATATTACACATGCGATTTGAAAACACTTCCATATACAGTCCCAAGTATCAAATTCCTCGTACTAAGCATGTCTGGAATCATAGTATTCAGATAAGTAACATTTCATTAACTTAAAGTTAACCAAAAACAATTCAATCATAGTGAGAAACATCTAGGTTAAAACTCACAATACGCTCCAGATAAGCTATTACCTTGATGATCTGACAATGTTTAGATACGGACTATACAATGCACATATATTTTACACATTAATAAGTTGATCAATTATATGATTATTCACTCATGCACATGTATATATGTCATGTTTAGTGCATGCTCAATTGATTTTTTGGGTATGTATCCTTATTTATAAATCTTGACCATTCAAACATCATAGCTTATACACATTTAGCTTGTAATTAGATTTATATCTTAAGTAAGTTTGATTACTCTAAATTCATCAATTATACTTTACATTATCCTTGAACACGTTCATGATCAAAAGGCCTCTTATAACACACACACTATTGTTACTTTAAATTGGGAATTTTAGTAAGCTAGATCTATACATTGACCAAACTTTTTCTAGCAATATATATTCATACATTTACCTAATTCTCATTCATAATTACCCCCATGTTCTTCAATGCTCATTCATCCATACCTTATACACATTACTCATGTGCTTAAGATCATGTTTGTATTAAAAGAACTTATTTATTCCTTTAACAAATCATAATTTCCATATTTGAACTCAACAACATCAAAATAGTCCATTCTTTAGGTTATGACATCAATTAACTACATAAACTTATTAAGCTCTTAACCAATTAATCAAGAAACAATCTAGGCTCATTCCTAGCCTTAATCAAGTCCAAATGTACTAATTTAAAGAGAAATTTCTCATCAAAATTCCAGAATTTGTCATCAACATCACTAATTTGTGCAACTTTACTACCTTCAATAGTTCACGAATTTTACAAGGTTAGAGACATCACTAGCACCTGCAATTTTCTAGATTTCATATCCTTTAAGGTTACTTCATTTCAGGTTAATTTAACTTCCATATTAGATACAATAAGGCTTACAAAATTCTGCTCACTTATATCATTAACTATTATTTTTTACAAACACATCTATAGCTATAATTTTCTAGATTCAAGAACACTTCAATAACACCTATCTTTACCATGAATCCAAAATCATTTATACTTCTCTCAACCTAAATCATCCATTTAACAGTCTATAACCTATTTTTTTCATGAATCAATAACAAAATATAAAATTAACCAATTCATCCATCACATTCCAGCATAACATCATTATCAACACCACATGCATTCCATCCCATTTCAGTCATCATAAAATTTCTATTTCAACATGCCACAAAGATCATAATTTCACTTACTTATTTAGCTCAATAATGAAGCTAACTTAGCTCTCCATGCATGCAAAATCATCAAAGTACAAGATAGAAGTAAAATGATTTCGGAAAAGGCAAAATGATGATAGCAAATTATAACTAATTTTGAGCAGATTTTTGTACAAATCTTAAAGTGTCTATGAATGAAATTGAAGCAAAATTCAGAAGCTGTGAGGGTGTGTGAGTGTTTCAGTGGTGAGAGTAAAGGAAAGAAGAAGAATGAACACAACAGAAACTATCCCTAAATTAGCTTAACTCATTAGGTGCTAGGTGTCAATACAACATAATGGCATTTGTCATCTATACATGTAAGTCACTTGTCCTCTCCATAAGCTGCCATTTTTCACAATTATGCTAGGCCATTTGTCACTCAATCATTGCTGCCATTTTTCATTTAATTTCCTATGCCATTTGTCACTTAATTTTCCATGCCAAATGTTACTTATTTTATAGACTTAGTCATCCTAAATTTCCATGTGTCAACTTATCTTGCCACTTGACATTTTTCCTAAACTAAATGTACATTCTAATTCATTAATTTTCCAATTGCAACAATTAATTCCAAATTTACTACTTATAATATATCAAACCAAAGTTCTAGACATAAGCAATACACAATCGAATCATAATCATTTTAATCTTTTCATACCCCAGAATATGTTAATTGAGTGCAATTTTTCTAAATCAACATTTATGTGTATATATATGCTCATGTTATGCATGTGAATGAAATCATATCCTAAATGTATCAATTCTTTCTAATATACTGCAATTCATGTGACTATTACTCTAATCCCTCAATTGATTAGGAAACTGACTATTACATACAATGGCTTGTCATATATGAAATAGTTTCATTTTTTCTTATTCTTAGTCTACTTAATTTAAATTGTCTTAAATATCTCTCAAATTTTATTTAATATTCCACTTTACTTATTTATATCCTTTGACCACTTTATCTTTTTCGTTGAACTTAATCTTTCATCTTTTATTTTAATATTTAACAAATTAACTTACTAATATCACGAAATTTAAAAATATTACAAGCAAATTACTAAAATCTTGGGTTAGGGAAATACTTTCTTCAATTTTAGAGATGAAAAATATTATTTATATTTGTAAGAAAGAAATCCAAGAATAAAAAAGTTATATGTATAATTTCAAGAAATATGTGAAAGTTTTAAAGTATTATATTGTAAACATAAAAGATCTACTTAAAAAAGTTCAATACACTTCTTATAGTACATGAATATAAAGAATAATTATAATAATCTTTGAAATACATAAATATAATACTTAAAGTCAATTTCACTTACTATAACTGGATGTTGAACTTTTGACTTTTATATGATATTTTAATTGTTTTAATAAAATTTATATCATATAAGTTTAAAATTAAATTTACTTTTTCATATTATGTATATGTGGAGAATAAATATAATAACCTTATCATAATTATATATTTGTAGAACAAATATAGTAACTTTCTTATAATATATATTAAGAAGAGAACACCAAAGACTGAGCGTCCAGCGAGCTTCCATAAACGTGCGTTTAGGAGCCATCTATTCAAGTGAATTTATCCTTAAGATGTGAAGAGATCAAAGACCAGTGACCAAAAAGTGAGTGTCTAACCAACTTCCATGATCATGCATCCATAAGTCACCTGGCCAGGCGACAATGGTAAAAGGGGAGCAAAGTGGCAGTGAGACGAGAAACGTGAGAGTGTTTTACAAAGATGGTGCTATAATTAATTTACAGGGACATGAAAAGTGTTTTTAGCAAGCTACCTATGAAGGGTGTCTAAAGGCAATGCGTTTGAAGGGCTTATGGTCTCAAGGAGGCTTTGCCTCAATTATTGGCCATAGTCAAGCCTTGCACTGCTCAGATGGAGAAAGGGTGTTATCTTCTTCAAATTTTTTATCTAGGGATGATTTTCCAGTGCTCTCTTGAGAAGCATTAGGAGCTAACAAAGTTGAATCCTCTACTCAGCCTCTTGAAAGTGACACAAATATCAAGAATGCTCCTTCTTCAACTGGTAAAGCTTGGAGAAACAAATTGGATATTCAACACCATAAGGGCTAACTAAAACACTTTCACAATGTTATACAAAATGGTGTGTTAACCCCTCCCATTGACTTGTTAAAAGATGGAGCAAATGCTTGGTCTAGCCTTAGTTGTGATCTTTTAGAACCAAAGACTAGCTTTCCTTATGCTTCAAGCTTACGCTACTATAAGATGGGGAAAAAAGGCTTGAAAAAACTATGCTAATGGAATATGGTTCCTTTCTATTCAAATTCAATGCTTGTACTTGCTTGAATGAAATTATGTAGTAAGGTCTATGACATATAGGTGGTCAGCCCATATTTGTGCAAAGATGGAAATCATGAATAGAATGCGATAAAGGTAATATTGACTCTTTTCCAATCTAGATTAACCTCTATAATATGGAATTATAGCTCAATTGGCAAACTAATAAGCATGGACTCCCAAACTACTGACCTAAAGAGAATTGTTTATGCTAAATTATGTGTTGAATTTAAAAGACATGTTGAACTTCCTAATAGTTTTCCAATCCTTAATCTACGTAAGGATGGGGATATATTAAGTTGTAAAATTCCAATTAGTTAGCCTTGGAAGCCTAATAATGGATCCAAGATGTGGAAACCTACAAGTAAGACTAGTGAGCATGATAAGTTGCTGGGGTTGGATAAATCTGAAATTACTCCACTGGGGATGCAGAAAAACTGTTGTTAATGTTAATATTGATGGAATTTTTGAAATTAAATTAGAAACACTTGATGGTAATGGTGTAGTTGGAGATATTCTAACTGAAAAGTCCTAGATTGAACCTAAATTGCATAAGGAAATTCCTCTTGAACTAATTAAAAGCCCTTTGTAGAAGGACATTAGTAAAGAATTAGTAACTAGCATAAGAAGGAGACCAACAAGGATAAAAAAGGGAAGTATAAACTAATAGGGGACTTTACCCCTTATGACATTCATGATGTGGAATGTTAGAGGGCTTAATAACCCTCTGAAAAAATCTTTTGATAAGGAGGTCATAGTTGACAAGAAACCTTACTTGATGGGGCTTTTTGAAACAAAAATAAAATTTACTCATTTTCAGCATGGCCTAGCTTTTTAGGTGCAAAAGGAAAGTTTTATCTAATCACTTATGCCATCATAATGGTAGGATTATCTATTGTTATAATTTAGACCTGACTGAAGTTCAAGTAGCATGTGAAAGCGATCAACTTATACATTTAAAATTCCAGATGATTGGTGTGTATATAAGATTTTAGATAACTATAATTTGTGCTTCCAATTTCTCTTTTCAGTGGCAGAAACTTTTAAAACTTCTTTTTTCCATTTATGCTAGTAATCCAGATCCTTGTCTTTTAGCAGGCAATTTCAATTGCACTCTTTCTTCATATGAAGTTGAAGGAGGGAGAAGAAGCAACTTAGGAATATGGAGGGAGTTATCTAATCTACTCCATAAAGCTAATTTGGTGGATCTAAGCTTTATAGGCAGATTTTGCACTTGGTCTAATAAATATCTAGGTGAATTATTTATTAGGAAAAAGTTTGATCTAGGCTTGGTTATCCCAAATCACACAATCCTACGCACATTTTGGTGAAAATGTTTTCTATGATCACTCATTTGTCCTAATTCAGAACATTATTCCTACTACAAAGGTGATTCTCTCTTTAGATTTTTCAATGACCTGGCTCACAGTAAAGGGTTTATGGAAACTATTTTGAATTGTTGGAATCATCTTATTATAGGATACAAAGATTTCCAATTAATACAAAAACTCAATTTGGTTAAGCAAGCCCTTAAAATGTTTGTCAAGAATAAAAAATTTAATGTTTCTAGTTCAAAAATCATATTGCAGGATGCTCAAGAGGAATGTTATAAATTTTCAAAAAACAATGCCTTGGGAGTAATTGAAAATTAGAGACTTCAAGAATATCTTGAAGTACTTAGATTGCATAACTCTATTCTTAAGCACAAAGATAGATTGAAATGGATAGGTGAAGCGAATACTAATAGCAAATTCTTCCATTATACTCTTTTGACAAGAAGAAATAAAAATAATATCACTAAGCTGAAGAATGACAAAGGAGTCTTTTGAACTAAGTTAGAAGATCTCTAACTAACTGCTAGGATGTTTTTCATCAAATTAATAGGATCTAAAGTATCTGATGTAGATTTTAACATTAACAGTTTCTTTCATAGCTTTTTAAAATAGGACATGAAAGAATTACAAGTAACTCCCTTCACTCATTAGGATATTAAGGAAACACTTTTCAATCTTCACCCCTATAAAGCACCAGGCCCTGATGGGTTCTTAACTTTTTTCTTTCATCATATTTAGAGCATCACAGGTACCTTATTTACTGAGACTGTTCTTGAATTCTTTATATCCTCTAATATAATGAGGGAAATGAAATTAACTTACATTTCCCTTGTTCCTAAGAAACCAAACCCCTTGTCTATGGTAGATTTTAGACTTATTTCTTATTAAAATACAATTTACAAGGTTATTGCTAAACTATTAGCTAAGAGATTGAAAAAAAAGCCTTAGTTGATTTTATTAACCCTGCTTAAAGAGCCTTTATTTCTATGAGATCAATAGGTGATAATATCCATCTCATCCAAGAATTAATGAAGGATTATAATTTTGGGAAGAACATCAAAAGTTGTTTATTCAAAATAAATTTCGTTAAAGATTTTAATACTATCAAGTGGATTTTTATTTAAGCCTGTCTAAATGCTTTTAATTTTCCTACTCGATTTTTGAATTGTACAATGGATTGTATTACTTGCTCCTTTTTTAGCATTCTGGTTAATGGTATTCACATAACATCATTTCAAAATACTGAAGGAATAAGGCAAGGGGATCTTCTTTCCCTTTGTATGATCACTCTAGTAATCTCTCTAGGATGCTAAGCATGTTAATTAAGTGTAATGGTAGATTCTTATTCCACCATAAATGTAAAGGACTCAAGATTACTCATCTATTGTTTGCTAATGATCTTATGCTGATGTATGGGGTTGACATTTATTATACTTAAATATTATTGAATATTCTTAATCTGTTTAATGAATGACCTAGTTTGAAACTGAATGCAAAAAAGAGTAATCTTTATATCCCTTCTGATGTCCCATTACTCCTTCCGAGCCTATATTTTCATATTGTATACTTATCATTAAAGCTTGCCATTCCATAGTTAATGCTTGGCAGAACAAGTTCTTATCCTTTGTATCAAGGAAAGTTCTGATTAATACATGTTCACTGGACTACTCACGTTCTATTATGTAAGAACTTTCCTTAATATTGGGATGAAACTGCTATCCCTAAGGAACAAGGTGGATTAGGGTAGTATTGCCATAATTATAAGTGAAGTGGGGGTGTTGAACTGGATCTTAGCTAAAACCAAACTACTAAAGCAAAATGTAGAATTTTGAACACAACTTTTACCACCACCATTTATACTATTTGGAACACTACAACAAGGTCTAGATTTTGTGACACTTTACAATATAGTCACTAAATGCAAGCCTTAGGCAACATTTTATAGGATTGTCATAAAAGGCTCATCCTTTTGCAATGTTTTATTATTTTGTCACCAAAGTGTGAGCCTTTGGTGGTAACATTAGATATCGTCTTAAAATTTTGAACTTTTAGTGACAATTTTTTAAAATCATCTTCAAAAGCTTAAATAACTATATTACTCTTTTATTTATAATTATGAATTTGCTAACTTTGACTTGATCATTTTATGACTAAACATCATATTGATAAATTTTTTTAATATTATTAATAATGATTCTAAGTGAAGAATAAATTTAGCTAACAAAATATCAAATCATTTCAATAATTATAAAACTATAAACTCAAAATTAATTAATATTACATAGATTTAAACATTTTATATTTCTCTTTCAAATTATATGATTTGAAAATTTTCAAATAGTTTTAACATGAAGATTTAAATCTAAAGATATATGATTCTTACAAAAAAAATATTGATATATGGTAAGTAATATAATATAATATAATATGGTAAGTAATGCAAGATTTTAATTACAAGTTGAATAATTTTTATAGACAAAACAATAAATATTCACATATATTCCTTTCAAAAGAAAAAGAAATATTTTCTTTCTAGATTTTAGGTGACATGAGACTTTGTAGATAAGGTAAAAGAGTTCCCTATGTCCAGATTCCTAATAACGTTCCTTGCATATTCGAAGGCATCAATTCAAACAGTTAAAATCTTACCTTAGGAGTTGGTTTACTAACACCCTCTTCGAACAACTTGTTGACTTTAATTAAACTAGCAAAAGACACAATGAATGATTTTCTAGTTGTGGTATGAATAACTAAATTAGATGAACCGCACGTACCATATGTTTTACCTAAGGAACAAACAGTATAAAACAATCAAAGCTAAATCAAATGGTATAAGAAACCTAAATTCAAATACATGCATGCTTGATCAAATGACTTCATCATTGTCATAATAAATAAACGTAGTTTTTTTTACAATCAATGATTGTTCCAAAACAACCGATGTCCCTAATCCTAAATGGACCATTGGGACATCACCACTGCCTCCATTTTCATCTATGTTCTCTTAAAGATTTGAGGAAGCTTTACATAACACAGTATATACAATCAAACGTTCATTTAATGGCTTCCTAATGGAAAATAAGATACAGATAATAAAGAAAGAGAGCTAATTCGAATGACACTAAAAGCCTTGAAGAAGAAGATTAACCAATGAAGGAAAGGGGTGATCAAACTTTGATGAGGAGATTTGTTGTGCATTAATTTATTCTTCATGAAAGAGAATTTTGTTACATTCCTTCCATCCAAGCTCATTTTCACCATCAAAAACTAGTAGTCACGTCGAAATTTTGCGATTAATTTATGTTAATAGTTTTATTATGAAAAGTCAATAGAAAGAAAAACAAGTCATAAAGATAATCAATATAGAAGCAGGGTGCACAATTTAATAAGGAAATGAAAAATTATATGAAGATATATACAATTAACAAAATATTCATAGAAGTAGCAAAATCATCATAACTTAATTTTTTAACCATCCAAAAATCCCCTGCACAAGCACATTCTTTGTTTTCCAGTCACCTTTGAAGATAAATAAAACCTAGAGTAGATGGCATAGGTTAATAAGTGATCTGACATCTTTAAGAATAGAGTACTTCTTATTTTAATGTTCTAATTATAGAAATGTTAATTTTGTGATCTATTAAGTGAGATTACTTCAACTAATAAGGTTGAGAATGTTAGCTGTATACGTACTATGCTCAAGGGATGGATAATTAAGTGTGCTTTCCTCTAAAGTCATTATTCTAATAAAAATAGTTGTGTCCCCTAAGCCCCTGCTTAAAAGAATAAAGTAATTTCATACCTTGAGGTTAGTTTTCACCTGGTATGGGAGTGATCTGTGATTCCCCCAAAAGAAAGTTAATGACTACCTATTGCAGAATAACGACCAAAGGTAAAAAGAAGAAGAAAAGGTGAGAAGCAGGACAGAGGAACCCATACCTGGAAACTTGACTAGTTTGGCGAAGAAGATCGCCTTCGATGATTTAGCCCTAATTAGGAAGGATTTAGAGGCTTTTTCTACTAGGAAGGATTTATTTACCTTAATTATAAAACATTATCATAGATAGATTACCTTATCTACTGGTTATAGCAACGTTTCGTTTTTTTCTTTGTTAGTAGTTATGGGTTATGTTGTCATTTTGACCATGCTTGTTGTAAGAGAGGTAGAAGAGGTTTCATTTGACTATGTTTATTATAGGATAGGTGTTTTCTCTTCAGAGGTTATTCTACACATATATAAATAATTATATTACTTACAATTATTATCTATACTTTCATATATCATTATATTAATTACAATATAATTAAAAATAATTGTAATATAGTAAAAATGGATATCAATAATAAAAATTAATATCATGTTCATAAAAATCAAATTAAATATTATTGATAATGATTCTAAGTGTAAATATAAATTTAGCTAACAACAATCTCATTTAAAAAAATTTAAAACTTTAAACACAAAATTAATTAATATTGCATAGATTTATACTTTTTATTTTTCTCTTTTAACATATATGATTTGATAATTAATGTGGTGTCACAAAACTCTATTTACTATGTATAAATTCTATACTATTTTATTGAATTTCTATATTACATAGAATATGTTAATTAATATTTAGTGATAATTAATGAAAATTGTCACCTAATGAAGGCCCATTTGGCTTAAAAAAACATCGCCAATGGTTGTGGGCCTACATTTGGTGATGGTTTTCTGAATCATCACCAAATGGTATATTTCTTCTAAATTAATTTAATTAAACGACATTGTTTTAGATTAATTATTAACACCAAAACAAAGTTCTCTTTGTTTTTGTGTTAGTCGTCATATTTCTCTTGGTTCACTATCGAAAAAGTGTCATCTAATATGTTGGGGTCATCTCTAGTCATCCGTCTGTCTAGGTAGGTCGTCCACTAGGTACTATTTTTCTGTTTTGTTTTCAAGAAGTCTTTTTTTTGTGTTATATTTTTCTGCTATGTTATCATTATGCGAGTTTTGAGTTTTGCTTATGGTGTATAAGATCTTTTTTGGTGTTTGGAAGATGGTGAATTATGTTTCTATTTTGGTGTTATATGGGTTGACATATTTTTACTACCTTGCATGCTTATTTGATTAAAGCCTGCCAATTGTTCGATGAAAGGTCTGTTAAAGTATTTAACTTAAGACCATGTTCATCAATACTTTTGACGCATAGTAGAGCATTTAAGATCATGTTCTTCAACTTTCTATCTTGATTTAGAATTTGATCAACTTGATTTTCATGTTAGCGAATATATTAGTATTAAAAATTTTATAATCATTAAAATATAAATTAAAATCATTTTAATATAACAAACAAGTAATGAAACACATTTAGTTGTAAGCTTTATTATCATCCCATTAATAATTCAAATGATTAATTTTTCAAAGAGTATACTTTAGAGATTAAGTGATTAACCTAATATTTATTCCTCCTTAATATCAAAATATTTTATATGTAAGATATATTTTGAGTAGCCATTACAAAAAATGTATAATTAAATTTAATTAATTTATATTTTAATTGAGTATAGATAAAAACAATTTGCTTTAAATAAACAATATTTTAATGACTAGAAAGATATACTTTATAGTTGAAAAAGAAACTGTAATCTAACTTATGTAAATGATATACACCTACAATATATGAATATGAAGGGAGTTCAATTTATTAATATTAGTCTAAGTTAATAAGTTAAGTCTAATAACCTCAATATCATTTTGTATACTTAGCATCATTTATTCTTTTTTACTTAAGTGTCAAAGTGTTTTTACCGGGTTCAATTATAAATTATGATTGTTAGTTTACACATGCCTACAACCCAAAGGAGTCCAACAGAGTTAAGTTAGTTTTAGTCCACATCAACTAGGCATATGTGAGAAATTGATATTTACGTTTTATTCTCACTTAAATCACTTATATGATTGTAATAGATAACGAACTGCTCATTTTCATTATTTTGGACATAAAACATAAAAAATTCACCTATAATTATGGATGATCAGTTTTATAAACCACTCGGATGGTATATAGGCTAAAAACTCATGATGTAGCTTCATTGAGGCTTATCGGTAATAGTCTATGAGCCTAAGAGTCATAGCAAGAAAAGTCTTTCTCGATTTATATGGTCTAATAATGCCACGATTCTTAATGATGTTATAGTTACAAATTGAAAACTATAATTCATGATCTAATAGCTCTAATGCAAAGTTCTTCACCCAATATGCCTTTTTATCTATTATCTCAATATAAAAGCCTTTAAAAGTGCAACCAATAATATTCCAAGTTGAGCAATCTTTACTACCATTAAGAGGTATGTTTAAAACTCACTAGATATATATATATGATGACTTTTATGTTGGCATGCTTCTTATTCTTAGAAGGCTCAATTTCATTGTTTTTTTAAATTGAAACTTAATATGTCAACTTTCATTGATTTATAATTATATTATTGAGAACTTAAATTTCATTTAGTAATTTACATTTAATTGTATAATTAGATGGACAAAAGTTGGATGTCTCATCAAAAATGGTCCATTGAATACTTAGAAGGAGTTAATATTTCATGCAATTTGTAAAAGATCAATTGTGTGTAGAATGTTGTATTCATTGTCTATATATAGATTGCTTAAATGTGAAGATTCAAAGTCAAGATGTGGTATATAATCGATTGCTAATCAAAGGCATAGATAAATTTTATACTCCATGGATTTATCATGACTAACGTTCAGAAGCAAGTTATAATAGAAGTATTGATACAAGTGTTGATAGTAGTAATAATAATGATGTAAAAGATTATGATATTGATGAAGATGGTGATGGTGATGATAGGATTGACAAGATGTTAAAGGATTATAGGAATTATATGGAGACTATAAATTGAACTGGTTTGACTAACATAATTGTTAGTATTACAGAAGATAATTTTGAAAAGTTATTAAAAGTTGTTCAAGAAGAATTATGTCTAAGGTGCTCAATTCTCATAACTATCTTTTGTTGTAAAGTTTTTGCATTTGAAGGTCTATAATAAATGGAGTAACAAATCTTTTGACATGTTAATTGACTTGCTCAATGATACATTACTTGTTGAACACAAATTGTCCAAATCTTACTATGAAGCAAAGAAATTGTTAAGGGACCTTGGAATAGGATATATATCAATACATACTTATAAGTATGATTGTGCTAAAATTTTTAAAGGATAGTCAAGATCTTGAAAAATTTCCTATTTGTGGTACATCAGTGGCAAGTGGATGATAAGAAAGGAAAAAATATACCATATAAAATCTTGAGATACTTCCCTATCAAACCACGACTACAAAAACTTTTAATGTTAACAAACAACCATATATATGAGGTGGCATAAAGAGAGACACGTTAATGATAACATTATATGTCATTTTGCAAAATCAATGGCATGGAAAGACTTTGATGGAAAGTTTCCATGGTTTGTAGGGGATTATTGTAATGTTTGACTTATTTTAGCCTCATATGGATTTAATCCATTCGATAATATGAGTACTTCTAACAACATATGGTTGGTAATTCTATTGCCATATAATTTTCCTCTATGGAAGTGCATGAAGGAGCCTTTTATGTCATTATCTTTACTTATTCGAGAACCTACTACTCCTGGTAAGGATATTGATATATACATGTAACAACTAATTGATGAATTAAATCATCTCTGGGAGGTTAAATTAGAAAATTATGATGTTGTTGAAGTAAAAAAATTATAATGCATATGGTTGTTTTGTGGACTATAAATGATTTTCTAGTTTGTAAGAATTATATGGAGCACTAAAGTATATATTGCCTGTCCTGTGTGTCACCATTAAACTCATTCAATAGGGCTACAAAGTAAAATATGTTATATGGGACATCTTCGATAATTAGAACTTAGGCATAGATGCAAAAAAAGAAAATTGTTTAATAGCAAAGTTTAATTAGGTAAAGCTCCTTTTGCACTTGTTTGGTGATGATGTGGTTTACCAACAATCACATTAGGTGACATTACACCTAACAAATACCTAAGTAATAGAAAGCCAAAGCGAAGTGTTGTTAAGCTTAGTTGGAATAAAAAAATCATAATTTTCAATTTGTCATATTGGAAGGAATTACTATTGATGCATAATCTTAATGTGAAGCTTATTGAAAAAACATTTTGAGATAATATTTTAGGTACTTTAATGGGAATTGATATAAAATCGAAAGACACAATTAAGGTTATATTACACTTGGAAGACATGAATATAAGAAAATATTTACATTTGAAAAGAAAAGATGATGGGTCATACATCATTCCACCTACTTATTACAACATGTCAAAAAAGGAGAACCAAATTTTTTGTCAATTTCTTAAATCGATCAAGTTTCTTGATGAGTATGCATCTAACATAGTGTTGTGCCCAAAATAAGTTATAAAAAATACCTAGGCTATCATACTCACAAGTATACGAGGTAATTGTAGTTAATTACCCAAGGTCATCTCCCACGGAGGTAAAATTGGTCCACACAAATTAACCTTTAAAAAAATAAAAACAAACTCAATCTTAAACATTCTATCTTGATTTGTTGAGTGAAGGAGTTAAAGAAAATTAAAAAATTAAAATGAGAAGTAAACAGAATTAACTGGGAGAAAAAATGAACAGATTAAGTGAAGTGGGAAACTCTTGAGAATTAATTTCACTAATTTAATCTCCAATGCATGACTAAGAGGAAATGATTGGGTAGTTGTCTCATTAAAATTAACAGTTGAGCTCTAAGATCAACTCGAATAATAAACTAACTTTCTTATTCGACAAGTTATCATCCGAATTAATTATGAAAACTCGACTACTAATTACCACTTAAGTTAATATAATTCTAATTCTTAACCTAAGAATCTATAGTTTCTCATTCCATATTAAACTTCTTCTCTTGATCCTTCGTTTAATACCAGAATGAGGCAAAGTGTGATCATGCTATTACATCCATTCAGTTTAGAAACTATAGCAAATATAAGACAAAAACACAGTCCTTCAACCATGCATATTTGACTAAAATAACTACATTAATCTTTAAGAAAAAGAGATCAACCCATCACGGAAATAACAAGATTCATCATATTCAAATACTTCAATCCCATCTTTATCAGTGTAAGAGAACTATTAATGTAACACCCCACTCCCGCAAAACCCGAACCCGATATCGACAGTGATACCCGGATTCGTGCCCCGCGAGGGTGGC
>JANQBM010000009.1:2461162-2471700 GCA_025594535.1 Erythroxylum domingense
TGGCCATATGTGAGAAATTGATATTTACTTTGTATTCTCACTTGAATAATTTTTATGATTGTGATAGATAACGAACTTCTCATTTTCATAATATTGGACATAAAACATAAAAAATCCACCTACAATTATGGATGATCTATTTTATAAACCACTTGGATGGTATATAGGCTAAAAACCCATGATGCAGCTCCATTAAAGCTTATCGGTGAAATATTCCACAAGCCTAGGGGTCACAACAAGAAGAGCCTTTCTTTTTTTTTTCTGGTCTAACAATGTCACATACCTTGGTGATGTTATGGTGACAAATTGAAAACTATAATTCATGCAAAGTTTTTCACCTAATATGCCTTCTTATCTATTATCTCAACATTAAAAGCTTTTAAAAGTGTAACCTTAAACCCATTAATATTCCATATAGAACAATCTTTACTACTATTATGAGGTATGTTTAAAACTCACTACATGTACCTGATGACTTTTATGTTGGGTCCATGCTTCTTATTCTTAGCAAGCTCAATTTCATTGTTTGTTTGAATTAATTCTTAGTATGTTAACTTGCATTGATTTATCATTGTGTTATGTAGAATGTAAAGTGTATTTAGTAATTTAATAATTTACTTTTAATTGTATAGCTAGATGGACAAAAGTTGGACGTCTTACCATAAATGGTCCACTAAATACTTATGAGGAGTTAAGAGTTTCATGCAATTTGTAAAAGATCAAATGGGATTAGAATATTCATTATCCATATATACATTGCTTAAATGTGAAAATTCAAAGTCAAAATGTGATATATAATCACTTACTAACCCTAGGCATAGATAAATTCTATACTCCATGTATTTATCATAGTGAACATTCAGAAGCAAGTTGTAGAAGAAGTGTTGATACAGGTGTTGATGGTAGTAACAACAATGATGTAGAAGATTGTGATATTAATGACGATGATGATGATGGGATTGGCAAGATGTTAAAGGATTATAGGAATTATATGGACAATACAAATGAAACTAGCTTCCTTGACATAAGTTGTAGTATTACAGAGGATAATTTTTGGAAGTTATTGAAAGTTGTTTAAGAAGAATTATATCCAAGGTGCTCGAAATTCTCACAACTATCATTTGTTGTGAAATTGTTGCACTTGAAGGTCTATAATAAATGGAGTTACAAATCTTTTAACATGTTAATTGACTTGCTCAATGATGCATTACCTGTTGGACAATTATTGCCCAAGTCTTAATATGAAGCAAATAAATTGTTAAGGGACCTTGGATTAGGATATATGTCAATACATGCTTGTAAGTATGATTGTGTTATATTTTTGGAAGGACTGTAAAGATCTTGAATAATGTCTCATTTATGGTACACCAAGGTGGCAAGTGGATGATGGGAAAGGGAAAAAATACTGCATAAATCTTAAGATACTTCTCTATTAAACCATAACTACAAAGGCTTTTTAAATCAACAAAAAAAGCCATATATATAAGGTGGCATAAAGAGATCCGCATTGATGATAACATTATGCGTCATCCAACAGACTCAATGGCATGGAAAGACTTTTATATAAAGTTTCTATGATTTGTAGATGATTGTTGTAATGTTCGATTTTGTTTAGACTCATATGGATTTGATCCATTTGACAATATGAGTACTTCCTACAGCATGCAGCCGGTAATTCTAATGTTATACAATTTAACTCCATGAAAATGTATAAAGGAGCCTTTTATGTTATTATTTTTACTTATTCCAAGACCTACTCATCCTAGTAAGGATATCGATGTACATATCAACCACTAATTGATGACTTAAATCATCTCTAGGAGGTTGGATTAGAAACTTATGATGTTGTTAGAGGTGAAACATTTATAATACATACGGTTGTTGGACTATAGATGATTTTCTAGCTTATAGGAATTTTTTTTGGATGGAGTACTAAAAGGTATATGGCTTATCCTATATGTAATCATCAAACTCATTCAATGAGGCTACAAAGTAAAATATGTTAGACGAGACATAGTTGTTACTTGGAGCATAGGTATAGATGGCAAAGAAGAAATTGTTTAATGGTAAAGTAGAATTGGGTGAAGCTCTTCTTCGCTTGTCCAGCGATGATATGGTTTACCAACTATCACATTCGAGTGACATTACAGCTGGCAAACACCTAAGTAATAGAAAGAAAAAGCTAAGTGTTATTGTGCTTAATTGGAATAAAAAAGAATATTTTTCAATTTGCTATATTGGAAGGAATTATTATTAAGGCATAGTCGTGATGTAATGCATAATGAAAAAAAATCTATGAGAATACTTTCTTATCGTTATTCATTTTTTGTCAATTTCCAATGTTAACATTAGAAAAAGAGGTAGAGGTATAACTAGAGGTTGTGAGTTTCAATGAATGAATGTTACAATGAACAACAAGTTATCACTACATATTGATACTTCACAAGGTCATCCTCTAGACAAGATTTAATTAGCAAAATTGTCTAGTGAGTTGTGGATAATTGCCAGAACAGAATTACGTTGCCTAAATCATGCTAAGTAGTTGAAGGAAGACAACTTGCTAGAAAATGCTTTGGATAAAGTTTCAGTATATTTTTGATTTATTTAACTATATGCAATATTGTTTCACTTATTTTAAGATTAATTACACTTTTACTTATTATTCATAGATGAAATTGAATATCGTCGATATCTACAAACTTGTCATTTCAAACAATTTCACTTCATTGTTGAAACAAAGGACTAGAGATCAACGTTGTAGACTGCATTAGTATTAGAAATCTTTTTCTTCTGAAGTGGAGGCAAGGAGATAAGTTCTGGAATTGGTGTCTTTAGAAAATTGGAACAATTTGTGTGATTATTGGGCCTCTTCGAACATTCGTTTCTTTTCTTTCCCTTCACATTTGCTTATATTAATCTTGTTAGATGATTTAATGAATATCTTTTTTCTTTTTTTAGGAAAATTTTGAGAAGGTCAAGGTGAACAGAGGAAAAATAAAAAATCCTCATAACCAAGGCTCGAAATCATTTGTTGTCATGTGAAATGAATATGTAAGATCTTTGTTTATAAGTTATAATTATATCAATAAACATTATATTATTTATTGTGCATTGAATTTGTTTTCATAAAACAGAGTGAGAAGGAACTATATGAATAAGAGTGTGATAGGATTACACTATACAAACTCACTCACTATAAGGAAAGTCAAGGGTGGATGTCTGAAGAAACGTAAAATAACTATGTAAGTATAAAAATTTGTTTAAATTTTACTTTTATTTATTTTTGAAATACTAACTAATAATATTTGCATTGAGTATTTGTTTCATTTTTTTAAGTTTAGAATAAGATGCAAGAGTTGCTACAAACTAGGGATGGCAAAATCGACTCGGTCTATCCCACTTTTGGCTCAAGTTGACCAAGTCATGGGCTGACCATGGTCTTCCCGGGCTGGCCCAGCCCGTGACCCCGCCCGTTAATTCCAAAACGACATTGTTTTGAAAGTTTTTTACTTAAAAAAATAAATAGCGGGCCGCTGTTGAGCCATAGCCTAGGCCACGAGAAGGTCAGCTAGGACCGTGGGCTGGGCAGTAGGTCGTCCCATACCAGCTCGACCCATTGACATTCCTACTACAAACATCAATATCTAAGGGAAATGAGGCAAATGTAGAAGACATTTGCAACAAGGTGCTTATTACATTATTCGGATATATCAACAGTTTTGAGTTTGGTCCTAAGTTAACTATTTCATCCTCATCAAGATTAACATACGTTCAACGTCTTGAAGAGGAAAACAAGTCGCTTAAGGTTAAATTACAACATACTAAAAAAAGGTTGGTCAAGCATGAAAAGTACCTCAAAAAATTACTTAGTCTGGATTATATAAGTAGTGAAGATGAAAACAAAGCTAACTGATTTGCATTATATCTTGTAAATTAATCTTTATATTTATTATTTTTTATATATGTATTATTGAAGTTGTAATTAAAATCTTGTAGATAAACAAATTTGATGATATTTTATTTGTATATACAATGCTTCAAATTATCATTTTACTAATAATTTTTATAATAAATTAACAAAAAAATCTAAATATTATATGTAATAATATGGATTAAAAGCGTCACAAATAATTATAATTCAACATGATATATCATTTTGTTAAAATGTATATTAAAAATTTGACTACATTTTACAAAACATAGCTAAAAACATTTGGTTACATTTCTGGAAACGCAGTTAAAAACATTTAGCTACATTTTTGGAAATGAAGTTAAAAAATTTTGACTATGTTTTTGAAAACGTAACTAATAATTTTTAATTACGAAACTAAACGTGTTTTTAGCTACATTTTCAAAAACGTAGCTAATAATTTTTAGCTATGAAAACTAAGCATAGCCTAAAAGGTATTAGCAATGATGTCTTAAAACGTCTTTAATAGTTTTTCATTATGAAATAAAACGTAGATGAAAACTATTAACAACGATTAGCAAAAAACGTCACCTATAGATTTTAGCTATAGGGATTTAGTGACATTTTTGGTGACGAATATAAATCTTCGCTAATGACTATTAGCAACGATTTGGGATTTTATCATATTTTTGTCAAATTAAAAAATAATTCAATTTTTTAGAAATAAATACCTTAATTATTGCAAGCTTATTCTTAAGGTATCCTTTATTAACAAGTGGTTAATATTGTTAATTTAATCTCAAATATCTCTAAATTTTAATGGAAGAGAAAACGTGCAAACCACTTTTGTATTATCAACTCTGTTTTTTTCTTTAATAATAGAATACATCTTATTTTATTTCTCTAAAACATCAAAAGAAAACTCTAGGAATTCGTACAACATAAAAATAAAAACAGAATAGTAAATTCTTACCACTCTTCACTAACACAACCATAACTCTCCATTGGGAAGTCCAACTAACTTACAACCATCACTATTTAAAAGTAAACTTAAAGAGCTTTAAATCCATAGGTCATACGTTTAGATTAACAAATGTTTGACCTTTCAAAATCCCTCTTTAATCAATCTTAAATTATGTCCACTAATTTTTCTTTGTGGTGTGTTAATATAGGTTTAAGTTTATCCCTTTTCTTAATAAATTCCTCCCTTAAAATCAAACTCGTATTTCAGTTGCCTTGTGTTGTGGGAATGTTAACTTTTATAGCAAATTCTTTACCTATATTGTGTGGCACAAGCACCAAGATGTAGCCACATAATCTTCCTCATATGTTGACAATGTCACTATCAGCTGCTTCTTCGAGAGCCATGTGAAAGTCGTGTCTCCTATATAAAACACATACCCCGATGTGCTTTTCTAATCATCTATATCCCTGAATCAATCACTATCGGAATAACCCACCAATTTGTATTCATTTGTCCTTAAATAGAGTAACTTGAGTGACTCCGTTCCTCGGATATATCGAGAATGCTCTTGATAGCTTTCCAATGTGAATATTTCGGCTCCTATATGAATCAACTCAATATACTGATACTATACGTGATGTCGGGCATTGTAAACGTGAGATACCACAAACTTCTAACTAAACTTCGATAGTTGCTTGCATCCACTCAATCTCCTCCCTCAAACTTAGAGAGTTTTGCACCGAGTTCCATCGGTGTTGCTATTGAATTGCACTCTTCCATCTTATATCTTTTCAAAATGTCTTTTGCGTACGCCTCTTGTAACACAAATATTTTCAACTTTCCTTGTCTAACCTCACAACCAAGGAAATACTTCATCAACCCCAAATTTGTTATCTCGAATTCTCGAGTCATAGCTCCTTTAAAATGTTTTATCATCTCCCCATTACTCCCCATAAATATGAGGTCATCAACATAGAGATCAACAAATAACAAGTTACCTTTTTTCTTCTTCACATATAATGCATGTTTGTAGGGGCATTGTATGAATCTGTTCTCCTTAAAGTAAGTGTCGGTACGGGTGTTCCATGTTCGAGGTGCTTGCTTCAGCCCATATAGCGCCTTCCTCGACTTCAACACTTTTTTCTCTTTTTCGGCTTTTATGTACCCAAGTGGTTGCTCCATCTATACTTCCTCTTCAAGCACACCATTTAAAAATGCGGATTTCACGTCCATTTGATAGATTGGTCATTTGAATTGTGCCGTTTGGGATATGAGAAGCTGGATTGTTTCCATTCTCGCAATCGAGCCAAAGACCTCATCATAGTCGATCCCTGCCTTTTTCCTATAGCCCTTCGTAGCTAGCTGTGCCTTATACCTTTCTATCTCACCTTGGGCATTCGTCTTTTTCTTATATGCCCATTTTACCCCTATGGACCTATGTCCTTCTGGTAACTCCATCAAATCCTAAGTTTCATTCTTTTCGATAGCCCTTATCTCTTCATCCATCGCGACTTGCCATTTCTTATCTCTTACTGCCTTTTCAAAAGTGATATTCTCTGCATCCTCCAAAAGACATACCAAGTGTACTTTGCTTGTCGATTCATACAAGTCTTGTAAATTTCACATCCTAGATTGTCTCGGCTCTTCTTCATCATCAGATGTTAAAGGGCTTGTTATTGTGATTATCGGTGTAGAAATAGATGGTTCTTCTTTTTCTTCCTTATGCGTCACCTCCTTTTGGTTGTTCCAATCCAACACGATTTCTTCATTCACTTGCACGTCTCGACTCACAACTACTTTCTTTTCAATCGAGTCAAATAGTTTGAAAGCTTTCATTTGCTCATCATATCCAATGAATACATACCTATTGCTCTTATCATCTAACTTGGTTCTTCTTTGATCTGATACGTGCGCGTAGGCCACACTATCAAAATTTTTTAAGTGGGATAGGTCATTTTTTGTCCGCTCCAAGATTTTTGCTGTGTTTGATCCCCCAATTTCACATGTGGGCACTAGTTTTACATATACACGACATATTGCACTGCTTCTATCCAAAATTCTTTCGGTATACCTTTACTCTTCAACATTGAATGAACCATGTCGAGAATAGTCTGGTTTTTCCTCTTGGCCACACCGTTTTGTTGAGGTGAGTAGGGTGCGGTCAAATATCTCTTGATCCCTTATTCCTCACAATAACTAGTGAAGGCAGTTGACATATACTCCTCACCTCTATTCGATCGTAAAGCCTTGATATAAAGCCCGGTCATCTTCTCTACTAACACCTTGAATTTCTTGAACGCCTCTAGTACCTCAAACTTTTCCTTCAAAATATAAACATAAGACCTCCTTGTGTAATCGTCAATGAAAATGATAAAATACCTCTTCTCATCGAGCGACTTGGGTGTGATCGAGCCACATATGTCAGTATGTACCAACTCGAGAGGATTTCTTGCTCGATATTTCACCCTCTTTTAGAAAGTGTTTTTAACATGCTTGTCAAGTACACATCCCTCGCAAAGTTTCCCCTTGTAGTCTATGTTCGGTAGCTTGTGAACCATATCCTTCTTTGCTAACTCCCTTAGGCCATCGTAGTGCAAGTGCCCGAACAGCAAGTGCCACAATGAAGCTTTATCTTCCATGTGGACTCGAAAGCACCTTTCTTGAATATTTCTTAAGTTGAGTTTGAACATCCGATTCTTGGCCATCTCCACACGCGCAAGCAGTCGACCTCTCTTGTCCTTTAAGTGTAACTTTCGATCTTTCATGAAGACCTAATATCCCTTCTCTAATAGTTGCCCCATGCTAAAAATATTACTCTTTATGTTGGGCACATAATTGACATCTTCGATTGACCCCTCTTTACCATCTTTTTGAGAAAAATAGATTTTACCTTGGCCCTTGACTTGGACCTTCGACGCATCTCCAAACGACACATGCCCATCCTCTATATCTTGTATCTCCATAAGGGCCGATATGGAGGTACCACATCGTGTCACTATTGGGAGCGGTGTCTTTATAGGCCATCATGAGAACATCATTGTCTCTTGTCTCCTCTTTTGCGACTAGATTCACATTTTCTTCCACTTTCTTCTCAGACCATCACTCTTTTATGTAGTGCCCATATTTGCTACAGTTGTAGCACTTGACATTTGCATGATTGGACCAATCGCCTCTCCCAAGACTGTGTCCTCGAACACGCCAGTTTTGTTGGCTCGACTGGCCCTTTTCTTTGAAGTTTTTGTCTCCACGTTTATGGCCTCCACTGTGACCAAAACTACGACCTCTACGGCTGCATTCCCTTCCTCGGTTTTGCTGTGCATACATCACCTTATCCTCCTTGATAGTTTCCTTAGCTTATAAGGCCTGCTTGAGCGATTCTTGTTTCTTCTTCTTCTTCCATTGTTCATGTGTTTCGAGAGAGTTGGCGAGATCATCCACAGTCATCTCTTCCAAATCCTTCAACTCCTCAATTGCGCATACGACATTCTTGAAACTCTTGGTCAACAATCGCAAAATATTCTCCACAACCATCGCATCAGTAAAGATTTCTCCGTTGCGTTTGAGTTGATTTACCACCATTTACACACGTGTAATGAAATCAGATACTCCCTCTGACTCCTTCATTTTCCTCCAACTCACCTCGTAGAGTTTGAAGCTGCACTTGTTTAACTTAATGTGCGCCTTTGAAGACCTTTTGCAAAATCTCCCACGCCTCCTTCAAATTTTCCGCACTAACAATCTTCTCAAAGCCGAATTCTTCCACTACTTGGAACAAGAAGTAGAGAGCGATCTTATCTTTCTTGCGCATCTCTTTTAATGGCTTCAATGCATTAGCCGATATATTTGCCGTCGTATCTGGTTCTTCGTAACCTTTTTTGACTACTTAACACACATATAAGCAACGCCTTCATTGTATACTCTAATTGTCATAATTTGACTTTGTGAGTCGTGGCAGTGGCATCTGCCCTAACGATGTATTCCTGGAATTCACCATCAGTTCTGATACCAATTTGTTAATTCATTCTCAAATATCCCTAAATTTTAATGGAAGAAAAAACGTTCAAACCACTTTTGTATTATCAACTCTGCTTTTTTTTCTTTAACAATAGAATACATCTTCTTTTATATCTCTAAAACATCAAAAGAAAACTCTAGGAATTCGTACAACATTAAAATTAAAATGGAACAGTAAATTCGTACCACTCTTCACTAACACAACCATAACTCTCTATTGGAAAGTCCAAGTGACTTAAAACCTTCACTATTTAAAAGTAAACTTAAAAAGCTTTAAATCCATGGGTCATACATTTATATTAACAAACGTTTGACCTTTCAAAATCCCTCTTTAATCAGTCTCAAATTCTATCCACTGATTTTTCTTTATGGTGTGTCAATATGCATTTGAGTTTATCATTTTTTTTAACAAATATACACCAGCCCTTCACCATCGCAGTTGTTGCAAATCCATGGGCAAACCCATAAAAGACTGCTACCAGGGAAGTATTTGCTATCCATTACAGCTATTCACTAATCTCGTAGAAGGATTTCCTACCACTATAATTTCAGTAGGAGATAATAGCTCGATACCATCTACAAAGGACAATGATCATCCAATAACCTCAATCAAGGTGAACCTGGATCTACATCAACCTTATGTTAGGAATTTAAGCCTCCTATACCCATAGACAAAACTATTAAAGAATAGAGAAATAATAACGACATAAAAGAACTTACGTAGAAACTCCCAAACCGAAGAAAAACCCATAGGCACCGAGAAGAAAATCTATTATATGGAAAATTCTTACAATCACACAATTTTTCCTCTCACCCAATACCCCAATATACCCACAAGAAAATACCCAAAACAAACTCTCCAACTCTGATCTCAAAAGAGGAATTTAACTAGAGTCAAAATTTGTTATACAAATATTTGACTTTGTATTGGTACACATAATCAAGGAGGTATCACTCTCCTTATCACTACAAGAAAAACAACATTTAGGAACAAAAAAAAATTGTCAAATCTGTCCCAATTTCCATTCCAAACCCAATCAGGGGCAGATTTTAGGACCGAAAATTATCCGTCGGTATTTGGTTGGTCGCAAATCTTAGGGACGGAAAATAATCCGTCCCCAAAACACAAGAACCGAAAAACCCTTCTCAAACACAGTTCGCAATATCGGTCCCAATCGAATTATTGTATTTATTTTGGGACAGAAATTTCTGTCCCAATATTGGTACAGAATGTAGTTTGTAACGGATTTTAAGAAGGAAAATTTCGTTCAGTTGACAACAAGTTTGGGACGAAAATTTTCGTTCATCTATTGTTTGGAACGGATTTAGGGACCGAAATATCCGTTCAGCAGACAGCATTTGAAATGGAATGTGGGACGGAATTAGAGACGAAATTAGGGACGGATTCGGATTTGGGCACAAGGATTTGGGGACGGATTATGGTATTGAAATTGGTTTGTTTCAGCACATTTGGGGACGGATTTAAGGACATAATTCCTTTGTTCGGAACTGATTTAGGAACAGATTTTTTTTAATACATTATCAATTTTATTTTTATTTTCCAAGAAAAAATAAAAAAACTTATAAATATCCTTAATATGCAACATCATTCATAATATTATGATAATAAATGGGATGAATAAATTTTAA
>JANQBM010000009.1:2563896-2581880 GCA_025594535.1 Erythroxylum domingense
GCATGAGATGTGGTAATTTACCACATCTGGACCCGTTTCTTTGGTCCGACCCGTTCTCTGGAAACGGGATGTTACACCAATATAGTAGCGGATGCACTGAGTAGGAAATCTACTATGGCGCATATGAAGACAGTATATCTTCCTTTGTTAAAGGAATTAGCCAAATTGAAGGTAATATTGAGGCAAGTCGAATTTGGTAGTATATTGGCTAATTTTAGAGTAAGGCCAGTATTGAATGAGAAAATTAAGGAATTACAGGAACAAGATGAATACTTGAGCAACCTTAGAGAAGAAATTAAAAATGGTAAGCCTTCAGAAATAGAAGTGAGAGAAGATGGATTGACGGTGGTAGGCAATAGACTATGTATTCCAGATATGTAAGAGATGAAGAATGAAATTCTTAATGAGGAACATAATGCTCCATATGCAATGCACCCGAGGAGTACCAGAATGTATAAAGATTTAAAAGAACACTTCTGATGGAGAGGAATGAAGAAAGATATCGCAGAGTATGTTGGAAAATGTTTGGTGTGTCAACAAGTTAAAGCAGAACATCAAGCACTTAAGGGTAAGCTTAAGCCCTTGTCTATTCCTGAATAGAAATGGGAAAAGATTACAATGGATTTCTTAATGGGATTAATAAGGACCAACATGAAGCATGACAGAGTATGGGTGATTGTTGATAGGCTTACCAAGTCAGCGCATTTTTTGCATATCGGGCATTTAGATTCTCTGAATGGCCAAAAAATACATAGATGAAATAATTAGACTTCGTAGGATTCCAAGTTCCATAGTCTCTGATAGAGATCCCAGATTCAACTCGAGATTTTGAGAAAGTTTGCAAGAAGCTTTGGGAACTAAATTGCATTTTAGTACAACCTTTCATATTGGAGGCAATGTTACGAGCTTGTATTATGGACTTCAAAGGTTCATAGAATGAACATTTACCTTTGATTGAATTTGCTTATAATAATTCCTACCACTCAGGAATTCAAATGGTACCTTATGAAGCTTTATATGGTAGGAGGTGCAGAACTCCTATTTGTTAGGACAAGGAAGGTGAAAGAAAACTTATAAGACCTGAGTTGGTACAAGTTACAGTCTACAAGATTAAATTGGTGAAACAGAGACTCAAAGCAGCTTAAGACAAGATGAAGAGCTATACAGACGCACATAGAAAGGAGATGGAATATGAAGTGGGAGATAAAGTGTTCCTTCGAGCTTTACCATAGAAAGGAGTTTTAAGATTTGGTAAAAAGGGTAAACTTATTGTAAGATACATAGGTCCTTATGAAATTATTAAGAAGATTGGGCCTCTCGTCTACAAGTTAGCCTAGTTGCCAGAGTTATCCAATATTCATAATGCCTTCCATGTATCAATGCTGAGGAGATATAGATAAGATCCTTCACACATAGTCCAACCTTCAGAAGTTCAATTAAGGGAGGATTTAACTTATGAAGAACAACCAGTGGCGATTCTAGATTCAAAGGAAAAAGGTCTTGAGGAATAAGACTGTGAAGCTGGTAAAAGTTTTATGGAAGAACCATACAAGAGAGGAAGTAATATGGGAATCTTTGGAAACTATGAAGGAGAAGTATCCACACCTATTTGTGGACTCAGGTAAGAATTTTGAGGATGAAATTTTTTTAAGGGGGGAGAAATGTTGGACCCTGAATTTTTTTAGAATTTATTTTATTCAATTAGTAAGCACGAATATAAGTAGAATTTATGAATTAAAAATTTTGGGAGTTTAAATTGGTTTATTTTTATTTTCGTGAGGTAACATAGATAAAAAGGAAGAATTAGAACGAAGATAAGGAGATAGAAGGTATTAGATTGAATAAGGAAGGGTAAAATTGGAAGGTTAAATTTTTGTCTTAAACTAATAAGACAAGAAGAGAAGAGAGTCGTGTGTGTTAAGAAAAAAAAAGAAAGCGAGTCATGAAAGAAACTAGAAGAAGAGAAGGAGAAACCTAAGCATAGAAAGAAAAAGAAGAAGGAAAGAAAAGAGCAAGGAGAAAGAAGAGCAAGAAGATTATCATCTGACTTTTCTTTTTAGGTAAACCTTATTATTCTTTTTGTTTTGAGAGAAGAAGGAAGTAGAGAAGATAGTTTATGTGCTGAAAATGGAGAGAAAAGTAGAGAACCGAAATTCTTCTCCTTAGATTTTTTTATAAACCTTGACTAGATCTTAGTTCTTCTAGTAAGATAAAACAAGAATAGATTAAGTTTAAGCACATTCATAAATATTTAAGCTTATGGAAGCTTTATTCGTTTATGATGATTAAATGAAAATATGTTTGTTCTCAAGGAACCAATATTATCGAAGGCAAGAACAAGAGGAAAGACAAACTTGATATTGGAAATATCAAGTAAATATGTGGATAATATGTTTATAGTTTTTGTGATGACAAGCTGAAATTATTTATTTGTATGTGTACTTAAATGCTTGCTTTTACTCATTGTGAATGTGGGAAAAATGTCCTATGAATTTTTATCATGTTTATTTTGAAAGAAACTGCAATTTAGTATTGATGCAAAACATAAAATTTAAGAAATATGAAAATATGAAAATGTTATGAAATATGTATGCATCAGAAAATTTGCTTATGTAGGCAAGAGAGATACCATTTCGTTCGTCACGTGCACGTCGACTTAAAGCCTTCTCCTAGCTGCCTGCTTGTGGCATATGAGCTCTGAAAGATGGACTCATTTCGTTCATGGTGAAAATTTTGGTTTTATCATTTCATTCTATAGGATTCTCTCGAGCCATTATGTTTGTACATTGCATCTTGAATTGTTGAGTATAAAGCATAATTGAGTTTTATGATTTAATTATTAATTGATCTTATCTTATTTGTGAAATGAAGTATTCATGTTTATGTAAAATTCTCAAATTTAGAATGTGAATGTTGTGATCTCTCACTATATATATGTGTGTACTTGATTTATGTGTGTGGTTCGTTATAAGAGGCCATAAACATATTAGCCACTGAGCTTCCCAGCTCACCCCACAAATTTCTCCACTCTTCAAGTACAAACAAAGCAGATCACTGAACTCTTGCAAAGCTTTGGCAACTCCAAGAATTTTAGACTTTTGTAACTAGTTAGTTTATAATCTTTTGGTATTTAGAAGCATATCATGCATGAGCATTCAAGATTGTAATTTTGTATTATACTACTGATGTGACTTCTGATATGAAGTATGAAGATGTGCACCAACTATGTTTGTTGCAAATTGACAGTGAAAGTTGCAGAGTTTCTCTTATATATATGTGTAAATTTTCTCTTCTGTTAAGATGGCTTTGTGTTGGAAATAAATTTATTGGATGTTGGAAGAACTTTGGATAGACTTATCTGAAGTAAATTGGTTAAGTTAGGAGTTTTGTATGTATAGTTTGTATTGTTGGTTTTTGGGTCTTTCGAAAATTTTATAGAAGTATTGATAGTATAGAGAAAATAAGAGAATAAAGGAATGAAAAGTTTGTTCTGAAAGTTCAAGGAATAAATTGTATTGATTTAGACAAAATTTAACAAAATTGTCTTCATGAAAATTGTAGATCTTTCTCTTAGCTTTCTAATAATATAAAGTTTGAAATTTTTGGACTTCTAGATTGAATATTATGAAGTTATGAAGACGCACCATCAAATTTTGCCACTGTTCACCATTTGTCATGATCGTGCACAACCACGATCGCGATTCCCAGTATCTGTCACAGGCGTGAGAAATTTTTCTCATGCCTGTGACTTTTCTTCTTTTGCGTTTTGTTTTTAATTCGTTAATTCATTTGCTAATTATTCTTTTAACACCCAATTCAATTTATTTTCATGTCCATTTTATTCTATTTTATTTTTTAAAATTGTTGGGTATTTGTTTTTACTCCCTCTATGAATTTTATTTATTTTTATAATTATTTATTTATTTATTTATATTCTAAAAAGTCCCTTAATTTCTATTTGTTTGTTTAATTCTATTTATCTTGATGATGAATATAAATATATATATTTTTATTTAAGATTACCTCAATTTTTCGCACCTTGTTGCCATAAAATAGGAACCAAGACCCGGGGCCAACAGCAGTGGTGTTGGGAGATCACCTATTCTAGGAAGCTTTGGCATTGGAACCTTCCTCTCCTTCCTCCTCTTCTTTTCTCTCTCTCTTCTTTCTCTCTCTCTTTTGGGTTTCCAAAATGTAGGAAGAATGTAGACTCCATTTTTAGGGTTATATCATAGTCTTTTTATAGTCTTTACCAATTAAGATAACCCTAGTGTCTTTCTAAAGTCCGAAATGCTCCTCGAAAACTCGAATTTGAAAGTGATTCTATGTCTGTCTGCACATAGGCCACAATCGTGGCCCTTAGTACACGATTGTGGCTTGGTTATTTGCTCTTTGTCATAGTCGTGGCAGATCCACCGCGATCGTGGCCCTATGCTTGAGCTTATGTCACGATCGTGGCTTATTTACCACGATTGTGGCTTATTTACCACGATTGTGGCCCTATATTAGTGCTTTTGTCATGATCGTGGCAGGTCCCCCAAGATTGTGGCCTTGTGTTTTAGTTCGGGTCTCCTCTGAAACTCTTTCCAATGCCCTGAAACACTAACAAATTCATCATGACACCTTATATATATATAACTGAAGCTCAAAACCATGTTCTCACCTAAAGAACACTTACAACACAAATGTTTATAAACTAACACACGTGGCCTAGTTATCTGATCTTTGTCACGATCGTGGCAGATGCCCTACAATTGTGGCCTTATGCTTGAACTTTTGTCACGATCTTAGTATATTTACCACAATCGTGGCCCTATGTTGGTGCTTTTGGTACGATTGTGGCAGGTTCCCTATGATCGTGACCTTGTGTTTTGGTTCGGGTCTCCTTCGAAACTCTTCAAAATGCCCTGAAATACTAACAAATTCATCACAGAACCTCATATATATAAAATTGAAACTCAGAAAACGTTCTCACCTAAAGAACACTTAAAACACAAATGTTTATGAAATAACAAAATTTTAAAGCTAAACACACATTAAACAATCAACTTAACCATTAAACACATATCAAATTACCTATAAAAATACAATGCAATCTACACCTATCAATAACGCCACACTTAAACTTTTGCTTGTCCTCAAGCAAAGATCAAATACAACTAATAAGATTCTCTCACTTCATTTTCACTAAGATTAAAGCATGCAATCTCTCAAACTTTAGCCAACTCAAGTGTCAAGCTACTACACACATCATGACTAATTATCATTGGTGCACATAAGCAAACTTAACATATGAAACCATCACTCAAAGATAAGTATAAATTCAAAATGGACCTTTCTTATAGATTTCACTCATTTCTCTCAAGTGTTTGATGGTTAGTGTTTCGTTCAAACTTCCCATAGGAAACCAAATTATCATTGGCTTGCTAATACACTAATTCTCCTCCGCAATGATTACTTGCTAGGATAGATCAAAAGGGCTTTGTTTTTGGTTGTAATATGGCTAGGGTCAGGTCTTAAAGGTTTATCATAAGCATTTCTAAACTACTAAATGTACAATTAGATGACAAATATAAAATTTTAAGATATGCAAATAAACAAGACTACTTAAGTGTACTTATTGAAGCTATTACATCTTATTCCTTTTTCTTTTCTTCTTCTTTTATTTGATTTTTTCATTTGCTTTAGTTCTTTTCTCTTCTTTTCTTTTTTTCATAATAAAGAAATAATGAACAAAAAACAACAACTATATGCCATGTGCTCTTAATTTATGAGTCCATACTCAAGTATCACTTAGCACTCTATTAACTTGTGATTGGGTAAGCTAATGGGGTTTGTAGGTTTTAAAATTGGGTGATTTCAAGAAACCAAAGGTTAAAGGCTCAATGGGGCTAGTAAGGGACAATAGAAGGGTAATTCATTTAAGCTAAAGGTTAAAGCAAAAAGGCCTTCATCATTTCTATCTAGCATGTATCTACTAGATTTAAATCAATTCAAAGCAATTTCTGAAGGTAATTACCTATAGAAGCATCACACAAACAAGGAAAGGAAATGACTATAGAATGAAGTCTTAAAGGCTCAAATCCTCACGTAGGCTCAAATGAAAATCCATTATGCTTCTATACATTACCTTATTGTTTAAGTTTCAAGTTCTAAGTAAGCTTATATGACCAATTACTTTCATCACTCCACATGGTTCACTCTCTACTCAAGTAGCCTGAGTGGTGGTACATATGGCTTCTCTTCTTCATCTTCCTTTTGTTGGCTATCTTTTTGAACACTTTACTCCTCCAATTAAACCTGAAAGTATCACAGATCTCTAAGAAATTTGTAAAATGGGCTTTGGGATCTTTGTTGGACAACCCATAAAACTGTACACTGCTCTGAAGTATATTGAAGAGTGCTGGCTTGATCTCAAAATTATTGGCCTGAATCACTAGCCTTGCAATTCTTCAAGGATTGAAACATGGCCTTATAAAGTCCATCAATATCCTCTCAGCTCCTCCTTCTTCTCCTTCTTCTGCCATATTCCTTTGTATTCTGTCTTGGCGTCTAGCTCTTCTTAGCTCTCTTTTATGCCTTGTAACATATGAAAACTATTCTTCATTTAGCTCATTAGACCTTCTTGTGTTCCTTGTATTCATGCACCCGCAAAAAACGCAAGGAAAAGTATCAAACACTTTTAAATCAAAGTCACCTAAATTAAATAATATGCTAAACAAAACAATCCTCAACAACGGTGCCAAAAACTTGTTTATTGCAAAAATAATTACAATTTTTACGCTCAAAATTGCAAGTATACGGGTCATTACTTGTAGTAAAAAGTAGATGTCATCCCACAGAGATTGTGCTTAGGCACCACTTAATTTAGGTTGTGCTTTGTTTAAGACTCAGATTCAAATATTAAACTGAAAAGTAAACTAAATAAAAACAAACTAGCAACAATCAAATAATATAACAATGGAAATCTGTCAAAAGAATTCATCAAGTTATGGGAGGGGAGATTTTACCTATCATTAATGCTAATCTAGCCTTTTATGTGATTATTGTTAGAGTAGTGCTCTAAAGTTATTCAGCTTTAGCACTTTTGTACAAACTTTGTTCTGATTAATAAAGCAAAAGGCATTTTTTATTGATTTGATATTTGTTTATATATGAATTGATATTGATCTTAAATCAAATTAACGAAGTCCCTAATAAAAAACATAGCATGAAGGAAATTATGATGAGATCATAATAATGAGATTCCTATCATATGCAGTTATGATAGTATCTAAATAATCCCTAGTCATAGGATTAATAAGACAAGACTTTATTAATCTAGATATATTAGCACATATTATAGTCCTTGATTTGATCAAGCAGTAGATCTTATAAATTGTAAGCATGAGATGTTTAGAGTTAATATGTGGATGCTTACTAAGGATAGTAAGTACATCAGATGACCCACTATAAGATTATCATACGGATGATATATCGAATGTTAATGATTAATCTCATTATAGCAATGGTGAAAATATCCTTAGACTTGAGATACTCAAGGATATCTTGGATATAAATCCTGTGCTTTGACATCATTCCTTGTTACCTCATGATGAGGTCGCTCTTAGGGTGGTGATTGGGTACAGCTATTTATATTCAAAGGTAATTGGGTAGCCAATAAAGGATTCACCACTCATGATAGAAGGAGATGATACCCACGACCTCTTGTCAGGATCATTATTTGGGAGTCTCTGACCAGAGCAGTTATATGTCACGAAGAGAGTCTTTAATGACACACAGAATAATGAGATCCTAGGATAAGAACTAACCTCACTTGGACTAGAGGTGACATAGTCAGTTTAGGGGGAGTTGACATATATCCCATACTCTAAACCAAGTGGGGTATAGTATAGTAAAAGGAAGAATTGCATGGTAATTGTCTATGAAAAGGTTCATAAGTTGGATAATTAACTATAAAAGAGTTTCTGTGTTAATCCACTTATATTCCAGCCAATGGGCATCATGACACCCTTTATGATGTGTTTGAATTAAGAGTTAATTCAAGTGCCTAAAATAGCCGGGAACCTAAGGATCACATGAATAAAAGATCGGATGAAAAACAAGTGTGTATGGCCTATTTTAAGTACGCCATGATCATGCCTCAAAGGGCTATGATCGCGACTGAAGGCAAGACATGCCACGATCGTGGCCAGAAAAGCCACGTTCATGATAGAAGGCATGAAATGATATATAAATAAGTTCTTCACTTATTTACACGAGCTTTCTTCACTTCTTACACACTCAAATGATAGAGAAAGGGTTCTAGAAGAGTTCTAGAGTAAAAGTGAGGTGTCTTGAGTCTTATTCTTGCACTTCATGCAATTGTTGCATGAATCAAAGTGCATGTAACAAGATTCTTGATGTATCTTCCATCATCTTGAGCATCTACTAGAACTCATCTAGTTTGGAGCTCAAATAACCCTTATACCTTGTTCCTTCTTCCATTGTTGTGTATTCATAGAGATTAAGGAAGGGTTTGGTGTTTGCAACAACCCAAATAAGGAAAAGAAACAAGAAAGGAGGAGATACAGAAGGTACAAATTTTACATTTCATGTTCTTTTATACATATCTTTGTATGCATGTTAGATCTTGTGGTTTCTGGGTTGTCATGGTGTCAGAATCTTAATTCTAACACTTTTGTTGCATCTGCATGCATTAGATCTTGTGGTTTCCAGGTTGTCATGGTGTCGAAATTAAGATTTTGACACTTTCATTGTATCCACATGCATGTAATGCATACAACCATGGCAAACCCAACAGTGGTATTAGAGATTGTTTATGCATGTAATAAATGATGTATTGAACATGTGCAAAACGTTTGCTGGGTTGTGACTGACTTGCATGTTGTTTTGGACAAATTTATGTAAGTTGTAGAATTTTTTCTTTTTTTCTTTCAAAGAAATGTTTATAAGATGTTATATTATGTTTCTGTAAAAAGATATTGCAATGGAATGTCATTTGCTATTTTATTTCGAATTTATATCTAGCCTGTTCTATGTTGATTTCTGGGATTTTTTTGAAAAATAGATTGCATGTGTTGATTTTAAAAATTTTGTATTAATTCTAAAAAAAATATTTTTATGTTTTTCTTCCACTTAAATGTTTATAAGATGTTATATTATATTTTGGTAAAATAAAATGCAATTGAATATCATTTGCTATTTTATTACGAATTTAGTTTTAGCCTGATGCATGTGTGAAATGCATGCATGAAAATTCCATATTAATTCTTATAAAAATTGTTTTTATAAATTTTATGCATGCACATATAAGATGAGATGTTTCCATGTGTATAGGATGCACGACACTTGTTGTAAAAGTCGTTATCTTATGCATGCATGGTGTAATGGTTGACTAGTGTTAGAAGTAATATGACAAGTGTCATACACATGTGATATGTTGGCTTATTCCTATTTATTAATAAATAATTCCCAAGAAATATGTTTTAAAATTTTTTATTAGACACATTCAGAATGCGTATAAGACTCGAGAATTTTTCCAGAATTAATTGAATTTGATTCAATTAATAAATAAAGTCAAAGTCAACATTAGTCAACTTTTTTGAAAGTTGATGGAGTTGACTTACTTAATGACTTATAATGTATGTATTTAAGTTATAAGACCTAAATAAGGTTCTTATGTGATAAGAAATATATTATTTTGATGGTAATAACATGCTTAATACATGTGCTTGAAATTAGGGTTTTGGAAAATTTTCCAACATCAAATCGATCTCTTTAGTGTCTAGTAGGTTAACTTATTTATCTTAATGATTTTAGCCGTCAAGATAATGTTGGCATGTGCCAAAATTGTTTAGATAAATTTGAGATGACCTAAGGATATTATAGAGGACTAATTGGTGTACGAGAATTTTGGAAACCCTAGGGATTAATTTAGAATTAATCCAAGTAGAGCATAGCATTTTTAGTGTGACTAGATAAAGGCTTATAAACTAGGATTAAAGTGTTTAATCTAGACATCAAAATAATTAAATTTTAGAGTTCCTAATTAAATCACATTCATTATTAGGATTGCTAAGACTAAAACTAGTACTCAATTAGGTTTAAAAGTTGAATCGATTCACGAACTTTAGATATATAATCAAGTCACAACCTAAATTAAACCTCCTTTATGTGATACATGCAATAGATGCATTTTAAGGGTAATTATAGAGATAGGCTCAAAGTATTAATGAGACCAAAGAATAAATCTCTCAAACAAAATATTAGCACTTACGCCTTTCATTGATTTGGCAAGAACTAAAAACATAGCATAACAAAAATATCTATCAATAACAAGAAAATATGGTCTAGGAGATCCATAAATTTGCCTAAATTCATTAACACCACCATAGGGATTTGTAATGGCAAAACTTAAATCTCTCAAACAAAATATTAGCACTTACGCCTTTCATTGATTTGGCAAGAACCAAAGTTCTTTTAAAGTTGGGTTGTTGGGCAAACCTATGCCCGCTCTACATGAATATGATCAAACTATGAAAATTAGATTTCTGGATTAATGAGTTGGTCCTAAATGAAAGCGTTGATTTGTTGGGCAAACCCAAGGTCAATGTGGATAGAGGCGAAGTTGAGTTATGTACATGGGATGTATATAAATCGAGAGTTGATAACCTAATGAGTGTGCTAAATCAGCAGTCGATGACATAAGTTGATAGTTGCATAATTGAATACAATTGGTATGAATGATGCCTACTGATTGACCTAAGGTGGCTTGTTGGGCAAACCCAAGGTCATTCTTGGTGATATCAGATATCGACCCATTAAGAAAACTATAAGTTTTTTCGAATTCATAGTGAGGGCTATGGATTTGAATAAGAATAATGGGACCAATAATGCATATGATTAAAGTCCTTATATATATGCATTAAGTGTACATTCTAACACTTTCTCTCGTTCTTCTAGGTTATCGAATCATACGATGCCTTCTGGTGTGAACCTACACTCCCTGTTAGATTCTAACAAACTCACCAGATCAAACTTATTAGATTGACTATGGAATTTGAGAATTTTTCTCAAATCCAAAAAACTAGGATATGTCCTAGATGAACCACTTCCTGATCCCCCTACTGCTGATGCATCTGATGAAGGTCAGAGAGCTTACAAGAAGCTACTAGATGATAGTGAGTTGGCTAGCTATATAATGCTGGCCTCTATGTCACCAGAACTGCAAAAGCAACATAATGCTATGGATGCTCATACCATAGTCCACCATCTGAGGGAACTGTTTGATGAGAAAGCTCAGTTTGAAAGGTTCGCGACCTCAAGGTTACTTTTTCATTCAAAGATGGCTGAGGGATCATCTCCGGTGCAGTATGCATTAATGAATGGCTACATTTAGAGATTAACTAGTTTGGGTTTCATTATAGATTATGAATTAAGTATAGACTTAATTTTGACTAGTTTCACTAATAGTTATTCACACTTTATAGTTAACTATTGAATGAACCAAATATCTACAATGATTCCTGAGCTGATTAATCTGCTCAAAACAGTTGAGTAAACTATCAAGAAGGACAATAAGGCTGTGATGCTAGTGTACTCTGCTTCTGTTTCTTGAAAGAAGAACCAAAAGAAGAAGAAGAAGTCCAAGAAGTCAGCAAGAGGTGTAACCAAGAAGAAGGCAAAGGGGACAACACCAAAAGGGATATGCTTCCATTTCAAGAAGGAAGGATATTGGAAGAGGAACTGCAAAGCTTATCTGCAGTCGCTGAAGCAGAAGAAGGCATTAGATGCCCCACCATCTAGTTCAGGTAAGATATTTTTCATTGAGGTTAATACTATTTCTGATCATAACATTTGGGTATTAGATACTGGATGTGGCTCACATATATGTGTTGATATGTAGGGTCTCAGGGATAGTAGACCGCTCAAGAAGGGAGAGGTGGACCTATGAATGGGAAATGGAGCAAGAGTTGCTACATTAGCTGTAGGGACATATGTTTTGTATCTTCCTAATGGGCTAGAGTTAATTTTAGAAAATTGCTATTATGTACTCGTTGTGACTAAAAACATTGTATCTGTTTGATGTCTTAATAAAATGGGATTTCATTTAACTTTTTTAAGCAATGGTTGTTCAATTAAGTTGAATGAAATGTTGTATGGTTATGCTACATTATGCAATGGAATTTACATATTAGATATATCCAATCCAATTTTAAATATCAATGACAATAAAAGAAAAAAATGAGATAATCTAAAATCATCTTACTTATGGCATTGTCGACTTGGCCATATAAGTGAGAAATGTATGATTAAGCTACACAAGAATGGTAGCTTAGGGTCATTTGATTATGAATCATATGACACATATGAATCTTGCTTGTTAGGCAAGATGACTAAATGACCTTTTTTTTTAAATGTAAATGAATGAATAGGTTGTTAGACTGAATACATTCTGATGTATGTGGTCTGATGTCCATTCATGCCATAGGTGGTTTTGCATACTTCATTACTTTTATTGATGATTATTCACGATATAGGTATGCGTATCTAATGAGATATAGATCTATGTTTGAAATGTTCAAATAATTTAGACATGAAGTAGATAAGCAACTTGGTAGAAGTATTAAGACACTTCGATCAGATCGAGGTAGGAGTAAAGTTAAACTTGATGAAGTTCATGATGCTCAAACAAACGCAGATCAATTGCCTGAACCTGAAATTGTTGCTCACAAAGATGAGACAATAGTTGAACCTTTTGACACATAACATGTTCGTAAGTTAAGCAAGATACATAATGTTCCAGAGAGATGTAGATTTCTCATAAGTGAACAAAATGACGTATTGCTCATATAGGAAGATGAGCCTACAACTTATGAAGAGGCTTCGAAGAGTTCAGAATATGAAAAATGGCTTTAAGCTATAAAGTCTGAAATGAATTCCATGTATGAAAACCAAGTATGGACTTTGGTTGAGGCACTTGAAGGGTTAAACCGATAGGGTGCAAATGGATTTTCAAGAAGAAAATCGATATGGAAGGTAATGTGATTTCTTATAAAGCGAGGTAGTCACTAAAGGTTATCGTCAAAGACAAGGAATTGACTATGATGAGACATTTAGCCCCGTAGCCATGATTAAATCTATTAGAATATTGCTAGCTATTGCTACTCATTATGATTATGAAATATGGTAGATGGATGTGAAGATGGCCTTCCTAAATGGAAACCTAGTTGAGGATGTGTATATGATACAACCTGAGGGCTTCATATCCAGAGATGGCAGAAAGGTATGCAAGCTTTAAAAATCCATTTATGGATTAAAGCAAGCATCTAGGAGTTGGAATATCTAATTTGATGAGACAATCAAAGAGTTTTGTTTCTCAAAAAATCTTGATGAATCTTGTGTGTACAAGAAAGTTAGGAGGAGTGCTATCATATTCCTTGTGTTATATGTGGATAACATATTATTTATAGGAAATGATGTCTCAAGTTTGAAATCAGTCAAAGTTTGGTTGTCCCGTAATTTTTCCATAAAGGACCTTGGAGAAGCAACTTATATATTGAGAATAAAGATCTATAAAGATAGATCAAGGAAGTTGCTAGGTCTTTCACAGTCAATATATATAGACAAAGTGCTAAATAAGTTTAGCATGGAGCAGTCCAAGAGAGGGTTTCTTCCCATGACTCATGTGATAAAACTCTCAAAATCTATGTGTCCTAAGACACAAGATGAGAGGACTCGCATGAGTATGATCCTGTATACTTCGAAAGTAGGATCAATCATGCATACTATTTTATGTATAAGACCCGATATATCATATGCTCTAAGTGTTACGAGTAGATATCAATCAGATCCTGGTGAGGGTCACTGGGTGGCTATCAAGAATATCCTAAAGTACTTAAGAAGGACTAAGGATGCATTCTTCATATATGGAAATGGAGATCTTGTAATGAGCGGGCATATAGATGCCAATTTTCAATCTGACCAGGATGACTCCAAATCCCAGTCAGGTTATGTTTTCACACTGAATGGTGGTGCAGTCAGTTGGAAGGGTTCCAAATAAGAGACAACCGTAGATTCGACGACCGAGTTAGAGTACATTGCAGTTGTGGAAGAGGCAAAAGAAGCTGTTTGGATCAAGAAGTTTGTCATCAAAATTTGGAGTGGTTCCTAGCATTGTGACAATAATGGGGCTATTGCTCAAGCCAAGGAATCGAGGTCTTATAAGAGGTTCAAGCATGTACTTAGGAGATATCACCTGATCAGGGAGATAATTGATAGAGGTGATGTGAAGATAGAAAGAGTGTCCACATATCAGAATATCGCTGATCCTTTGACTAAGCCACTTCCTCAAGCAAAACTTGATTCTTGTGTACTCACCTATGGTATTAGATATAAAGGCAATTGGCTTTAATGCAAGTTAAAGATTGTTAGAGTAATGCTCTAAAGGTAATCACCTTTAGCACTTTTGTACAAACTTTATTCTGATTAATAAAGCAAAAGGCATTTTTTCATTGATTTGATATTTGTTTATATATGAATTGATATTGATCTTAAATCGAATTAAAGAAGTCCATGATACAAAACATAGCATGAAGGAAATCATGATGAGATCATAATAATGAGATTCCTATCATGTGCAATTATGTTAGTATCTAAATAATCTCTAGTCATAGGATTAATAAGACAGGACATTATTAATCCTGACAGACTAACACATATTATACTCCTTCATTTGATTAAGTAGTGGATCTCATAAACTGCAAGCATGAGATGTTTAGAGTTAATATGTGGATGCTTATTAAGGGTAGTAAGTACATCAGATAACCCGCTATAAGATTATCATATAAATGATCTATCAAATGTCAATTATTAATCTTATCATAGCAATGGTGCAAATATCCTTAGACTTGAGGTACTCAAGGATATCTTGGATATAAATCCTGTGCTTTGAATTTATTCCTTGTTACCTTAAGACGAGGTTGCTCTTAGGGTAGTGATTGGGTACAACTATTTATATTCTAAGGTAATTGGGTAGCCAATAAAGGATTCACCACTCCTGATAAAAGGAGATGATACCCACGACCTCATGTCAGAGTCATTACTTAGGAGTCTCTGGCCAGAGCAATTATGTGTTACGAAGAGAGTCTTCAATGACATAGAGTAATAAGATCCCATGACAAGAACTAACATCACTTGGACTAGATGTGATATAGTTAGTCTAGTGGGAGTTGGCACATAGCCCATACTCCTAACCAAGTAGGGTATAGTATGGTGAAAGGACGAATTACATGGTAATTGTTTATGGAAAGGGTCATAAGTTGGATAATTAACTATCAAAGAGTTTGTGTGTTAATCCACTTATATTCTAGCAAATAGGCATCATGAAACCCTTCATGATGTGTTTGAATTAAGAGTTAATTCAAATGCTTAAAATAGCCAAGAATTTAAGGGTCACACGCATAAAAGATCAAATAAAAAAATGTGTATAGCTTATTTTAAGTAGGTCATGATCGTGCCTCAAAGGGCCACAATCGTGGCCGAAGGTGAGACATACCACGATCGTGACAGAAGGCACAAAATGATATAGAAGTGAGTTCTTCATTTATGTACACAAGCTTCCTTCACTTTTTACATACTCAAGTGATAGAGAAAGGGTTCTAGAAGAGTTCTAGAGTAAAAGTGAGGTATCTTGAGTCTTGTTCTTGGAATTCATGCAATTTTTTCATGAATCAAAGTGCATGCAACAAGATTCTTGATGTATCTTCCATCATCTTGAGCATCTACTAGAACTCATTTAGTTTGGTGCTTAAATAACACTTATACATTGTTTCTTCTTCCATCTTTATGTGTTCTTGGATATCAAGGAAGGGTTTGGTGTTTGCAACAACCCAAACAAGGAGAAGAAACAAGAAAGGAGGAGATACAAAAGGTAAAAAGTTTATATTTCGTGTTATTTTGTACATATCTTTGCATACATGTTAGATCTTGTGATTTTCGGGTTGTCGTGGTGTTGGAATCTTGATTTTGACACTTCTGCTGCATTCGCATGTATGTGATGCTTGCAACCATGGCAAACCCAACATTTATAGGGTGTCAGTTCTAAACGATCGTAGGGTTGATTACTTTCTCAAGTTGTATTCATTTCCTAAATTGTAAACCATAATCGAATAATGGATTTGCAATCTCTCAATCTACAAATAATTCACAATTTTAATTAGTTCTAAAGATCTCTAATAAATAAACAGGTCTCGCATGGGATCTATTGTGACACCCTAATACCCCCTGGGAGGATATTGCGAGTGCCATATACACACAGAACACACTAAACACGAAGCATTACGAAACATACAAAACTCTTTATACATACATTACCAGAATCTCAAAAAACATATATTGCATGTCAAAATTTCCAAAACAGCCTGAATTTAGGTTACTACAACCCATCAAAATAAAAATTCATGAGTTATAGACATCATATACAAGTCCAAAAACAATCTCAAAATATATGTGAACAAAACAAAAATCAGACTCCTTTGTCCATCGCGGTTGTCTTGTCCCAGTCTTTATAAACGTCGCTCAGAACCTACACGGGGCAAATCTACCGTGCTAAGCATATAGCTTAGTGAGTAATAACTAAACTATGCATAATTTGACAATTAATCATGTAATAGCATACACATGCATTAAACAATAAATCAGACATAAAGTATTTCAGAACAGACTTTATGATTAACAGAACTGAACATCACAAGAGGGTATAAACCCTTCAGAATCATAACACAATAATGTTTAGGTCATAATCACAAAACTAGATAACTGCTAATCCTTCAACAGAAGTGGGTAACGGGACTTATACAGAAAAGACCGAAGTCTCGACACCTAAGTGTCAATATCAGAAGACACCGAAGTGTCAATAACAGAAGACACCGAAGTGTCAATAACAGAAGACACTGAAGTGTCACAGAAGCAGTTGCAGACCCTTCTAGGCATGCCTATTTACCCACAACTAGGACTGAACAGTTTTAAAATAAAACAAGGTCATTTTAGACATTTCATATGCAAAGCAAGTAGTCAATCATATTCACAATCAAATTGCACTTCCAATGATATAAACATGCATCAAACGCCTCGAACAATCATTGTCCGGAATTCAGAACACAATCAGCATAAGTCAAATTTAATTCAATAATTGACAAAACAAATCAAGGTGAGACCATCTTAGGTTACTCACAAAGGTTACCATATAAATTACTTACAAAATCTCCCTTATTGCTTAAGGCCTCGACGTCCCGGTAATATCTGGAATCGGTCGCTCGATGGGTTCCTCTAAAATATTTAATACAAACACATGTCATTATTGTGCACAATTATAAACTAAATTATGCACATGCATGTATACTGAATATGTATGATGCATGTTTATGACAAATTCCGGGTTTTTTATCCTTAATCTTGTCACATTCTCAATTATGAGAAATCATACTTAATTTCTCAATCCAGATTTATTTCACAACCAATTTTCAGGTCCACTTTGTTCAATTATTATCATCTGGTAGGTAAGGTAATTAGTGTTGGATCGCATATGGCCCGAGTATTCATAATACGCTGCAGAAGACACCATAACACAACACGATGTATAACCGAAAACATATAGGATGTGCAAAAATACCTTTTTGATACGAATTGGTGGTTATTTTTCGGATTCGTAGACACTGCTACACTCGAATGTCCTCTATCGATATCCACACGAGTATGCACGATTTGGGCTGCGGCTATCGTGTGCTAGCACGTCCTGAAACTCTTTCAAAATGCCGCACGCACTTCTCTCGGATGGTGGCTAGGGTTTTGTATTACAATGGTGTCTCTATCTTATGAGACCTAAGTTTCTCTATTTATAGAGACAACCTAATCCTATTAAAGCCCAATAAGTTTCGGCCCATTATATCTCATATAATAAAAGCCCGACAACTTAATTCACT
>JANQBM010000009.1:2581980-2597018 GCA_025594535.1 Erythroxylum domingense
TTTGAAGGTAATTGGGTAGCCAATAAAGGATTCACCACTCCTGATAGAAGGAGATGATACCCATGGCCTCTTGTTAGTGGTATTACTTGGGAGTCTCTAGCCAGAGCAGGTATTTGTCATGAAGAGGGTCTTTAATGACACATATGAGTAGTAAGATCCCAGAACAAGAACTAACATCACTTGGACTAGATGTGACGTAGTCAGTATAGTGGGAATTGACACATATCCCATACTCTGAACCAAGTGAGGTATAGTATGGTGAAACGACGAATTGCACGGTAATTGTCTATGGAAAGGTTCATAAGTTGGATAATTAACTATCAAAGAGTTTATGTATTAATCCACTTATATTCCAGCAAATATGCATCATGATGTGTTTGAATTAAGAGTTAATTCAAGTGCCTAAAATAGCTGGGAACCTAAGGCATGCATAAAAGATCGAATGAAAAACAAGTGTATATGACCTATTTTAAACAGGCCACGAACGTGCATCATAGGGCCACAATGGTGGTCAAAGGCCACAGAGGCGTTGAAATGATATATGAGTGAGTTCTTCACTTATGTGTACGAAAAACTTTCACTTCTTACACACTTAAGTGATAGAGAAAGGTAGAAGTGTTCTAGAGAGAGTGATGGCCAAGATCGTGCCCAGCAAGGCCACGATTGTGACAGAGGCCCCGAAATGTTATATAAGTGAGTTCTTCACTTATGTGTACGAAAAAATGTCACTTCTTACACACTTAAGTGATAGAGAAAGGTGGAAGTGTTCTAGAGAGAGTGAGAAGAGTTCTTGAGTTATCTTCTTGCAATTTATGAAAATGTTGTATAAATCAACATGCATGCAAGATAACCTTGACCTATCTTCTATCATACTGAACATCTACTTGAGTTCATCAAGTTTGGTGTTCTAAAGCCCTTACATATTGTTTCATCTTCCTTCTTTATGTGTTCTTGGGTGATCAAGGAAGGGTTTGGTGTTTATAACAACCCAAACAAGGAGAAGAAACAAGAAAGGAGGAGATACACAAGGTAAAAAGTTTTGTTATTTCATGTTCTTTACATATCCTTGCATGCATGTGTGATTCTATGGTTTCTTGGTTGTCATGGTGTCAAAATCTTGATTTTGACACTTCCGATGCATCTGTATGCATGTGATGAATGCAACCATGGCTAACCCAATAGTGGTATTAGAGCTTGTTTGTGCATGTAATAGATGATGTAACATGTGCAAAATGTTTGTTGGGATGTGACTGACTTGCATGTTGTTTTGCAAAAATTCATGTAAATTCTAGAAATTTTTTTCTATTTTTCTTTCTCAGAAATATTTATAATATGTTAGATTATGTTTCTGTAAAAGGATATTGCAATTAAATGTCATTTGCTATTTTATTTTGAATTTATATCCAGACTGTTCACATGTTAATTCCTGGGATTTTCTGGAAAACTGATTGCATGTGCTGACTTTGAAAAATTCGTATTAATTATAGAATTTTTTTCTGTTTTTTCTTTCACTAAAATGTTTATAAGATGTTATATTATGTTTCTGTAAAAGAAAAATGTAATTGATTGTTATTTTCTATTTTATTATGAATTTAGTTTCAGCTTGATTCATGTATGAAGTTCTGGAAATTCTAGAAATGTGACGAACATGCATGCATGAAAAATTCATATTAATCTTTTTTAAAATTTTTTTATAAATTTTATGCATGCTTATGCAAGATGAGATGTTGCCACCTGTATGAGATGTATGACACTTGTTGTTAAAGTGGTTATCTTATGCATGCATGATGTAATGTTTGTCTAGTGTTAGAAGTAATGTGACAAGTATCATACACATATGATATATTGGCTTATTCCAATTTTTAATAAATAATTCATAGGAGTTAGTTTCTGGAATTTATTATTAGACACATTTAGAATGTGTCTAAGACTCTAGAATTTTTCCAAAATTAATTGAATTTGATTGAATTAATAAATAAAGACAAAGTCAACATTGATCAACTTTTTGAAAGTTGGAGTTGACTTACTTAATGACTTATAATGTGTGTATTTCGGTTATGAGACCTAAATAAGGTTCTTATGTGATACGTTTGATGAAAATAACATGCTTAATGCATGTGATGCATGTGCTTGAAATTAGGGTTCTGGAAATTTTCCAAACATCGAATCGATCTCTTTAGTGTCTAGTAGGTTAACTTATTTATCTTGACAATTTTGGCCTTCTAGATAATTCTGGTTAGTGCCGAAATTGTTTAGATAAATTTGAGATGGCTTAGGGATATTATAGAGGACTAATTGGTGTACGAGAATTTCGGAAACCCTAGGGATTAATTTAGAATTAATACAAGTAGAGCATAGCATTTCTAGTGTGACTAGATAAAGGCATATAAACTAGGATTAAAGTGTTTAATCTAGACATCAAAACAATTGAATTTTAGGGTTCCTAATCAAATCACCTTCATAATTCGAAGTATCCAAGACTAACACTAGTACCCTATCAGGTTCAAGAGTTGAATCAAATCACGAATTTTAGATGCATAGTTAAGTCACAACCTAAATTTAAACCTCCTTTGTGTGATACATGCATTAGATGCATTTTAAAGGTAGTTATGGAAATGGACTCAATTTAATTGAGTTATCCATAATCTAAATGTATATGTGATATACAAAATCAAGATCATCCAAGTATTGATGAGACCAAAGGAAAAATCCCTAAACCAAAATATTTGGACTTACGTCTTCCATCGATATGGCGAGAACCAGAGTTCTTTTAGAGTTGGATTGTTGGGCAAACCCAAGACCACTCTACACAAATATGTTCAAACCATGGAAATTAGATTTCCGGATTAATGAGTTGGTCCTAACTGGAAGCGTTGATTTGTTGGGCAAAGCTAAGGTCAACGTAGATAGGGGCAAAGTTAGGTTATAAACATGTGATGTATATAAATTAAGAGTTGATAACCCAATGAGTGTGTTAAATCAACAGTTGATGACACAAGTCGATAGTTGCATAATTAAATGTAATTGGTATGAATGATAACTATCGATTGACCTAAGGTGGCTTGTTATGCAAACCTAAGGTCATTCTTAGTTATATCGGATATTGATCCATTAAGAAAACTATAAGTTTTCTCGAATTCGTATTGAGAGCTATAGATTTGAATAAGAATAATGAGACCCATGATGCATGTTATTAAAGTCCTTATAGATATGCTAAGTGTACATTATAACACTTTCTCTCGTTCTTCTAAGTTATCGAATCGTACGATGTCTTCTAATGTGAACCTACGCTCCCTACTAGATTCCAACAAACTCACGGGACATAACTTCTTGGATTGGCTAAGGAATTTGAGATTTGTTCTCAAATTTGAAAAACTAGGATATGTCCTAGATGAACCACTTCCTGATCCCCCTATTGCAGATGCATCTAATGAAGATCAAAAAGCTTACAAGAAGCTACTGGATGATAGTGAGATGACTAGCTGTATAATGCTAGCCTTTATGTCACCAAAACTGCAAAAGCAGTATCATGCTATGGATGCTCATACCATAATCTACCATCTGAGGGAACTGTTTGATGAGCAAGCTCGGTCTGAAAGGTTCGACACCTCGAGGTTGCTTTTCCATTCTAAGATGACTGAGGGATCATCTCCAGTGCAGTATGAACTGAAGATGAGTGAATATATTAAGAGGTTAGGCAGTTTGGGCTTCATTATGGATCATGAACTAAGTATAGACTTAATTCTGACTGGTTTAACCGATAGTTATTCATAGTTTGTCATTGTTGCAGTTACCCACCATCTACTTCAAGTAAGATATTTGTCATTGAGGTTAATACTATTTCTGAGCATAACATTTGGGTATTGGATACCAGATGTGGCTCACACATATGTGTTGATATGCAGGGTCTCAGGGATAGTAAACCACTCAAGAAGGGAGAGATGGACCTACGTGTGGGAAATGGAGCAAAAGTTGTTGTATTAGCTATAGGAACAAATGTTTTATATCTTCCTAGTAAGCTAGAGTTAATTTTGGAAAATTGCTATTATGCACCTGTTCTGACTAAAAACATTGTATTTGTTTCATGTCTTAATAAAGTGGAATTTCATTTAACTTTTTCAAACAATGGTTGTTCAATTAAGTTGAATGAAATGTTGTCTGGTACTACTACATTGTGCAATGGAATTTACATATTAGATATGTCCAATCTAATCTTAACTATCAATGACAATGAAAGACAAAAAATGAGATAACCTAAAATCATCTTACTTATGCCATTATCGAATTAGCCATATAAGTCAGAAACACATGATTAAACTACACAAGAATGGTAGCTTAAGGTCATTTGATTATGAATCAGATGACACATGTGAATCTTGCTTGTTAGGCAAGATGACTAAATTACCTTTTAAAGGAAAAGATGAACGAATGAATGGGTTATTAGACCTAATACATTCTGATGTATGTGGTCCAATATCCATTCATGCCAAAGGTAATTTTGGGTACTTCATTGCTTTTATCAATGATTATTCATGATATGGGTATATGTATCTAATGAGATATAAGTCTGAAGCGTTTGAAATGTTTAAATAATTTAAACATGAAGTAAAGAAACAACTCGGTAGAAGCATTAAGACACTTCGATCAGATCGGGGTGGTGAATACTTAAGCAAGGAATTTCTATCTTATCTCGAAGATAATGGGATAGTATCCCAGTGGACTCCACCTTACACACCAAAATATAATGGTGTGGTTGAAAGGAGAAACCGAACCTTGCTAGACATGGTAAGGTCAATGATGGGCTTAGCAATACTACCAAAATCCTTTTGGAGTTATACACTTGAGACTGCTAGGAAGTTGCTAGGTCTTTCATAGTCAACGTATATAGACAAAGTGTTAAATAGGTTTAGCATGGAGCAGTCTAAGAGACGGTTTCTTCCTATAACTCATGGGATATAACTCTCGAAATCTATGTGTCCTAAGATGTAAGATGAGAGGAAACGCATGAGTATGATCTTGTATGCTTCGACAGTAGGATCAATCATATATGTTATGTTATGTACAAGACCCAATATATCATATGCTCTAAGTGTTACGAATAGATACCAATCGGATCCTGGTGATGGTCACTAGATGGCTGTTAAGAATATCCTGAAGTACTTGAGAAGAACTAAGGATGTACTCTTGATATATGGAAATGGAGATCTCGTAGTGAGCGGGCATATAGATGCCAGTTTTCAATCTGACCAGGATGACTCCAAATCTTATTCAGGTTATGTTTTCATACTGAATGGTGAAGTAGTCAGCTGGAAGAGTTCCAAACAAGAGACGACTACAGATTCGACGACCGAGTTAGAGTACATTGTAGCTGTCAAAGTGGCAAAAGAAGTTGTTTGGATCAAGAAGTTTGTCATGGAACTTTGAGTGGCTCCTAGCATAGTAGACCTAATATTATTGTACTGTTACAACAATGGGGCTATTGCTCAAGCCAAGGAACCGAGGTCTCATCAAAGGTCCAAGCACGTACTCAGGAGACATCACCTAACTAGGGAAATAATTGATAGAGGTGATGTGAAGATAGAGAGAGTCCCTACAGATCAGAACATCACTGATCTTTTGACTAAGTCACTTCCCCAGAAAAAATTTGATTCTTATATACTTGCCTATGGTATTAGATACAAAGACGATTGACTTTAGTGCAAGTGGGAGAATTGCTAGAGTAGTGCTCTAAAGGCAATCACCTTTATCACTTTTGTACAAACTTTGTTTTGATTAATAAAGAAAATAGACATTTTTATTGATTTGATATTCATTTATATATATATATATATATATATTGATATTGATCTTAAATCGAATTAATGAAGTCCATGATGCAAAACATAGCGTGAAGGAAATCATGATGAGATTATGATAATGAGATTCCTATCATGTGCAAATTTGTTAGTATCTAAATAATTCTTAGTCATAGGATTAATAAGATAGGACATTATTAATCTGGAAAGACTAACACATATTATACTCATTGATTTGATCAAGCAGTGGATCTCATAAATTGTAAGCATGAGATGTTTAGAGTTAATATGTGGATGTTTACTAAAGGTAGTAAGCACATCGGATGACCATCTATGAGATTATCATATGGATGATCTCTAGAATGTCAATGATTAATCTCATCATAGCAATGGTGCAAATATTTTTAGACTTAAGGTATTCAAGGATATCTTGGATATAAATCCTGTGCTTTGACACCATTCCTTGTTACCTCATGACGAGGTCGCTCTTAGGGTGATGATTAGGTATAGCTATTTATGTTTGAAGGTAATTGGGTAGCCAATAAAGGATTCACCACTCCTGATAGAAAGAGATGATACCCAGGCCTCTTGTTGGGGTCATTACTAGGGAGTCTCTGGCCAGAGCAGGTATTTGTCATGAAAAGGGTCTTCAATGACACATATGAGTAATGAGATCCCAGAACATGAACTAACATTACTTGGACTAGATATGACGTAATCGGTTTAGTGGGAGTTGACACATATCCCATACTTCGAACCAAGTGGAGTATAGTATGGAGAAAGGACGATTTGCATGGTAATTGTCTATGGAAAGGTTCATAAGTTAGATAATTAACAATCAAAGAGTTTGTGTGTTAATCCACTTATATTCCAACAAATAGGCATCATGATGTGTTTAAATTAAGAGTTAATTCAAGTGCCTAAAATAGTCGGGAACTTAAGGGTCACACACATAAAAGGTCAGATGAAAAAGTGTATATGGACTATTTTAAGAAGGCCATGATCGTGCCTCATAAAGCCACAATTGTGGCCTAAGGTGAGGCATGCCACGATCGTGGTCAGCAAGGCCATGATCATGACAGAAGCTACGAAGTGATATAAAAGTGAGTTCTTCATTTATATGTATGAGGTTCCATCACTTCTTACAAACTCAAGTGCTAGAGAAAGGGTTTTAGAAGTGTTCTAGAGAGAGTGAGAAGAGTTCTTGAGTTATCTTCATATAATTTATGCAAATGTTGTATAAATCAATATGCATGTAAGATAACCTTAATCTATCTTCTATCATATTGAACATCTACTTGAATTCATCAAGTTTGGTGTTCTAAAACCCTTACACATTATTTCATCTTCCTTCTTTGCATGTTCTTGGTTGATCAAGGAAGGGTTTAGTGTTTGCAATAACCCAAACAAGGAGAAGAAACAAGAAAGGAGGAGATACATAAAGTAAAAAGTTTTTTTATTTCATGTTCTTTACATATCCTTGCATGCATGTGAGATTTTGTGGTTTCCGTGTTGTCATGGTGTCAGAATCTTGATTCCAACACTTCCACTACATCCGTATGCCTGTGATGCATGCAACCATGGCTAACCCAACATCATTTATATATACTATATGTTCTTTTAAGCTTCCTCGAATATTCAAGAGAGCATAGATGGAAATGGAGGAAATGGTGATGTCTTGATGGTTTGTACTTCATTAGGAAAAATGATTGTCTCGGGATAGTGGTCGAATGTAAAAACTATGCCTGTTCATCGTGACGATTATAGAGTTTATCAGTCGGGTATGCATTTGTTCAAATTTGACTTCCTAATATCGTTTTATTTATATTTGATTGTTTTATTCTTTATGCTTATTAGCTGAAATGCTTAATACGTGAGGTTCATCTAATATCGTCATGCATACTCGATATGGGACATCATTTACTATATCTTCTACAAATTTAGCTAAAGCAAAGAAGTTGTTAGAAGAGGGTGTCAAATCACCAGACTATGACGGTCGATGATCCTTAACTGTTTCAATTAATGGCTTGGAGCATGTAAAGAGGCTTCTTGGGAATCCAAACATTATAAACCTCTTCGCCTTTTCTACCAACTCTAATGTCAATGAGTCCTTCTCAATTAAAAATTAGGCATTGAACTTTATTTATTATATTGTTTGTAAGAATTGTTAAACTTCTAATTAACATCTTGCACTACTTTCATATATATCTCATTATAATATATATATTGCTTACCATATTTCAATACTTATATGTAGTATTATTTTATTGTTAATTAATATTAATGATTAAGAATAGTAGTAGTTAAATTTATGATATTTTCATCCAATATAACATTAAAATTTTAAGTTTGATTATCTTTGTATGTCCAAAAATATATTTAATTCACAAAATTTAAGCAATATGTTTTCATCAAGTTTTTGTATGAACGGAGGTGCTACTATGCATAATAGGCATCCTTAAAGAATCATTTATGTATAAATTCGTAGTATGGTATATATTTATAAAATTTGAATGCATTTATTTAAAAAAATTTATAAACAAGACAAATGAAAAATATGAAAAATCATATAAATCTAAAATAAAATTGGGATTAATAACTATGTTTACCATTAAAAATTATCCTTTTAACATTATTGTTTTTAAGAATACTATCACACACAATAGTTCATTAAATTTTGCCTAAGAATTTATATTGTAACATGAAATTTTTATTTGATTTTTTCGCGACGATTCAATAATTCGTTACTAAAGGCCAACATTTTATGACTCTTTATGCTATCGTCGCACATCTTTACCAAATTACTGATGAACACAACTATACAATGCAATACGTTGCATATTTTGCGACGATTTATACTTATCGTCACGTAAAGTGTTCACTGTTCTAAACATCTATTGACGATTAACCTAAGTGTCACTAAATTATATTGCATTGCCTATGAAAGATAAAATCTATCAAACAAAGCTTAAATTTTAGTGACGAAATTGTCAATTGGTCGAAAAAATTGCTCCTCTTATGACGAACCTGAAAGACCATCGTTAAATGTTAGATTTTAACCACTTTTAGGTGATTTGTCGCTAAATGTTTGGCTTTGGGTGACGCATTTGTTAATTAGCACTAATGTCTCCCTTTCTGTGACAATTTGTGATGCATCGCTAAAGAAATCATAGCAAATTGTCCACTCTATTGTAGTGACCACTGCACTAGCTTGGGCCTTAATACTCACAGTACTTTATTATACCATAACCAACTTCGATATTAGTATATGTATAATATTCATAACATTACTTATATTATTTAATTAGAATGAATGAATGTAATTTTTATGTCAAATATCATATTTTTATTATATGAAATTGATATGTAATATTAAAAATATAGTTTGATTTGATAAAAATGAATTAAATTAAAATGTAATATTGATATTTATTAGTATAATAAGAATAAAACCAAAAACAACACATGGCATTAAAAATGTTTTTTAGTCTTTTTATTACAAATCCCAACTAAATAAATTTTACAGTATTTTATTACAAACCTTAACTAAATATTTTTTACAAAAAATAAAGATTAAAAATCAGAAATTAAATTAAAAATAGAAAAGTAAAGAGTTAAATGGCCTTTTAGTTTTATAGCTCATATTTATTGCTTTCACCAAACCATATTGCTCTATGGTTTATAAAAATACTTCACATAAGTAGTTATTGCATAAAAAATATTTCCCTTAAATTTAGACATAAACTTAGTCATAGGAACAAAATAATAAAAACTATAATTATTCCAAAAAAGAAATTAGAAATATAACTCCCAACTAGGCCTAGCAAAATTTCGTCCAAACCGATAACTCGATCCTATCCGATCCAGAAAAAATCAGATACGGGTTAGAATTTTTTTAACTGAATTGGGTTAACCGATTTTTGTCCTAATTAAAATTAAATCTAGATCTAGGTTAACATAATCGGACAAAATGTCTAAATTTTCAAAATTGGTCAGCAGTAAATATTTAAAACCGATTAAAACTGTTTGATCTGAATTTAAAAACGTCAAACAAATCATTTTTTCAAAAAAAATCAATACTTTATTCTAGTTTATTGTATTAAGTTTTGATTGTTATATACATGTTAGCTAACTTGTGTCATCTTTTGTTTTTTTCCTCAAATCATGGATTCTTTGAGACATGAAGAGTGGGATATGAAGAGTCTGATGAAGAACGATTTTTTATTTCTTGCATGTTTTAATTGGTTTGAATTTGTAGTAATGAACAATGTGGTTTACTATTTTTGGATTTTGTGTACTATTTGTGCCTTTGTGGGTTCTTGCTATAATTTTGTTGGAGACTTTGAATTTGGTAGTTGTATTTTTATTTTTTTGAATTTGGTTGTAGACTTACCATTTGTTTGGTTTGAACTTTAACTAGACAACCATAATTTAGCTTTCTTTGCTAAAGTTTTTCGATTGGTTTTACAGAAAAAAAAGAGATGGGAAGAAGATGGTGCAATTTAATGGCCCTTTGCTATTAGTTAAAATCGAACAAACCAATTCTAAACCAGGTTGGGTGTTTTCTAATCCGGTTCGGTTCTAGGTCAGCTTGGTAAAAAAAGTTGATTTCAAACCAGTTTAGGGTCATGAAATTTTTATCTTTTTCCTAATTATTCGGAGCCAGTTTAGTTTGAAACCTATTTTTTGCCAGCCCTACTCCTAATAGAAGAAATAACACATGTTCTCAAAAGATCTCATCAATGTTAGTAATTTTCATCTCACCACATTAACCCCTATTATGCTTATGGAACCAGTTCGTAAGCTTACTATATAAAGATTAACATAATGTTGATGGTACTGCCAATATCTTTTCACGAGTTATTGATTTTAGTATATAACAATCTTCTTTCTTTAAAATATTCTTTCTAAGTACAAACTCCGAAGCAGGTAGCTTCTAATAATGTTGTATATCCAGAACTAATTTTTAGGAACATGCAACTTCTCAACCACGTGAAATCATTAGTTTCATTTACAATGTTTCAATCTTATTCTGTTAAATCTCGTCCACATATTTATATAAATTTTAATTAAATATGTAGATAAAAGTTAATAAAACATAATAGAAACATCGTAACTAAAATAGAAAATTTGTTGCTCTTCTTAACGTTCCAATCCTTTTTGGAATTATGTTGGTTAGTTCATATAAGTGTGAAGTTAAGAACAAAACTCCTCGTCAGTGTTTTCCTAATGTATTTTTTTTCTCTCTTTAAGATCCACATCAGCATTCTCCAGTATCAACATCTAGCCCAAGCTAAGAGCCATGTTATAGCTTAACCTATGTGTCACCCTCCTCTCCACTAAATTCTTCTTCAAGAGGCTAGATTACCACTACCTTTCCCTTTCCATCCTGCAATACCTCCCCCAAATCCTCAATGAACTTTACACTCCCCTCATACTACTCGTAGTCAACGTCTCCACCACCTCCCTTCCTCTCAAAACCCTCACCATATTCGTCACCAACCTTGCTTCCCTACTTCACCATGGCATCGACAATTCTTACTGATAAAACCCTACAGTAGGGACATCAGGTAAGCGGTTACGAGGACCTCCTGCATGGGCATCAGATTTTGCCACATAGAATTGCTAAATAAGAGATTAGATGTTTTTATCTAATTTTTATTAGATTTTATCTATTTTTAATGATTAGACTTTATGCATCAGTTTATAAAGATAAAGAATAGGCTAAGATGGTGCAAGTAGTTAAGTAAGATGCTATTTATGCTCGTTAAAAAGTCGATAATTGCTACGTTTTTTCATTCACGAAGTTTCTTATGTTGCACAAGTCTAAAGTTTTCTAAATTTTTTTCAAAATGGTTTAACATTTGGTGCTTTCATTGAGCTACTTGTAAATCATGGCTGATGGTACGCGATTAGGAAAGATTGAAAGTGAGTTGTCTCGCATGGAGAATGAGTTGCGTCAGGATCAAGAACAGTGCAATCACTTCCAGGAGCGGATCGAATCTCAACTATCTAAATTGATGGATATTGTTGAGAATCATGGCACCCATAAAGAAGATTCTGATGGCAATCTAGGCCATTCCATATCCCCTACTACACCCAATGGACCCAACCCCTATTCTAGCATTTCCAATCACGTCACTTCTCGTGATTATCGCCATGAGATTCCAACGTTCAATGGAGAGAACGATAAAGATTGGTTGTTTTGTATTGACGAATTCTTTGATGTCGTAGGTACCCCTCTAGATCAGCGCATCAAGATTGCTTACTTTTATATGGTCAAAATAGCCTACGCGTGGTATAAGTGGGTAATCAGAAACCAATACACCCAAGATTGGTTAGTTTTTACTAATGCCCTGCATAAACGATTCGGAACGACCTATATGATAACCCCCAAGAGGCATTAAAGGAGCTTAAACAACAAGGCACAATGGCAGAATATCATGCGCAATTTGAAGTCTTATCCACTGAGGTATTCGATTTGTTTGAGTAGTGGCTCATTAGTTTCTTCGTGGCTAGTCTAGTCAATTACCTAAAATGCCAACTCCGACTTGCCAAACCCACCTCTTATCCAGAAGCTGTTTCCCTGGCCCGCCTATATGAACAAAATTACCATGCTTTAACTACCTCTTCAAACAGCCCCTATTGGCCGTTCCATCCCCTTCCACTTACGCAAAAAACCCCTCCTTAACCCCTTTTTTTGCCCAACTCATAACATTGTAATGAAACTACATAACCTGACCTCCACCCTGACTACCAATCCTATTGTATCTAATCCTCCAGTAAACATCCCGAGTGCCACTTCCCCACCCCACGCTCAAACTACTGCCAAAAATTCTTCTAGCTGATTCACTACTACGGAGTTACGTGAACATTGACACCAAGGGTTATGCTACTACTGTGACGAAAAGTATAACCCTTCTCACAATTTTGGAGCCCAGTGCAATGGCCTTTATACCCCAGAAGATTTGTTAGAGATGTTCTCTCTGCTGGATTTTGTTCCAGCACTTGAGGAAGAGGAGCCCTTGACACCAGCAGTGAACTTTAACGCCCTTTTCGACAAATATCGTCCTTCCACACTTCACCTCAAAGGCTACTATAAAGGCCATCTAGTGAATGTGCTCATTGACAGTGGAAGCACATACAACTTCATCAAACCTACCATTGCTCAACACCTTCACTTACCCCATTCTACCATCCTACAGTTTAAAGTTTTTGTGGGCAGCAATGACTTCATTTGGTTCACGACCAAGAGTTCTGGAATTCCTATAACCGTGTAAGGCGTCTCTTTCCCTACGGACTTATTCCATCTTGACATTTCAGAAGCTGACTTAGTATTTGGCATTGCATGGCTACGTACCCTTGGCCGTGTCATTACCGATTACACCCTCAACACCATGGAATTCACCTATGACGGTTAAACCAGGATTTTGCATGTGGATAATTTATTACATGGTACTCCCCTCAATGCAGTTGTGTGTAGAAGCTTATCCATAATGACAACATCATCTCTATTTGTCGATTGCAACCGCTCTCTATGGATTCCTCCAATATCCCTACCACTCTATCTTCACCAGTGTAACTATTGTTACAACAATTTGCCTCTGTTTTTGATGAACCGCAGGGACTTCCTCGTGTGCTCCTCATCTCACATCAAATTGATCTACAACCAGGTTCCAAACCTATACATGTTAAGGCCATACAAGTATCCACACTTTCAAAAAGCAGAAATCAAAAGATTGGACGAGGAAATGCTTCTGGCGGGTATAATCCGAGACAGTAAAAGCTCCTTCTTCTCTTTAGTTTTTTAATTAAAAAAATAGGTCTTCATGTTTTTACATCGATTATCATGCTTTAAATGCCATTACCATTCGTGATTTGTTTCCAATACCCACCATTGAAGAAATCCTAGATGACTTACATAGTGCGATAATCTTTTCCAAATTGGATCTCCATTCCGGTTATTATCAAATCCAAATGCATTAGGATGACATTTATAAAATGGATTTTCGTACACATCATGGACACTATGAATTTCTTGTCATGCCTTTCGACCTTACAAATGCACCGTCCACATTCCAAGCACCTATGAACAAGGTTTTTAAACCTTTTCTTCACAAATTTATGGCAGTATTTTTTGACGACATCCTTATCTATAGCAAGTCCCTGGATGATCATATCACTTACCTTACTTTAGTACTAGATACCCTCCATCAACACCAATTGTTCGCCAAGCTTTCCAAATGCAAATTTTTCCAAGAATCGGTACATTATTTGAGTCATGTGGTGTCCGCCCAAGGGGTTCAAGTGGATGATCAGAAGATTAAAGCAATGATAAACTAGCCGCTTCCTCATAATATCACACAGCTTTAAGGTTTTTTAGGTCTAATTGGGTATTATCGACGTTTTGTTAAAGGTTATGTTGTCTTGCTTACCCTTTAACTGAAATGCTCAAACATAACTCCTTCCATTGGACTCCTAAATCTGCCGCTTTTCATCAACTCAAACAAACGTTGACAACAACCCTAATCCTCACATTACTAGATTTCCCCTTGAAATTTGTTATTGAAACTGAGGCTAATGCCCAAGGCATTAATGAAATGTTGTCTTAGAAGGGCCACCCTTTGGCATATTTTAGTAAAAAACTCTCACCAAAAATGACAATGGCCTCCACATATGTGAGAGAACTCTATGCCATTACACAAGCTGTGGTTTGTTGGCGCCATTATCTCTTAGGGAAGAGATTTCTCATTAAGACAGACCATCAAAGTTTGAAAGAGCTTTGTCCTAGGCCATCCAAACTCCATATCAACAATATTTTCTTACTAAGCTTCTTAGTTATGAGTTTGATATTGAATATTGAGCAGGATGGTGTAATACCACGATCGATGCTTTATCTCGATTGCCTACTATACATTGTCACACTTACACCACAATGGAGAGTGCCATTATCACCTAATTATGTCATCTTAATGAAATGCACCTCGAGCTATCTAAGTACCACAACTTGCTATGTAAAATCTCGTCCCCATAATAAGGGTTAGGACCTAAAACTTCAATGCATGTAAGCTTAAAGAGAGATTAAGAAAATGCGTTTTTCTTGCTCGTGCATAATGTTAGCATATACGCACATGAATATTGAATCTTTGCACACACAAAAATAAGCGTACATGCATTCATTGACAACTTCTAGGCATGATTGGTTTTAAATGTGATGTTGTTGAAAGTGAGAAGTAGAGAAAG
>JANQBM010000009.1:2610106-2620430 GCA_025594535.1 Erythroxylum domingense
AGTGCATTAGCACGCCACCCTCGCGGGGCACGGACTCGGATATCATCAACGATGTCGGGTTCGGGTCTTGCGGGAGTAGGGTGCTACACTTTTGCACTTACGTTTTGACTTAAAATCTGAATTGCAAACCTTTTCAATTCTGGAACACCATTTCTGAATTGATCCCACCAAGAAACTGTAAGTTATAAGATAGCAAAAGTGGCATTATAAACAAAATAAATTGATAATTAATTTTCAACAAATAATAAAAAGAAAGTAACTAAGACCTGGAGAAAGTTTTCCTCTTTGTCGAATAGCAATCGGCATTTTAAAATCCCCATAAGACAACTTATAAAGTTCTATTTGTGAGTTTAACAGATCTTGCATCGCATCAATGTTAACAATTGTTGTAATAGTTTAAAGCATTCCTCTATTAACTTTAGCTTACTTACTAAGATCCAGTCTAAAATAAACACTAGGATTAAAATATGCCCCAGCTGCAAACAACAAAGAAGAAAGTTGTCTTTCTCTTCTCTCATTAATGATTGAAAGTTATGATGTGTACAAAGAAGGCTTATGTTTTAGATTGGCCTTGATTGCTTCCGTCGCTTTCTCTATGGCATCAAAAATATAACCCATTGCTGGCTTTTCTTCACTATCAGCCAAGCGAAGCACCCTCACAAAAGACTCACAAACTCAGATAACAATTTGACATTGAGATCAAAATTTCCTATCTTCTAGTATAATATTACAAACCACTACTCTAACATTAGACCTAGCATGCCGAGATGCAATCCACTTATCAGTTGTAAACATTTTTCTTAACTCTTTCTTCATTGAAAAAAAAACTTGATGAGAAATTTGTTGCAAATCTTGTCACAGTAAGACGACACAAATTCCTACCATTAGTAAATTCCTTTCTCATCAAATTCAATACCCATGCACGATTATAAATAAACTTTGTCACCTTTTTAGCTTTCTGTATAGTCTCATCAATAACAAGAAAATACCTAAGATCTCCTATATTCTTTAGCAATAGGTCAATGCAATATGCAAAATAAGGAGTCCAAAGAAAGAATTATATGCATTCTGCAACCTTTTTGTTGCCGCTTTATAAGTGGAATCATTGTCAGTAATAAACTGAACAATATTTTCTAGCCCTACTTCATTCACAACTTCATCAAATATCCCAAATAAAGTCTCAGTATTTTTAATAAGTTCAAATTCATCAATAGATTTCAAAAATATAGAGCCATTTGTAGAATAAACTAAAAAATTTATAATAAGCTCTTGTCTCTTATTTGTCCAACCATCACACATGATTGAACATCTATAAATACCCTAATTCACTCTTCTTTCAGCCAAATAACTTCTAATTTTAGAAACCAAAACAACTCAAAAGTTTACCTCTTATGTCATCAATAGAAGGACCTTTGTATCCCAGGCCATAAGAGGCTATTGCATCCATCATAGGTTGATAATAATAAGATTGAGAAGCATTGAATGATGAACCTATATCATACCACCATCTAGCAACTGCCATATCGACATTGTGAGACACATCTTTTGATTGCATTACGCTACGAATTGAAGGTTGAGCTTTGGAAGTTGTTTGTGGTGCAAAGAAACTAGTCACCTGCCTTCTTCTCTTTTTCACATCAGGTTCAGATACTTCTTCTTGAGCCTAAGATGGAACACTACTAATACCACTACCATTACCACTACCACTACCACCTTCAACATTTTCATAATCACCACGGAAACTAGAAAACAAACTTCCATTACCAATTTCAAAATTCAACCTTTTCCTTCTATCTCTCTCATGTTGATATTCATCAAGCAATGTTTTCATTTGCCACTTCATATGATAGCTTACTTTTTTACAGGGTTCTACATCTCCTTTAACCCCAACTAAATGCTTCTTCAATCGGGTGATTCCTCCACCTTTCAAATGCTTGTTACAAAACAAACAAATTGTATGATTCTTCATACCTGGGACTAATGCAACATAAGCCCAAGCTGGATCATTATATCTTCTTGAAATAGTTTGATCAAAAGTAGTTGAACATTCCTTCCATTTATCTGTAACAAAAATATAAAGATGTTAGTTTTGTAAAAAATGTTAGAGCAATGCTCTAAAGGCAATCACCTTTAGCACTTTTGTACAAACTTTTTTTTGAATAATAAAGCGAAAGGCATTTTTCATTGATTTGATATTCATTTATGTATAAATTGATATTGATCTTAAATCGAATTAATAAAGTCCATGATACAAAACATAGCATGAAGGAAATCATGATGAGATCAAGATAATGAGATTCCTATCATGTGCAATTATATTAGTATCTAAATAATCCCTAGTCATAGGATTAATAAGACAACACATTATTAATCCGAAAATAATAGAACATATTATACTCCTTGATTTGATCAAACAATGGATCTCATAAACTGTAAGCATGAGATGTTTAGAGTTAATATGTGGATGTTTACTATAGGTAGTAAGTACATCGGATGACCCACTATGAGATTATCATATGGATGATCTATTGAATGTCAATGATTAATCTCATCATAACAATAGTGCAAATATCCATAGACTTAAGGTATTCAAGGATATCTTAGATATAAATCCTATGTTTTGACACCATTCCTTGTTACCTCAAGACGAGGTTACCCTTAGGGTGGTGATTGGGTACAGTTATATATGTTCGAAGGTAATTGGGTAGCCAATAAAGGATTCACCACTCTTGATAGAAGGAGATGATACCCATAACCTCTTGTTGGGGTCATTACTCGGGAATCTCTAGCTAGAGTAGGTATTGCCATGAAGAGGGTCTTCAAAGACACATATGAGTAATGAGATCCTAGAACAAGAACTAACGTCACTTAGACTAGATGTGACATAGTCAGTCTAGTGGAAGTTGACACATATCCCATACTCTGAACCAAGTGGGGTATAGTATAGTGAAAGGACGAATTACAAGGTAATTGTCTATGGAAAGGTTCATAAGTTGGATAATTAACTATTAAGAGTTTGTGTGTTAATCCACTTATATTCCAGCAAATAGACATCATGATATGTTTGAATTAAGAGTTAATTCAAGTACCTAAAATAGCTTTGAACCTAAAGGTCACACTCATAAAAGATCGGATGAAAAATAAGTGTGTATGGCCTATTTTAAGCAGGCCAAGATAGTGCATCATAGGGCCACGATCGTGGCCTAAGACGAGACATGCCACGATCGTGACAAAAGCCCCGAAATGCTATATAAGTGAGTTCTTCACTTATGTATACAAACAACTTTCACTTTTTACACACTTAAGTGATAGAGAAAGGGTTCTAGAAGTGTTCTAGAGAGAGTGAGAAGAGCACTTGAGTTATCTTCTTGCAATTTATGCAAATGTTTTATAAATCAACATGCATGCAAGATAACCTTGATTAATCTTCTATTATATTGAACATCTACTTGAATTCATCAAGTTTGGTGTTCTAAAACCCTTAAACATTGTTTCATCTTCCTTCTTTGCGTGTTCTTGGGTGATCAAGGAAGGGTTTGGTATTTGCAATAACCCAAACAAGGAGAAGAAATAATAAAGGAGGAGATACACAAGGTAAAAAGTTTTGTTATTTCATATTCTTTACATATCCTAGCATGCATGTGAGATTCTGTGATTTTCGGGTTGTCATAGTATCAAAATCTTGATTCCGACACTTCCGCTGCATCCGTATGCATGTGATGCATGCAACCATGGTTAACCTAACAAGAAATTAATCCTTTAGTAGTTTTTAAACAAAATTATCAATGATATGTAAAGAACCTCTCTAACCATTACCACATAGTTTTTTTAACTAATTGTCCTCATACAATAATCAAGATGAATCAAAAAGATTAGGGATAATAAAATATTACATTGTAAATTTGGATAAAATTATTAAATTTAAATTGAAATTTAAAAATTAGTATACACCTTAAACATTGAAATTAATTATGACTTTTTTAAAATAATAAAAAATTAATTTAACCTAAAATTTAATAACTCAAACTTTAAATATATCTAAAGTAGTCAATTTTAATTGATGTCTTTCAATATGAATATGGAGCTATTTGAGCTCTTTCAATTAAGTTCTTTTTTGTGTATGTTTAGACAAATTATCTTTTCTTCAACTAATGGTAATGTAATTGCACTTACAGCTACATGTCATTTAGTATAGCATGAATGGATCTTCTTATGAATATGATGTCATTTAGCAAAGCATGAATGAATCTTCTTAATTTTCTGTTTTTATTTTTAATTATGTTTTTATTTTCAAATTTAGTTAATCAAATTTGTTTGTTTCAAAAATTCAATGTGAACCAAACCAACCAACAAACCATTACAATTAACCATAATACATTGCAATATACGAATTTCAATTTTCATGAACCAAACATTCGGCTGTAACAATTTCACTACCAAATCAACCACAACTTTCTTGTTTTCATTACCAAAACCAAAACCAACCAAACACACTTCTGTTACCATTTACCAGAAAATCTTCACAAACAATTACCAAAAATCCTTCACAACTTCAAGTCTCCAACACAAAATAATTAACCAAAAATCCTTCACAATTTCATTCCTCACAACAACACAAACAATTAACATAAGCATTCTAACAAAAATTAAGGAAAACAACACACCCAACAAACATAAATTCACAATCGGATTCGGTGATGGGTAGGGTCCAGATCTAGGTATTATTCCTAGATCTATCGAATAATGCGTCTGTGGTGCCTTGGTGGTCATCGGAGACTAGAGAGCAGAGCCGACGGTGGTTGGTGGTGATAAGTGGAGGTGGCGACGATAGACAGAGGTGGTGATGACAAGCAAAGGAGGTGGCGACCTGTAACAGGTGGAGGAGCAGCCAATCATGCTGGAGAGCACCGCCAACTGCCGGGAGTGGAGGAGAGGACGACGAGAGCGATAAAGAGAGGAGAGGAGGATGACTCGATGAGAGAGAGAGCAAAAACAAAAAATGAGAGGCAGACGCATAATAGAAGAGGCCCGGGGGGTAGTTAGCAAAAAATTTTAGGTTTTTGCGTATTAGTCCTCGAACGTTTTAGCTTTCATAGTACCAGTCCGGTACTGTCCATTATAGTCATCTGGTACCAACCGGTACTTGCGGCTAGTACCAATACCCACCGTACCATTCCATTTTTAGGCCGGTACAGTACCGTTCGACCAATATAGAACGTTATTAAAAACTCTGGTTACAAGACTACATAAATTCGGGTTAAAATAGTCTTAACCATTTGGAAAATCATATTATATTAAACTCATTGATTCCTAAATAAATTAAATTCATATTCCAAATAGAAAATTACCTTGTCTCCTTTAATAAAATTTAATTGAAAACAAGTTTCAAAAAATTATGTTTCTTACCTATTTTAACTTTAAAAACTCCTTTTTCAAAATTTAATAATTTCATTATAATCCAATCAGAAAACTATTTATAATCTAATTAGAAATCATTTTTCCTTAAATAGAAAAATATTTTTAATATTAAAGGAAATTACTATTAAAATTAAATAAAAAATTAAAACTTAATTATAAAAGTCATTTATATTATTTATTTAGAGACTAATTTCTTAATTTATTAGAAAAGCTTTCCTTAATAAATTAGAAAACTATTTTCAAAAATATTAAAGAAAGCTCATTTTTAATTAGGAAAGTCATTTATACTATTTATAATTTTTATTGAATGTTAAAATATGTAATTTTAATTGATTTTATTAATAATTGATAATATAACAGTTATCATATTTTATACATAATAAATAATTTTTTTAATAATATAATATAATAATAAAATAAACTCATTATTGAATTTTATTTATTAAAATTAGTAAATAAGATTATTAAATTTATATTTTATTTATAATACGTATTTTATTAATAATTAATAAAATTGTATTGTTTCGTTTATTTATATATTTAAGTATATTATTAACTAAGTACATAATAATTAATGATATATTTATTAGATTAATGTTAGAATGAATTAAGTCTTTCATTAAGCTTCTTGCATAATATGACGATATCAATAAATAAGATGATCACTTTTTATTTTTCTTTATGATTTATATTATTAAAAACTAATAATTTAATTTGAATTGTTTGTATTATTAAATAATAGAAATTGTAAAAATTCTTATTATTTTATTTATTTATCATATTTCCTTATCATTAATTATATTAAAATCATATAATATTCATATAAAATGCTAAGTTTTTAATATTAAATATATGACATTAATTTACTGTTTTTTATCAATAACTAATAATATATTTTATTTTATAAGATAGTGAATTGACTTTTTTATTTAATTTATTATGATGTTTTATTAAATATATATTGAATTTTTATATAAATTATAGTTAGAATCAACCGAGTAATTATGTGTACTTAATTAATCGCAATAAATGAATAATTAAATAAATTTACTAAATTAAATTGTATTTTTAAAAATTTTATAGTATCAAAAGGGAATTTTTTAATAATTTATATGACAAAACTTTTTATGTTGATAAATTTAGGAACCTTCTATTCTAAATTTTTAGTACTTTTTCTTTTCTTCTTCGAGTGCAAAATTTTCAATAAAGATGGGCTATTAACCTCTGGGAGCTGAGTTCACTGTCTAGCCCAACGCGATTGAAGACCATGAAGAAAGCGTTAACAGTATACGGCGAGGTTTTAAGGCTGGTGAGGCTATTGCCCGCGGACACTAGGCCTTACTACGCCAAGTACGTCCGCGAGAACTTCGTCAACTACCGAGACGTCGACGGCAGAGACAGTAATGCCCTCGAAGAGCTCTTCCATCGAGCTTACAACCATTCCCTCTGGGTTCTTAACAAGGTTAATTATGTTGGCATTTGTTCCCATATATGCAAGTGCATGCATTCTACTATTGTTGATTATTGTTGTCGTTATTTTTTAGTATTCTGTGGATGAATCGGCTGCGAAGAGGTTGAAGGAGATTTGCTATTGTTAAAGACGAGTGCCTAGTACTATGCGTATTAGGTGCTTGTTATTACGCCCAAATGAGTAGGTCGCCACTTGCGTTCTTTTGTTTTGGACCCTTTGGATGGTTTATGCATTATATAGCTTCTTTTGTAACTTGTAACTTTTGTTTTGAGCTAGGAGTCTATACTGGGTTTCCCATCACGAATGCCAGTTTTAGCCTTTTAGGCTTTAAGAACTATGATTCTGCAGAGTTGCGTATGATTATTAATTACAATAAATTTGAATCAGTGTTGGATCCTACAGAATGCTCTTGTACTGTAAATTATAAAATCTGAATCGTTTATGTTATCTTTCCTCTTGGATTCTTTGAATGTACGGCTCTTGCAGTTGTTTTGCGTTCTATGAGCTTGGAATTCTGAAGTTATGGAGTTAAAACATAAATTGTGTAGTTTTCGTTGTTTGTAAGGAATAGCTTGGAATTTTCTATTGGAAGCTAATGTTAATTGTTTGTGACTCGTGCTCCTTTGTAGCTGTCTTGTTTTTTACCATTCTGTGGTGAGTAGTCAACCATTCTATATATATGGCCGCCCATGTAATTGCTGGGAGGATGTGATTTAAGTATTCGTCTAGTTAATTTACTCCTGTATCTTTAACCTTTGCTTAATGGAAAAACTTGGTTCTTACGTTAGTGGAGTACGCAAGTCAATACGAGCTTGCTCAGCAATAGTTTAGCGTCGACAATGATAACAATCAGGAAATAGTAGTACAGGAGGCCCACCATCTTGGGTTTTCCTAAAGCATCGAATAAAGCGACCAAGCCAACAAGGTGTCGAAAGTGTTGGAAAATCGGGTCAGGATCCAATCTTAACCTTAAAATAAAACTCTTTTGTAAACTTTGATATCCTGCAAATCAAATTTTTTTTAATTTTATAAAATGATTAACACAAATTATAACAAAGCAAAATCTTAATTCGTATTTTATTCCAAAATTTAATCGTTTTTGTCGTATCCTTCGAACCGTTTCTGAAATCAATCTTTCTCAACTATTGTAATTGCACAAATATCCAGCCTCTAACGATATCCACATAATAAGTTGAGAGAACTCTATAACATTTGATGATTAAGCAAAAAGTGCTATATAGATTAAGTTTATTTATAATAAGTATTAGACACTTAAGTAATTTAATTGAAATTAAATTTTAATTAGAATAACAAATAATTCTAATTAAATATAAATTATGCCCAAATAAGATTCAATATCTCATATTGATCCTTATTTATTAAATATTTTATATTTAATCACAAAGTTTCTCAAACTTCACAATTAAGTCTAACTTGATTAAAATATCTTTGCTCTCTTCAACTCATAATATATGTCCCATTAGGTTCTCAAATATGTTGGCAATGGTTTTAAATTCTAATTCATAATTAGAATTAGATAAATTAAGACTCTTAATTTATCTTTAATTCTCCAATTAAACAATTTATTATCATATATCAAGCTTGACGTCTAGTTACGCATCATGACCACCCAAACATTTAAGAATGTTAAAGTAGTTTTGAATAACTTTTCTGCTCATGATTTTTCCATATAATTCAATTATCTTATCTTATCATACAATTTTCTGATTAGACATAAATCATGAAATTAATGTCTACTCTATTTTAAGTCCAATCATATTAGTTCTTTATCATTAGCTATCGATTCAATTAATGACATTTGTAAACTATTTACAAAGCGTCAATCTACCTTGGTCAAGGATTTCCTAAATCAGTACTAATAGAGAACAACAGAACATTTTTCATAATTACTTTAAGGTGATGAATCCTATCTTGATTATACAATGACCTCCATATAGTTCCTACTACGTCTAATGACAACCGATTGATCGACCCATGATTAAATAAATCATAAGTAGAATCAAAATATAGCAATTCCTATACAAGATGACTTTGGTGACCTCAAGTTAAAGGATTACTTATATAATCATCACAAAGAGAATTCCATAGACATACAAGCAATATTTTAAATGAATTTCTCATATCAGGTTTGCTCAATGATCTTGTTCTCTAACAAGCACCTATACGTTTGTTTAAGTATCTTCATCCTTTAGCCTATTAGATCGACTACTCCTTTTATAAGGAAAAACATAAGGTGTACTAGTCCTTTTACATTCTGTTAATGTCTAGTGTTAATAGGACAATGACTAGGAATAATTTAGAAATAATAAATAAATGCAATATAAATCTCATAATTATAATTTCATTTGCAATGTATAATTATCTCATAGACTTTATCATACACTTCTAAACATGTACAAGATAAATAATGTCTTTAAATTCTTGTCACTAAACTACAACCAAACAGATTAGTCGTAGGGTATAAACCAACAATCTCTCACTTGCACTAAGCCAATCATTTAAGTATCTCATATCATATCACCGTATGACGATTATACTACTACTGGGACATTGGCTTAACGAGAGAATTCTACAAGATTCCTTATAGTGAGCACTCACTTAAATCTTATAACTTTCATCTTAATTATCATCATAATTAAGAAACTTTGCTTAAATACATACTTGAATCTTTGATGAGACCTTATCTCCTTTTGCATGGCTAATTGCTCAAATGTTTTACAGTACATTACTATCTTGAACAATGTAAAGAATTATATCAAGTTCACTAAAGAATTTATTGATTCAATTAGTCATTTCCACCAAATGAAAAAAGTACTATGGCTAATTAGTAATGATTGCTTCATTAGAACCTTTCCAATCCTAAATGATATTGTTCTATATTGTTCTAAGTAATAGAACTTAATTAGGATTTACTTGTAAAGTAAATATCCTTATTTCCTTTAACTTAAATATCAACTCATACATAAAGTAATAGATATCTTTAATACATCTTAAGTATCTGATATCTAAAATACTAAACATCTTTAGTATATTATCTATGTACTGGGACTTAGAATAGGTGAACAACGCCCAATCTATCTTTATAAATCTAATTCCCAGAATTAAGATGTTACCTTTTCCTATCTAACAAGAGTTGTTCTTGAACAACTATGCTTTCAACAATTTGAAAATTAGAATTATTATTCTCCGTGAGCAATATGTCTGTACATACTTAAAATGAAGAGCAAAACTATACTCCCACTATGTAGCACCCCCTCACCGCAGGGTACGCACCGGGACGCCCGTAGGTTATTCCGATACATTTAAACAATTAAAGCTGTAATTGTAAATCACAAGAATTTTTAAAACCGAAATCTTCCTCTTTTCATTACTCAAACTCAACAATTTATACAACAAATGTACAGTCTGTACATA
>JANQBM010000009.1:2693271-2703273 GCA_025594535.1 Erythroxylum domingense
CATAAATCAACAAGGTTGACATGTTGAATTTTCCCTGGCGTAGATACCTCTGCCCACAGCTCTCTCTCCACTGCCTAGCTACTCAAGACACTTTCACCTTGTCCAAGTTTCCTTGAGAAATTCCCAGTTGTCGTAGGAAACTCTTCGTAGGAAAACACTTTTGATCCCAACACCAATGAAATCTCACCATCTTCTTCTACTTTGCTCCTCCTTTCCTGCCTCCTAACATGCGAAACTGTTACTGCTAGGAAATTCACAAAACCTGTATGTGTGGTACTGCATATTTCATATATGATTAGAACCAAGGTAAGTTTTAGACTTTCCACCTGGACCAACTGAAAATTTTAGTGTTCTACCTGACAGTAACAATATTCCTTGGTCCTAATTCCGTAGGTTTGCTCTCTGAATCTTCCCAGCTCATTCAAGGCCATATAGAGGCATTGTATATGAAAAGAGGTTTTACGAAATGTGAATTTTCCCTTTTTTTTACTTGAGAATACTTGAATGCGTAGGTATTTATAAAACTCAAAAGACAATTCTAGAAACTCTCTCAGACAATTCCTAATTAGTAACTTCAATAAACACTCAAATGTGCATATGAATGAGTCATCACCCACTTCAATTTAAAACTTGGTTTAATTTTTAACATTGCCTCCTCAAAACAAGTCTGCAGAGTTCAGCATTCCAATTAGAATGCTCTAAAACCATGCGCCGATTTAATGTTTTTAACGTGAAATGCAAAACTTTCCTTGTATGCATATTACTTAGTACCAGACCTTTAATGTTGGTGTATATTTTTACAACCAGTCTAACTTCTGATTTCTTTTCTTAAATACAATAGAAGTAGATTCTGTTCAGAGGAGAAATTTTTCAAAAGAGCAAAGAGACACGGAGCAATGGAGAAGGGTCTGGTGTCGGTGGACCGGTGGACGGAGGGAAGCCAAGCCTACTTTCTCACTCACCTGCACTCCGATCACACCCAGGGCCTGAGCTCCACCTGGTCCAGAGCTCCCATCTTCTGCTCTCGAATCACTGCCAAGCTATTTCCCTTCAAGTTCCCCGACTTCAACCTCTCTTTGCTTCGCATCGTCGACGTCGGCTTCTGGTACTCCCTCTCTCTCGTCTTTCCATCCTCCGCTTCCAGAACGGCCGTTGAATTCATGCCCATTGACGCCCATCACTGCCCTGGTAAATTCATTGCTCGCCACCTGTTCGAACATTGTTCTACTTTATTGTAGTTGGTGTTGAATATTGGCAGGTGCGGTTATGTTTTTGTTTCGTGGGGATTTTGGGTGGATGCTTTACACTGGGGATTTTCGATGGGAGGCGAATAGCGAGAGGGCTCAATTGGGGAGAACAACTCTCCTAAATGCTCTCAAGGGTCATAGGCTTGATGTTCTTCACTTGGACAACACCTATTGCAATCCCTCCTATGACTTCCCACCTCGAAGTGTTGCTGCTCAGCAGGTCTAGTTCCATAGAGCTTGTCTCTTTTTGCTTATTTCGTGGGCCTTGTGATGTTTCTTCAGAACTGGAGTAAATTCTAAAATTACCAAAGAGTATTATATGCAAACAAACTGCTAGAGAAGGTAGAAAGAAAGGCAAAGAAAGAGCGGAATTGATGCACATTAAAATGCCGCCAAGATTAAAATGCTTGTTCATGAAGGAAGAATTACTTTCATGTAGATAACAGAAGATGGGGACTGATCTCTGTTTCCGTTCATATTAAAAAGGAATGCTTATGTTTGATTCTACCTGATATTATCGATTGTTAGTTTTGACTTAAATTAAGATTGTAGTACTGAATGGGAACAAGGTACACAACGGTGATCTGCTACCTCTTCTTTTTGACAATAGGTGGTCGATATTATCGTTTCCCATCCTGAACATGACATTATCATTGGCATTGACGCCTTGGGAAAAGAAGAGCTACTGCTGCATATTTCACGTTTGCTTAAGACTAAGGTACGGCCGCTACCGTCTTCTGAAAAACAAGTTCCAACTTCTCATCTGTCTTTTGCTTCAACGGTAGTTATAATGTGAAAGACAAATCCAAATACCCTTATATTAATGTCTTGTTATTTACATCCGGTTCATTCTTATGTTTTCTTTTCATCGTGAGACTCATCACTCTATTAGACGTCGGCCAATTACCTGTGTGTTATTTGTTCAGTCATCCCTGTTCTAATATTTTTGTTGTCTTCCGTAAAGATTTGGGTGTGGCCAGAACGTTTGCAGACTATGCATCTTCTTGGGTTCCATCACATATTCACAACAAAAACTACTCTAACTAGAATTCGAGCAGTACCTCGTTACAGTTTTAGCATTGACACTTTGGAGGAATTGAACAAAAAGCATCCAACAATAGGAATCATGCCATCTGGTGTTCCATGGTTGACGAAACCTTCAAATGGTGCTGACAATCTTTTTGGTTCTCTTTTAACCTCCCATTACAAAAAGAGGCAAGGAAGTACAAGTGGTAGGCTCCAGAATGGAAAATTCAAAGATAATATAAAACCTGTTGATGAGCGCCACCGATATATATATTCAGTTCCATACTCAGATCATTCTTGCTATGCTGAGTTGCAAGAGTTTATTGAACTTGTCCAGCCAATCAGCATGAAAGGAATTGTGTCTTCATCTTCTTGTTATGTTGATCCTATTTACTACTTTGCTCGTTTATGTGGAGGAAGCAAGCCTCTACAGAGGCTTTCTGATAAGCAAGGAAAGGAAGATGGAAGTGAAAGAGTCGTTGCTGTCCAAATGAAATCTCGTGGCAGAAGTGCTAATTCTATCAAAGCAGACAGAAAAAGGAAAACAGGAAAGGTTGGCTGCGTAGGAATTCAAATGAAAAAGGTAAATGCATTGAGACGAATACGTCGGGGTGCCAAAATAATTGAAAATGATTGTTCAGCTGATTTGTTAGAAAGCTGATATTATGTGAGTTGTATATCTTTAAATGGCATGAGTGGTACTGCATAGTTCATATATGATTAGAACCATGTACTGACTTTAATTGAAATGATTAGTTCTTTTCAACGTCTTTGGAGTTCTTGAACGAGCTATTGCATATCACAATGAAGAGTCAACTGTAAAGGGTGGGAAGGGAGCTGTTAATTGCAACACTAATGTGCTGCTAAACATCAGCACAGGCACTGAAGCTAGATCTCCTCTCGAGTGTGGGGAGGACAGGACAAGATGCTTTCTTTCAGTTATCTAGTTTTAATCCTGTTTTATTAAATTTTATTTATATATTTATGTGAAATTTGCAAATATGCGTAGACCAAATTAAAAAGAACAGGATTAAAAGACTATAACAAAAACAGGGTGCTCCAAGTAGGAGGACCATGTTAAAATATGTAGTCTCATCTCATCAGCATTTTTTCTATCTCATGGTAGTTAAGTTTGTTATTCTTTGTATGGGTGTACATATTCTAGATCATTCTTATGGTAAGGTATGAATACTGGGCTGTATTTTTTTGTTTTTTACAAGCACACAATTTACGTGCTTAACTTTGTATGTATTGGATCGTGTTTTTGTACTTGATAAACATAATGAGAAAAACCTCTCCAATCTATTGCGTTTCTTCTTCCATTATATTTTCTTCAATGGCAGAAAGTTAAATCTATCCATTGTCTCTACTTACTCATAATTTGTTCATGGTATCAGAGCAGGCTTCTTGAATCTGTGATTTCTTACTTAGCTCTGTTTTAAATTTAACCACTCGTTTTTTATTTTCATCATGGCCAATAATGAAGAAGTTGATCCTGGAAATAGAACTACAAATATGGCTCAAAATTTTGATGATCCCTTGTTTTTACAAGGATTTGATAACCTTGGAATGGCCCTTGTGACTGTGTTGTTCAATGATAATAATTTTATGACATAGAACAGATTCATGAAGAGGGCTCTAGCAACTAAGAACAAACTGGGTTTCATCAATGGCAGCTTAGTGGAACCAACAGATGAAGCTACTCGTTTGAAATGGAGAAGGGTGGATGAAATGGTTAGCTCATGGATAATCAGCTCCATGCATAAGGACATAGCAGAAACCTTTGTCTATTCTGCCTCTGCTAGAAAACTTTGGCAGGAACTGGAGGAGCAGTTTGGGAAGAGCAATGGTGTTCAGATTTACCAGCTTCAAAGACAGATTTCTTCTAGAGAGCAAGGTAATTCTTCTGTTGCTACGTATTACAGTAAGATGAAGAAATTATGGGAAGAAATAATTGATCTACAGCCTATTTCCCAATGCTCTTGTGGTGCTATGAGAGGTTGTACTTGTAATGCTGCTAGAGATTTTCTAGACATTATATCCCAAACTAAACTAATTCAATTTCTTATGGGTCTAAATAAAAGTTATGATAATGTTAGGAACCAGATCTTAGTTTTGGAACCTATGCCTTCAGTTAATAAGGCTTACTCAATGATTCTAAAAGTGGAAAAACAGAAGAATGTACAAACAAATTTTTTAGAGAACACTGAATTGAGTGTGATGATGATTAAAGGAGCTCGATCTGGAGTTGATGCCAACAGAAATGTTTCTTATAAGAAAAGGGAATTACAGAAGAAGGATGCCAGAAGCTGTGATTATCGTAAGGGAGGAGGACATACCAAGAATACCTGTTTTAAATTTCATGGGTATCCAGATTGGTATAAACAGTTGAAAAAGGATAGAGCTGTAGCTACAAAAGGACAAGTTAATATGGTTAACAATCCTCTTGAAGATAATTCTAGTAATGATATGAAAGAATCAGTGATGCAGTGGTCACCCGCAGTCACAGAAATTCTACAGCAAGAGATTGCCAAGATTTTAAAGGAGAAGCAGGTGGCAACCACAAAACAAACGAATTTTGCTCAGATTTTAGATTTTGCAGGTAATTATATTATGGAACCTGTATCTGATGAGCTTAAAGATAAATGGATTGTTGACACTGGTGCAACTAACCATATATGTGCATTTAGACATTCATTTACGTTACAAAAACCCTTAACTAGAAAAATCCTTGTTCATTTACCTGAGGGAATTGTTAAACAAGTGCAGTCATACGGTGATGTGATTCTACATGATAATGTTAAGTTGAAAAATGTTATGCACATTCCTAGTTTTAGACACAACCTGTTGAGAGTAAGTAAATTGGCTGAAAGGGAGTTTTTATGTTGTAGTGTTTACCTGAAGTTTTGTATTTTTCAGGACCTGAAGACTAATAGAGTCCTTAGAGTGGGGAAGTTGAAGGGAAACCTATACATACTTGATTCTAGTTCATATGCACCAGAAGTTATCCATAAATATTGCAATTTTCTCAATCTAGTACCTAGTAGAACAAATGTTTGTTGCTTAAATCATGTAGTTGATGTCCTACATGGCATCAAAGATTGGGGCATCTTTCAAATATTGTACTTAAACATTTACCTTTTATAAAGGAGATTGATGTTTCAGTTGATTACAATATTTGCTCTCTTGCAAAACAGACTAGATTACCTTTTTCACAAAGTAGCAGTAATGCCAATGATATTCTTGAATTAATTCATGTTGACATATGGGGATCGTATAAACATCCTAGCATGACAGGAGCACATTATTTCCTCACTGTAGTAGATGATCTAAGTAGATGTGCATGGACATTTTTGATGAAAAATAAGAGCCAAACTGCATCAATTTTGAAGAATTTTATTGTCATGGCTAAGAATCAATTTGAGAAGTCAGTCAAGAAACTTAGAACTGATAATGGATTGGAGTTTGTGGAGGATAGATGTCAGCAGATTCTTAATGAGTTTGGGGTCATACACGAAAAAACATGTGTTTACATACCTCAGCAAAACGGGATAGTAGAAAGGAGGCATAGATCCACACTCCAATAAGCAAGATCCTTGATGTTTCAGTCTACTATTCCAATAAAATTATGGGGAGAAGCTATTTTGCATGCCACTTTTCTTTTAAACAGACTACCTACAGCTATCTTAAATTGGAAAACTCCCCATGAGATTCTACGCAAAAAGGAACCTTTGTATGATAACCTCAAATGTTTTGGATGTTTATGTCTTGCAACAAATACCTTCTCTCACAAAGACAAGTTTTCTACGAGAGCTTTTAGGAGTGTTTTCTTGGGACATTCACCAGGGCAAAAGGATTTCGAACTTTATGATCTAGACAACAACAAAATGATTGTTTCAAGAGATGTTACTTTTCATGAGCATATTTATCCTTTTACAACCAAGGAAGATTATATCATTATGGCCGCAAACAATCAAATTCCTTTACCAATCAAACCTGCTAACCCAAATGAATATGTTGAGGAGGATGTCATATGTGATAATCTTATTAAGCATACACAAGAAGAACCTGAAAATGATGATGAACAGATGCAAGTTAGTAATTCACCCTTACCTACACCTACACCTGAAATAGCTCCTTTTAGACATAGTACAAGATTGAGAAGACCTCCAAATTGGATAAATGACATAGCCAATATGTACATAATCCCAGGCAGCTTCATTTGAAAAATGCGTTGCATGTTTTGAGATACATCAAGAACAGTCCTTCTTTAGGATTGTGTTTTCCAGCAAACAATTCCTTGAGATTAGAAGCTTTATGTGATGCAGATTGAGGCTCTTGTATTGATAGCAGAAAATCATTAACAGGGTATTGCATATTTCTGGAAAATTCTCTTGTTAGCTAGAAAACAAAGAAGCAAATTACAGTGTCCAAATCTTCAATTGAAGCATAGTATAGATTTATGGCATCAATAGTATGTGAATTATAATGGATATCATATATCTTGAGAGATTTTCAAATTTCAGAATCAATTTCCATACCTCTTCACTGTAACAATCGGGCTGCATTACATATAATAGCCAATCTAATTTTTCATGAAAAAACCAAAATTCTAGATATTGATTGTCACATTATGAGAAAACAATTCAAGCTAGGCTTCATTTTACCGCAAAAGATTTGTTCATCCCAACAATCGGGAAATTCTTTCACAAAGGCTCTCAGTGCTTTTTTATTTAATAAGTTAATTTTTAAGTTAGACCTTTGTGATATGTTGGATCACTTTTTTGTACTCGATATACGTAACAAGAAAAACCTCTTTCATTTACTACGTTTCTTCTTTCATTTTGTTTTCTTCGATGGCAGAAAGTTAAATCTGTCCATTGTCTCTACTTACTCATAATCTGTTCAGACCGAAGAGAACAAGATTCTTACGAAGGACTTCTGATAGCTTGCTCTTTTCCATTTCGGTTTTGTTTTGTATTATCAAAAAATGTATAAACTGATTTTATCCTTAAATCGTCTGTCTGGCAATTGTGCGGACAGAATTTCACCATTTGGCCACCGATGTGTCGCAATGTGACAGTTGGATCACAATAGGTATTAGGTGGTGCTATCATTCCTACAATTCAGGAAAGAGAAGGCTCATTGCAGCCGGCCATTTTTGACTCTTTAGTCTTTACCTGATAAAGTTGATTGCCTAATTGATGCTAAGTCAAAAGAGTTTTTTCTTCTTTTTTTTTTACTGCATAAGCCAAAAAGCGTCTTCAGAAACCAAAATCTGGGACGTTAAAGAATTATGTTCAATCTCATTATTTTCAAAGAAACTATAAAAGTGATTTTATGCAACTTGCTTCCACTTTATAAAAAATGCTTATCTATTTTTTAGTAAAAATTGCGTAATAATTAAAAAGGATATTTATCATATCATAATAACACAAATTTTGTTAAATCATGTTGACTTAGAGTCCATATTTTAGTGACAATAAAAATATAATGTTACTAATGATTTATATTAAACAATTTAAAAAGTTAATTTGGGATCATTCAAGCATATGTGAAATAATTCGAATCTCAAAGTCAATTAAACAAATAAGAATTTAAAAAAAGTTAATAAAGGAGAGCATCAAGTAAAATATTCAATTCAAATTCAAGAAATTTAAGTTGATCAAATAAGCCACAGCATGTGTATTAATTAAATGTAAATTACTTGCAAACTTTATATTATTTAATTTAATGCTTCAGGAATTCGCATGCATAATCATATCTCATTTTAGTATTAATCTGTAAAGTTTTCCAAAATCAAGAAGAATGTAGTTTCATCTTTAAAGAGAACTATCTTGATCTTCAAAAATAAAATTTTGAAAAGTATTTGAATAAAATTTTTACCAAAAGATTGTATTTTGATTTTTAAAATTTCTTAAGAAGATTTGAAAAACTAAGTTTTAGAAGGTTTGGTTGATCTATACTGGGGTTAAGCTGAACTGACATATTTAAATCTTAAAGTTTGTACGTTTGATGTGTGAATACATTGATAATGTAGCTACGTTTGATGTGTGAATACATTGATAATCTAGCACATCGATCTACCTATAGAGATATAAATTGACCAAATCCTTAGAAAATATGGGAATATTAAATTAATAACTTTGTATCATAAATTTCTATGAGATGGTTTGCTAGTTATCACGTAGTTTGACTGAACGGTGTGATAGGTTGACCAATATCTCTTAAATTAGTGGTTACAAGTATTAATTTGTGTCTCTAATATGTATTTGAGGTAGGGATGGATATAAATAGTCCACAATACGATTGAACATTTTTATGACATTAAAAGGCATTTTAACAATATTTAAGCATTTATGAATTCGTTATTGAAGTGTTTGGAACCTTAAAACATTAAAGTAAGTAAAAAGGATGCATATGTAATCAACATGGAGTTGAATATTTGTGAAAAATATTGGACATTGATATTGTCGTGGGTCCTCTTTACCAAAAAAAAAAGGCATTGTAACCAAAGTTCCTTTTCACTTTTTAAAAGAAGAAAATTTTAGTGAAAAATCCTAAGTGATGTAAGCTAACATTATTAGTTGAACCATTACAAAAATCATTTGTGCTCTCTATATCCCTTAACTCTTTCACTTTCTTGTACTTGTTTAAGTGTCATATGATACAATATAATCACTTGGTCTTACGTACTTCATTCATAAATTTTTCAAGAATATTCTAAAATTCATAAACATCTAAGGCTTCTTTTTGAGTCCCCTTTTAATTTGAAGGAATGATTGATGAGCTCATCAAGAAAATCGAAGAAGATGTGCCTTGGTGTATGTTATTTATTGATGACATTATTTTAATTGATGAGACAAACAAAAAAAGTGTTAATTCAAGCTTAAACTTTGGAGGGATACATTAGAATCAAAAGGCTTTAAATTGAGTAGGAATAGGATTGGGTATGTAAAGTGTAACTTTTTGGGACATAGGAGGGCTACTGATGTAGAGATAAAGATTAGTTCAGAAGTTATTACCACAAAAAAAATATTTTAAGTATCTAGGATCTATCATCTAGGGTAATAGAGAGATTGTAAAAGACATAGTTTATTATATCAGATCAGCATGGCTTAAATGAAGAAGTACATCAGGAGTTTTATATGACAAGAAGATACCACTCAAGCTTAAAGGTAAATTCTACAAGGTGGAGTATTGACCCATCAAATAAGTGCATAGTCTTAAACTAATGGCGGCAAAAATGAGGATGCTCCGTTGGATGTGCAACCCAACTAGAAGAAATAAGGTTAAGAATTTAATGGTAAGAGACGAATTAAAGATACCTAATATTATTAGAAAATTAAGAGAGACAAGACTTAGTAGTATGGACATATTAAGAGGAAACACTTAGATGATTCAGTGAGAAAATGCGAGAAGATTGTACTCAGAGACTATAAGAGTAAAAAAAGGAAGGCTTAAAAAGAATTGAGGGAAGTGATCAAGAATGATATGACCCTATTGGAACTAATCAAGGACATAACCAACAATAGAAAATTTTGGCATACCAAGATATAGATAAAGGATCTCTCATAAAGAGTTACTTATCGTTCTCATAGTTCCTTTACCATTTTCCTTTTGTTTGTAGCCTAAACTTTTAAATATTTAGTATTTACCTCTTAGAAATTTAGAGTAAACATTTTTCTGCTTAACCTTTATTATTATTATTATTGTTGTTGTTGTTGTT
>JANQBM010000009.1:2783952-2794765 GCA_025594535.1 Erythroxylum domingense
TTAATTTCATATGCCTAAGTTTTCAGTGCCATTGGACAGTCAATTTCACTACCGGTAGACCCTTATTCTGCCGCTTGGCAATTTTTCGGGTCCGAAAATGACTCTGAAAAATTTTCAGAAAATTTCTATAATTCTCTAAAAATTGGAAAACCCTAATGATCCTCTCCAATTTAATTTTTACACACTCAGAGCCTATTTTTCAAAAATTTCCATTTATTCTCAACTATACCGGGAAAATGTCATGAATGCATGTACAAATATTTTTCATGTGCAAAAATCATCGTTCACAAATGCATGAGCATGAGATGTGTTTTCCTAACCTCTCCGATTGATCTCCTGTGTACCCGTTTTTATAATTCAACCCGTTATATGGAAACGATATGTTACACAAATACAATCCAAGCTAATATATTGGCAATAGAGACTAGTTAATGTCCTTTCTTGCATTGTCATTCTACAATGAAATTGAGACTAGTATCTTTCACCTATTATTGTCTTTAGAATTAAGTATTCATGGTTCCTCTTTCCTCTAGAAAACTCTCCAAGATGTGGCTAATAACTTGCTACATTATTATTAGTTCATTTTCTCAGTTTTAAGTTGATCCACTTTCTTCAATGAGTATTTCCTATTACAATCCTTGAATAATTATTGTGCCAACACTATATTATCTCCTATATCTGTCTACTTTGAATGAAAGCACCCTATAGCACATTGATGTGTGGATTTAATACCTCCTTGGGCTTTACGGAAAGAAGCTTGGCTATAATCTTATATATTGTTTTCAAGAAGAGATTAGCCTAAAATGTTTAAAGGAACTTGGATTAGGTACTTTGGGGATGAGTGATAAGTAGTATTTTATTCATATTTTTAGTCTCATAGTTAACTAATTTTGCTTGATTATTTTAATATTTTTACCGATTGTGATATATAAGTTGTTCATATTTTGTTACTAGTTTTGATTCACTCGCTTGGAGAAAAATAGAAAGAATTTGAATTAGTTTGGAGTAATTTGGAGCTATTTTAATTAAGTTATGAAGTGCATGACAATGTATAAGGCCATGTAGGAGAGTTTGGAGGCATGCTAATTGTTTCCTATAAAACACGCCCATGTTGATTGGAAACAAACTTGTGTTAAATAGTGAGAAGGCCATGTTGACCATACATGTCCATGTTTGTTCACATTTTAGCTCCAAATAATGTTGTGTGCTAATATCAAGAACGTATTGATAAACATGCCTATATTGATGACTATGTATCTATCTAAATTCGAATTTCAAATTTAAAAGATAAGCTTGAGTGACACAAGAAGGAGGAGGCTAAGAAAATGTCAAGAGAAACCCTAAAATGACACAAAGACATAGAAATAACTAACAAAACCCCTTTGGAATGGACTTTCATCAATGTAAAATGAAGTTTTTAAGGTTATTATGGATTTTAATCATGTTATCCTTGATATGTCAATACATATCTTTTGAATTAAGGTAAACCTATTAGTAGAACTCATAAGTCATTAGTGCAATTCTTGGGGGTTTTAATTAAAAGAGATTTCAATTAATCAACCTAGAAGTAGGTGTTAATAGTCTTGAGAAAGATATTTTCATAATTAAGAAATTTTCACGGTCTAGTGAACTTGAAAATAAATTGATCAGTGGAATTATGATAGTATGAGAAGTTTTATGGGATTTAAATTCTAGGTATTGACTATTTTATTGGTTAATTTTTCTCTTTTTTTATTCTAGCTTTCTTTTATTTTTGACCTATTCTTAGTTTATTTTTGTTTTATTTTAAATCTAAAATTTCACCAACATCTTAATTATAGGAAAGATAATAGAAAAAGAGTATTTATTAGTACTTAGAATCTTTGTGGACTCAACACTTAGTGCTTTGAGCCTTATACTATAAAACCATAGGTGCACTTGCCTTAGATAGTATATAGTTTAAAGGAGTTAAGTTATATATAATCATCGTATAAGTCTTCTTGGTGTCGTTAATGGGAATTAGGATATTAGGAAAGCTTGATTGCTATTAATCTAACCATTTATTTCCCTTGTGTTTATTTTATATCTTTTGATATTTTAGTTTTTATCATTAATATTTTTTCTTATTACTTTTTTAGGAGCTGGATTAGTTTATAACCTAAAGCAATCTACCAAAAATAGTTAAGGGAGATCTTAAAATCAATCAACATTTTTACAAAACCTCATAATTAAGTTTAGACAAAGGAAAGAAGAGTAAGAGTGAGAATTTAAGGATATGTAACCAAAAAATATAACACAATAATAAAAAGCTATGTCTAAGTATGCGAGGCCATTACTAACTAGATCTGAGTCTAGTATCCTTAAACTAACTATTACAACCAAAAACTTTGAGATTAATCTTAATGTTATACAGATGGGGTAACAATTTGTTCAATTTGATGGATTGCAGTATGAGGATCCAAACACTCACATCGTCAATTTCCTTAAGATTTGTGATATTTTTAAGATAAATGGGGCCACTAATGATGCAATTAAATTGAGGTTGTTTTCTTTTTCATTGAGCTAAGTAGTGGTTGAACTCTCTTCCTAGATGATCGATCATGTCTTGCAATCACATGGTGAAAAATTTTCTAATGAAATACTTCCGATCATCCAAGATGATGAAGATGAGGAATGACATCTCTTTCTATGCTAATTGAGAGATTTAATGATTTATTAAGAATATTCCTACATTATTGTCTTCCTGTTTGATTACAAGTTTAGAAATTATATAATGGTTCAAATTCTTCAATAAGTTAGATGATAAATTTTGCAACTTTAAGAACCTTAGATGGAAAGATGACTGAAGCAGTTAAAGAGTTGACAAAAAATATGGCCATTAATAGTTATCAATGGAAATCAATAAAAGTTAAACATAATAAGCAAGTTGTAGTCTATAATTTGGATGCGTTTACAATTTTTGTGGTTCAAGTTGAATATCTTAGTAAGAAAATTGATGGATTATTGGTCACACAATAAACAGATAAGATGATGTTGTGTCAGTTATACAAAAGAGGGTATATAGGCCAAGATTGTAAAGCTATTAAGGCTGTAGCAAAATTGATTGAACATGTTGACTATGTATGTAAAGCACCTCAATTGCAAAATAACCCATATAGTAACACGTACAATCTAGGATGGAGGAATCACCCAAATATTTCTTAGGAGAATAAAGGGTAAATAAGATAGAATCCTCCACTTGCATTTCTACAACAATATCCTCTATAATAGAAGCCTAGCTTGGAAGATATCATGCATAAATTCATTCAGGTATCTGAATTTTGATTCCAAGCTAATCAAGCTTCACTAAGGAAATTAAAGGCTTCTATCTAAAACTTAAATAATTAAATAGAACATCTTGCCAAGATAATGTTTAAGAGACCATAAGGAGGCCTTACTAACAATATCGAGACAAACCTAAAGGAGCATGTGAAGGCAGTCACTCTTAAGGTGGTAGGTAAATAAGTGTGTAGAAGAAACAAGTTAAGGAGGATAAGATTGATACAAACAAAAAGGATAAGGAAGGAGCTAAAGAAGGTGAGCAACACAATTTGGTGGTGGAATTTAAGCCTTTTTTCTCATATCTAGCAAAACTAAACAAGGATCGTATAGAAAAATAGTTTGGCAAGTTCCTAGAACTGTTTAAACAATTATATATTAACTTACCTTTAGTTGAGACTCATTCATAGAAACCAAAGTATGACAAATTTTTGAAGGAGCTGCTATTGCACAAAAGGAAGTTGGAGGAACTATCCACCAGTGACCATTAGCTAGAAGAGCTCGGAAATTTTTAAGGACAAACTACTTAAGAAGCTCAAAGATCGAAAGAGTTTCACCGTACCTTATTTAATTGGTAGTTTATTAACTAAAAAAGCATGAGCTAAAATAGGGGCTAGCATTAACTTAATTCCTTATAATTTATTTATGAGATTAGGATTAGTATAACAAAAACTAATAAGTATGAGCATACAATTAGTTGATAGGTCAATTAAGTATCTTAGAGGCATTATAAAAGAAATGTTGGTTAAAATTGACAAATTGATATTCCCATGTGATTTTTTCATATTATACATGGATGAGGATATTAAAGTACCTCTTATATTAGATTGTCCATTTTTAGCCACAATTAGGACAACAATTGATATAAGTGATGGTAAAGTGGTGAGAGTGGATGATAAAGAGGTTACTTTCAAAATGTTTGAAGCTTTGATTTATTCTCTTAAATACGATGATATTTATTACTTTCTTGATGTGAATGATTTTACAATAGTGGATGTTGTTCAAGAAATTATAAGTGATAACCTGTTGGATTTGTGTCTGGTAGAAGAGGAGGATTTTAGTCTCTAACATCACAATAGAGTAAGCTGAAGTGGGAATATCAAGATAATGATGTTAAATAAGCGCTTTTTAAGAAGCAACCTGAACTTTTTAATTTGTTAATTTCATTTCAATTAGTTTTATTTTAGGTTTTTATGTTTTAGTTTCGATAATTTAATTTATATCTATATTAACTTTATGGTTTAGTATACATTTCATTTGGTTTATGGTCATATGAGTGCCATTTTTTTCTTTTATGTTTTAGATATGTGTTTTGAATTACAAGTGTGGAAGTAGGTGGAAAAATAGGGCAATTCAAAAACTTACAAAGCGTAACATGCCTGTATTGATTGTTGTGTTAAGTTATATGCTTATGTTTATTAAAGACATTACCTTGTTCAACTGAGAGAAAAAGTGTTAAAAGATGATAGTAAGAAACACGATCATCAACACCCATGTATTCGTGACTGTGTTGCTAGAAAATCACTATGATTCACCTACACATCCATCATCATGCCTATATTGCTAGAACCAATTAAGCATTTGAGAAATAGTAAGAAACACAACCAATAACACACTTATGTGAGTGACCATATTAAATTTTGTTTTCTTTCTCTTTTTTTTCCAAAAAATTTACAGAACGCTACTTACCTACTGACTAACCGATGTTAGTGACCATATAGATTTCAAGTTTTTAAAATTTAGGTCAATATGATCTTGTTAAGTCCCAATATGACCCTGTAATTTATCATTTTATTTTTAACACAGCCTAGATAAACGCCCTTGTTTTGGACGTGGTATACTTTGTCATAACATGTTTGAGATACATGCCCATGCAAAAACCTTGCACGCCTATGTTATAACCTAACACGTTTGTATTATTTTAACATTAACTCTAAATTGCTCAATATAGTTGTAACTTGTTGCTCGGATTTTATTTATTCATTTTGTCTCACACTTCTCTTATATAGGTGATGCTCCTCCACATCCCAATTGATTTCTTTTAAAATTACATCAATTTAAGGTATTTTTAATGCTTTATTTCAATTATTCTTGAGTTTTTGAATGGTTTTGGGGGGATTAGTTGTAGAAATGCATATTTTCGGTATCTTGGGGTTTTTTGGAATTACCTATGCGATTGGAAGAGTTTTAGGGGATTAAATGGTAATCTTAGGATGTTTTTCATAAATGAGTTCAAATTTGCAAGGGATTTCTAAGCTATTTTGCATATATTATTGGGAATTGGAATCCCTAGGACTATTAATTGGTTTTGTATGAATTCAATTATGAAATTGTTCACGTCTTTGCATGTTTTACATTTTTTTAAGCTTTGGTACTATTTAATTGCTAAATGTTTAAGCAAAATTATTTTTATTTAATTAGGGTGCTTAGATAAATTAATTACAACTGATGTAATTAATTGATGTATGGGGGTATTTTAAGCGAATTTTGGATTTTTAGATATAATGTTGTTATATTTATGATATTTACACATTAATTTATGGTTTATTGGATTTGTTTATTTTTTATTATTAACCTATAACAATTTGATTATGGGATAATTTTATGGTGTTTGTTATGGTGTGACTAATGTTTATTATTCCCTTGTTTTGACAATTTTTCTCATTTTCATATTTTAGGGAATATGAAAAATCCTGAAGGACAGTTTAGAACATTATCAACAACCCAAAATCTATTTCCATACAATTCATATCAACTTTATACATTTAAATGAAAAAGGAATTGAAGAGAAAATGGAACATAGGTTAGACAAATCAGAAGGCAGCGGCGTCAGGATACCATTTGATCTGGGGAGCAATAGCATCGGGATACCACCTAATCTGGGAAGCAACGGCGTCAGGATCCACTTCTTCTTCCTCCTTTTTGTTCCTTAGTATTCAAATTCTCCAAGGCAGATATCGACATCTATTAGGCCTCTCACAAAGAGCATATTTTGAGTGAGTACTGCAAAGGATTAATATAGCTAATTGTAAACCTCTTATAGCACCTATCTCTCATGGAGAGAGATTATCTTTGGTACAGTGTCCAAAGAATGAGCTAAAGAGAGAGGCTATGAGGAATGTTCTATATTCTAGTGCGGTTGGTATCCTAATGGATGCCCAGGTGTGCGCACTAGGTTGAACATTGCATTTGCTTTTGGGCTACTAGGGAGGTATTTGGTTAATCTAAGATTGGATCACTAAGATGCAGTCAAATGAGTGTTGAGGTATCTAAAGTTCACTAAGGATTACATGTTGACATATAGGAAAGTTAACAATTTGAACCTCATAAGGTATACAAGTTTGGACTTTGCTATGTTTTCTGATGACAAGAAGTCCAAATCGGGATACATTTTTACACAACAGTTGGTGCAGTATTATGGAAGAGTGTCATGTAAACATTAGTGACTTACTTGACTATGCACGCAAAGTTTGTAGCATGTTATAGGGTCGCTTTATAGGCAATTTAGAAAGAAAATTGATTTGTGAGTTTTTTATGGTTGATTCAGTAGCTAGACCCATTTGGCTGTATTGAGATAATCTTTCTGCTGTGTTGTTCAGTAACAATAATAATAATATCACAGGGTTTAAGCATTTGAAGGTCAAGCATTTGAACATAAAGAAATTGATCCATAAAGGTGACATTGAGGTGAAGCATTTGAGGATTGAGGATATGCTTGCTGATCCTTTGACTAAAGGACTTCGCCTGTATGTTTTTGAGAGACATGTATACAATATGGGTGTGTTGAAGTCCTTAGACACTGTTAATTAGAGATCACTATGTTTGCTTCTTGTAAATTTGTATGTTTCTTATGTATTATGACAATATGTTTTATTAATAAAGATGATCATCATTTTTCTCTCAGTCCATACATGTTATTTATTGTCATAATACAGGTGAAGGTTTTAAGATTTGTGTCAATCTTAAGCATTTTTAAGGTCATTGGGTATATATAAAAATTGACCTTAGGCCTATGTCATTAGGACATATACTTTATAATGTGTGAATTTTTGCATTTGACATGACATAGGCAGATATAAGTATTTAATCCAATAAGGGTTTTCTTTAATGCGATTTAGCATTTAGTGGGAGAAAACAAGTTTTTTTTTAATGTAGTTTAACATTAAGAGATTTTCAGAAAAAAAATTTCTCTAATGCAGTTTAGCATAAAGTTAACAGAAATTGCGATCTACAAATAGAAAGATGATACATTTAAGATCATCTAGGTATCATCCTAGTTTTCCACACTCCATTTTTTCATTTATGTTAGTAAGGTATTGGATATGCGTGATTATATTAGATCTGTGTCATATATGACACATGCATTTAATATTTTACAGCATCGAAAGCCTTACAGGACAGAATGATGAACTTTCATTATCTTTGGATCAAATGGTTTTTTAAACTTGGTCGACCTATTCAGTGATTTGCTTGACCTTTTTTACTGGTTTTATCATTATCACAACTAATGTAATTAATTATTGTCCAAGGGGAAGAATGTTAGAAATGTTCCTTAAGGATGGACAACAATTAATTACAAATTTGACGGTTTTAATAAATTTACGATTAAGCGAATCAAATTTGATTTGGACAAAGATAATAAAGTAGTTCAATAAAGGATCCGGATTAATAGGCTGAAGTCCAGCGAGAAAAATGGACCTTAATCAGTATGGATCGGGTCTGTATTAGGCCTGTTATGGGGAAGCCCCATATGGATGCTATATATATAAGGTCAAGGTCTCCTGTAGCTTCTTAAGCAAATCATAAACATACGGATACTCTGAATAATCAAGAGGTTTACGTATTAAAAAAGCCATAAAAAGGCATTAACAAAATTCCGATGATTGTTTCTTGTGAAGGTTGTTGAGAAAACGGAATCATTTTAGCTTTGAAAAGCTCATTGAAACTTATGGACGAGAAATCAGGTATTTTTGTGTTTTCTTCATTTCTTCCCTTTCACGTTAGGTCCTGGGTGCGTAACAAAGGATCGTGTTATGCACTACATGGAGTACCAACATGAGATTCTTCTTCCACCAATCCTCAAGGATCATTGAAAAATTAATTCGTCGTAGCCAAATTTTCTCAAAAACAGAAAGGATTAGGATTCCTAGCTCTTAAAGTTTTGGCTTGATGGGAAGTAATAAAAATGGAAAGTTGATCACTTGAAGAAACTGTTAAGTGGTTAACTTCAAAAATGTTGAACCTGTATGTCTAATGAAAGGGTGTAAGGAACCTATCTAATCTGAGTTTTGTTAGGTCATATTTTTTATATCATTTATTGAACAAGGTAAAAGCGTAACTCAATTCACAAACCTGACAAAACCCCTAAAGGTTGTCCAGCTGAATTGCTAAAAATTAGAAATTGACATGTCATGGATTAAGCAGTCAATAAGAGATTGTGAGTAAGACTTGACAGAGATTTGAAATGTATTCTTCGAAAGGGAAAGCTTCTCTATTCATACAGAGTTGATTAGACCGTGTTTAAGATTCTTGAGCTTAGAGGCTAGAACAAAATAGCATAAAGACCCCAATTTATGAACTATATGGGGTTACCTAATTCCTTGACTAGTTTCACAATCCCCTTCCTTTACCAGACAATTTTCTGCATGAATGGTTGAGGAAGAAAATTCAGAGGATGTCTTGGGGTCTTGGATGGTATGAAATTCTCTGTTCCCAAAATGACGTCATTTTATGTACGTCACCCACCCAAACCCCTCAAAACCCAAGTTATGAAAAGTAACCATTAAGATAAATGTCACCCAATGTTACTCCTCCTTCATCGAACCTCCTGCTGGAGAGTAAGGAGTTCCCTCCTCTGACTTCCTTTTAGCAGTCCCTTAACCCTCAGAAGCCAAGTAAGCCATCTTGGAGTCGTGTGGTGGGAGATCTTGACACTTTTGGTAAGTTACAATATGTAGCTGGCTTGATGAATGGCCCTACCTCGCCTCCTTATGAAGTTTTATTACAGGGTATAAGGAAATAGAAAATAGCTCTTGTGGGATACTTCCTAGAGAAGATAATAGGTTACCCTGTTATTCAACATTGGGTATACATTAATTGAAAGAAATGGGGATTGCAAGCTACACTAATAACTCAAGATGACTTGTTCATCTTTCAGTTTTCTTTAGAGAATGGTAGGTAAGGTTATGGATTTGGGACCATGGCATATTCAAGGTAAGGCTATGTTCTTAAGGAAATGGGAGGTGGGTTTTAAGCTAGATAGGAACAAAATCAAAACCACCCCAGAAAGTAAACAAGTTTGAAAAGAAAATGTGGATGAAGTTATCACACATCAGTGAGCTACTTCATCAGGTGAAACTAGTGAAAATGATTATATGCATGAAAAAGTAGTAAGGGAAAGCAATGTTTTAGAAGTACAGATGGTTAAGCTAAGTGAAGTAGCATCTTCCTTTGCTTAAACCTCTGAGTTTGTTGAAACTATTAGTAGTGTAAAAACACAAGATCAACAAGAAGTGTCGTCTTAAATCATACAACAGAACCTAATTAATTTTGAAGTTGCAGCTAAAATGGGTGACACTGGAAAAACTTGTGAAGATACAATTGGAAAAACTATAGCAAACATATTTTTCACTTTAGTCACGGTTACTTAGACTCAAGAAAACAAGGAAAACAGTAGTGAGACTAAACTCAAGAATGTAGAGTGGCAGACAATAGGGATAAAAAATAGAAAATTTAAAAAGAGGAATAAGTCCTCTCATCCCTAATGGTGTTCACTATATGGAATGTTATGGGACTTTGTCCCAATAGACAATTCTACTGTGTTGGTTTGATGAAAACTAAGATTAAAGAGGAAGTGATTCATAGGGGGTTGAATTTTATACCTGCAAATTAGAAAACCTTGAGCAATCATTCTAAACATCCCAATGGAAGCCTTATTGTTGAAATGGATCCATTCTATGTGATTGTTTCCAAATGGCTCTACAACGACCTACTTATTCACTGTGAACTTATCCTAAAATCTTTGAACATCCCTGTTGTAATAACTATGAAATATGCTGCCAATTGGGAGGGTCAATGTAACACCCCATTACCCTAGGGTACGCACCGGGATGCCTGTAGGTCATTCAGATGCATATCCTAGGCTAAGGGAGTGCTACGTGCGATCACTACAGTACTCCACATGGCATCATATCAATTTAAATCATTAAAACTGTAATTATAATTCATAAGATTTTTCAAACCAAATTCTTCCTCTTTTCATTACACAAAATCAACAGTTTGATACATCAAATGTATAGCCTGTACATACAAAAACCTAATACAGATACTATGAAAGAGGAAGAAATATAACAACTCCTAACTAGGTCATCCCAAAAATCCAGAAATCCCAACTGACCCACCTGTGTGCCATGACCTCTCTCGCCAATCTGATCTACACAATCTCAGAGAAGTCCCTCTGGAGCTAGGAGTCTAATCTCTCGGTCCTGAAAAATATTTTGCAATTTTGGGTGAGTTT
>JANQBM010000009.1:2797907-2818541 GCA_025594535.1 Erythroxylum domingense
AATAGATCTTGGTTTTCGGGAAATCAAAAGTCACGAAAAAGTTTCGTGATTATTCCGCTGCGGTCGGATCAGATCCGGACCCGATTTCCCAATACAACTTGCCTACCAAATGTGTTCCAATAGACTGTTTTACCCAATGAAGATACGTAATAACTGTGCCAACAGGCTTTGTTAGCCAGCGAAGGGGTACCAACGGGCTATTTTTCCCACTAAAGATGCCAAGCCAACCGACCAATGGTCTATTTTGCCCATCGAAGGTGTCTAGTGACTGTGCAACTGTGGTGTTTTTCCCACTGAAGGTATGGCAACGGGTTGTTTTCCCACCGAAGGTGTGCCAATAGGCAGTTTTTCCCATCGAAAGTGCCTATGGGCTGTTTTGCCCACCGAAGGTATCCCAACTGGCTATTTTGCCAACCGAAGGTGTGCCAACGGGCTATTTGTCCAATTAAAGGTGCCCTATGGATTGTTTTTCCCACCGAAGATACCTAGGGACTATGTCAACGAACTGTTTTGCCTACCGTAGGTGTGTAAAAGGGTTGTTTTCCCATCAAAGGTGCCCAATGGGCTATTTTGCCTACCAAAGGTGCCTAGCGATCATGCCAACTGGCTATTTTCCCCATCGACGGTGTTCCAACTGGGAGTTTTGCCAATTAAAGGTGTGCCAACCAGTTGTGTTTCCTACCGAAGGTGCCCAACAGGTTGTTTTCCTACTGAAGGTGCCCAACAGGTTGTTTTTCCACCGAAGATGCCTAGCAACAATGGCAATGGGCTATTTTATCCACCAAAGGTGTGCCAACGGGATGTTTTTCCCACCAAAGGTGTGCAAAAGTGTTATTTTTCTCATCGAAGGTGCCTAGTAAACATGTCAACGGATTGTTTTATCTACCAAAGGTGTGACAATTGGTTGTTTTTCCCACCGAAGATGCCCAACAGATTATTTTTCCCACGAAAGGTGCCTAGCGACCGTGCCAACAGGCTATGATGGTCTGCCAACAGGCTATTTTTCCTATCAAAGGTGCCTAGCGAACATGTCAATAGGTTGTTTTGTCAACTGAAGGTGGCTATAGACCGTGCCAACCGGCTGTTTTCCCCACTAAAGGTGTCTGGGGACTGTGCTAATGAACTATTTTTCCCACTAAAAGTGCCTACTAATAATGCCAATGTGTTGTTTCTCCTATCGAGGGTGTGCCAACGAGCTTCTTTTTCCACAGAAGGTGCCTAACAAATTTGCCAACGGGCTATTTTGCCCACCAAAGGTGTTACAACGGGCTATTTTGCCTACCAAAATTGTGCCAACGGACTCTTTTTCCCACATAAGGTTCTTAGCGACCATGCTAAGAAGCTATTTGCCCTACTAAACGTGTGCCAACGGGCTGTGTTTGCCATAAAAGGTGCTCAATGGGCTTTTTTCCTAACGAAAATGCGTAGCGACTGTGCAAATGTGCTGTTTGCTCATCAAGGGTGTGGCAATGGACTGTGTTCCCCACTGAAGGTATGCCAACAAGCTGTTTTTCCCACCGAAGGTGCCTAATGAACATGACAACAGGCTATTTTGCCCAATGAAGGTGCCCAACTAAGGTGCCTAGCGACCGGGTGATAATAGTGTTTTTCCTAACGAAGGTGTGCCAACGGGCTATTTTTCCCATCGAAAGTGCCTAGTGAACATGCCAATGTGCTGTTTTTCCCATTGAAGGTGCATAGTGACTTTGCCAAAAGGCTCTTTTGCCTACTGAAGGGGTGCCAATGGGATGTTTTTCCCACCAAAGGTGGCCAATGGATTATTTTTCCCATCGAAGGTGCCTAGCGACCGTGCCAACGGGCTATTTGCCCCTCTAAAGGTTTGCCAACAAGTAGTGTTTCCTACCGAACATATGCCAAAGGACTGTTTTGCCACAAACGGTGCCAAGCAAACAAGCCAATCTACCAAAGGTGCTTAGGGAACATGCCAATGGGTTGTTTTGCCCACTGAAGGTGTGCCAACGGAATGTTTTGCCTACCGAAGGTGTTCCAATGAATTGTTTTGCCCAGCAAAGTTACCTAATGACCTTTCCAATGCGCTTCGTTGCCAGCCGAAGGTGTGCCAACAAGTTTTTTTCCCTACCAAAGGTGCCTAGTAAAAGTGCCAATGGGCTATTTTGCCCACCAAATTTGCCAAGTGAATGTACCAATGGGTTGTTTTGCCCACCGAAGGTGTCTAGTGACCATATGACCGTGGTGTTTTTCCCACCAAAGATACCTAGCGAACATGCCAACGTGCTATTTTGCCTGCTAAATGTGTTCGAACGGGCCATTTTACCTTTTGACGGTGAGCCAACAGGCTATTTTTCCCACTAAAGGTGCCTAGTGGAATGTTTTCCCCACCAAAGGTGCCTAGCAACCATGCCAATGTGTTGTTTTTACTATCGAAGGTGTGCTAACGGGTTGTTTTTCCCATCGAAGACACCTAGCAAACATGTCAACGTGTTGTTTTGCCCACCAAAGGTGTTCAAACGAGATGTTTTGCCTACCGAAGGTGTGCCAACAGGCTGTCTTCCCACTGAAGGTGCCTTACAAACTGTTTTGTCCATCAAAGGTGTTCGAACGGGCTATTTTGCCTACCGAAGATGTGTCAATGGGTTTTTCCCACTAAAGGTGCCTTACGGACTTTTTTACCCACCGAAGGTGTCTAGCGACTATAGCAACGGGCTATTTTTCCCATTGAAGTTGCGTAGCGACTGTGGCAATGGGTTGTTTTTCCCATTAAAGGTGTGTAAACGGACTGTTTTGCCCATCGAAGATGTGCTAAAGGGTTATTTTTCCCACTGAAGCTGCCTAGTAAACTTACCTGCGGACTGTTTTTCCCACCGAAGGTGCCAAGCCACAATGTCAACAGGTTGTTTTCCCACTGAAGGTGCCTAGCGAACCTACCAACGGGCTGTTTTGTTAATCGAAGGTATGCCAACAGACTATTTTGCCTACCAAAGGTGTTCCTATGGACTGTCTAACAAATATGCATAATGGCTGTACAAATGGACTGTGTTGCCTACTGAAGGTGTTCCAACGGACTGTTTTTACCACTAAAGGTTCCTAGAGAACATGCCAATGGGCTATTTTCCCCCTAAAGATGCCTAGCAAACTTGCCAAGTGGCTATTTTGCCCATTGAAGGTGTCTAGCGACTGTGCAAGCATGGTGTTTTTCCTACCGAAGGTGTGCTAATGGCTTGTTTTTCCCACCAATCGTGTCTAGTGAATGTGCAAACGGGCTATTTTTCCCATCGAAGGTAGCTAGTACTGCGTTGCCCACCGAAGGTGTTCCAACGGGTCGTGTTTCCCACCGAAGGTGCCTAGCGAACATGCCAACGGGCTGTTTCGCCCCCTAAAGGTGCCTAGCAAACGTGCCAATGGATTACTTTGCCCACCGTAGGTGTCTAGCAACTACGCAACCGTGGTGTTTTTCCTACCAAATGTACATAGCGAATGTGCCAACGCTCTATTTTGCCCATCGAAAGTGCTCAAACGAGTTGTTTTGCCTATTGAAGGTGCACTAACCAGCTATTTTTTCAACCGAAGGTGTTTTACAGACTATTTTACCCATCGAAGGTGCCTAGTAACCATGGCAATGTGCTATTTTTCCCATTGAAGGTGTACCAATGGGTTGTTTTTTCCACCAAAGACAACTAGCGTAGTTGTGCAAACGGGGTGCTTTTCTAACCGAACATGTCTAGTGAATGTGCAAACGGGCTATGTTTCCTATGAAAGGTACCTAGCAACCATGCCAACATGTTGTTTTTCCTACCAAAGGTGTGCCAACAGGCAATGTTTCCTACCGATGTTGCCCAACGGGATGTTTTTCCCACCGACGGTGCCTAGCGATAATGTCAACAGGCTGTTTTGTCCACGGAAGGTGTGCCAATGGGCTATTTTGCCTAAAGAAGGTGTGCCAATGAAGGTAGTTTTTTCCCACTAAAGGTACCTAGCGACTCTAACATCGAGCTATTTTGCCTACTGAAGTTGTGCCAACGGGCTCTTTTTGCTAACGAAGGTGCCCAAGGAACTGTTTTTACCAGCAAAGGTTTCTAGCAATCGTACTATTGTGGTGTTTTTCCCAGTGAAGGAGTGCGAACGAGTTATTTTCCCACCGAAAGTGCCTATTGAACATGCCAACGGGCTATTTTTCCCGTTTAAGGTGCACAGTGATCATGTCAACGGGCTGTTTTGCCTATCGAAGGCCTGCCAATGGGATGTTTTTCCCACCAAAGGTGGCCAATGGACTATTTTGCCCACCGAAGGTGCCTAGCGATCGTGTCAATGGGCTATTTGCCCCACCGAAGATGTGCAAAAAGGCTGTGTTTCCTATCGAAGGTGTGCCAAAGGGTTATTTTTGCCACAAACAGCATCTAGCAAACGTGTCAAAGGGTTGTTTTTCGCACCAAAGGTACCTAACGAATGTGCCAACGGGATGCTTTGCCCACCGAAGGCGTGCCGATAAGCTATTTTGCCTACCGAAGTTATTCCAACGGACTATTTTGCCTAATGAAGTTACCAAACGATCATTCCAACGAGCTGTGTTGCCTATCGAAGGTGTGCCAACAGGATGTTTTTCCCACCTAAGGTGCCTAGCAAATGTACCAACGGGCTATTTTGCCTACCAAAGATGCCAAGCGAACGTGTCAATGGGTTGTTTTTCCCACCAAAGATGTCTAGTGACCATGTGACTTTGGTGCTTTTCCAACTGAACGTGTGCCAACGAGCTATTTTTCCCACCAAAGATACCTAGTGAACATGCTAACGTGCTGTTTTGCCCACAAAAAGTGCTCAAATGGGCTATTTTGCCTATCGAAGGTGTGCCAACGGGCTATTTTCCCACCGAAGGTGCCCTACGGACTGCTTTGCCCACCGAAGGTGCCTAGCAACCGCACCAACGTGCTATTTTTCCCACCAAAGATATGCCAACGGATTGTTTTTCCCACTAAAGACACCCGGTGAATGTGTGAACGCGCTATTTTTCCCATCAAAGGTGTTTGAACAGGTTATTTTGCCAACCGAAGGTGCCCTACGGACTATTTTTCCCATCGAAGGTGCCTAGTGACTGTGCCAATGGGTTGTTTTTCCCACCAAAGGTGCCTAGCGACTCTGAGAGCGGGTTGTTTTACCCACCAAAGGTATGCCAAAGGGCTATTTTTCCCACCGAAGGTGCTTAGAGAACTTGCCAATGAACTATTTTTCCCACTGAAGGTGCCAAGCCACCGTGTCAATGGGTTGTTTTACGCACCAAAGGTGTGCCATTGTGTTGTTTTTCCTATAGAACGTGCCTAGTGAACGAGCCAACAGGCTGTGTTGCCAACCTAAGGTGTTCCAAAGGGTTGTTTTTTCCCACCGAAGGTGCCTAGCGAACATGCCAACGGGCTATTTTGCACCACAGAGATGCCTAGCAAACATGATAATGAGTTATTTTGCCCACGGAAGGTGTCTAGCGATAGTGCGACCGTGGTGTTTTTCCCACCGAAGGTGTGCTAATAAACTGTTTCTCCCACAGAAGGTGTCTAGAGAATGTTCAAATGGGCTATTTTCCTATTGAAGGAACCTAGCAACCTTACCAGTGTGCTGTTTTTCCCACCAAAGGTGTGCCAACGAGCTATGTTTCTACCAATGCTGCCCAAGCAGTTGTTTTTACCATTGAAGGTGCCTAGTGACCTTGCTAATAGGTTGTTTTATCCATTGAAAGTGTGCCAACGAGCTATTTTGCCTACGAACGGTGTGCCAACGGGTTGTGTTTCCTAATGAAGGTGCCCAACGGGTAGTTTTTCCTACTTAAGGTGCCTAGAGACTGTGTCATCGAGCTGGTTTGCCCATTGAAGTTTTGCCAATGGGCTGTTTTTCCCAATGAAGGTACCCAACAAACTGTTTTTCCCAGAAAAGGTGCCTAGAGATAGTGCCAACTGGCTGTTTTACCCACCGATTGTGTGCGAACTGGTTATTTATCCCATCGAAGGTGCCTAGATATATTGCCAATGGGCTATTTTGCCCCTGAATGTGCATACCAACTGCGACAACGTGTTGTTTTTCCCACCAGAGGTGTACGAATAGGTTGTTTTTCACACCGAATGTGCCTAACGACCTTGCTAATGGGCTATTTTTTCCACCGAAGATGCCTAGCAATCATGCTAATGGGCTGATTTATGCATCAAAGGTGTGCCAATGGGCTGTGTTTCCTACCAAAGGTTCCTAACAGGCTATTCTTCCTAAAGGAGGTGCCCAAGGAACTATTTTTACTAGCAAAGGTGTCTAGCGATCTTGCTATCATGGTGTTTTTCCTAGGGAAGGAGTGCTAACGAGTTATTTTCCCACCGAAAGTGCCTATTAAACATGCCAACGGACTATTTTTCCCAGCGAAGGTGCACAATGATCATGTCAACGGGTTGTTTTGCCTATTAAAGGTGTGCCAATGGGATGTTTTCCCACCAAAGGTGGCCAATGGACTATTTTGCGCATCGAAGGTGCGTAGCGATCGTGTCAATGGGCTATTTGCCCTATCGAAGATGTACCAAAAGGCTGTGTTTCCCATCGAAGGTGTGCCAAAGGGCTGTTTTGGCCACAAACAGTGCCTAGCGAACATGCCAACGGGTTGTTTTTTATACCAAAGGTGCCTAACGAATGTGCCAATGGGATGCTTTGCCCACGGAAGGCATGACAATAAGCTGTTTTGCCTACCGAAGGTGTTCCAACAGGCTATTTTGCCTAATGAAGTTACCGAACAATCGTTCCAATGGGCTGTGTTGCCTATCGAAGGTGTGCTAATAGGTTGTTTTCCCACTAAAGGTCCCTAGCAAATGTGCCAACGGGCTGTTTTGCCCACCAAAGGTGCCAAGCGAACGTGTCAATGGGCAGTTTTGCCCACCGAAGATGTCTAGTGACCATGTGACTGTGGTGCTCTTCCAACCAAAGGTGTGCCAACGGGCTATTTTCCCACCAAAGATACCTAGTGAACGTGCTAACGTGCTATTTTGCCCACAGAAAGTGCTCGAACGGGTTGTTTTGCCTATCGAAGGTGTGCCAACGGGCTATTTTCCCACCGAAGGTACCCTACGAACTATTTGCCCATCGAAGGTGCCTAGCAACCGTGCCAATGTGCTGTTTTTCCCACCAAAGATGTGCCAATGGGTTGTTTTTCCCAACAAAGACACCAAGTGAATGTGTGAACGTGCTATTTTGCCCAACGAAGGTGTTCGAACAGGTTGTTTTGCCTACTGAAGGTTCCCTACGGACTGTTTTGCCCATTGAAGGTGCCTAGTGACTAAGCCAATGGGCTATTTTTCCCACCAAAGGTGCCTAGCGACTCTGAGAATGGGTTGTTTTACCCACCAAAGGTGTGCCAAAGTGCTATTTTTCTCACCAAAGATGCCTAGAGAACTTGTCAACGAACTATTTTTCCCACCAAAGGCGCCAAACCACCGTGTCAATGGGTTGTTTTGCCCACCAAAGGTATGCAACGTGCTGTTTTTCCCATAGAACGTGTCTAGCGAACGTACCAACGGGCTGTGTTACCCACCGAAGGTGTTCCAAAGGGTTGTTTTTTCCCACTGAAGGTGCCTAGCGAATATGCCAATGGGCTATTTTGCCCCCCAAAGATGCCAAGCAAACATGCCAACGGGTTATTTTTCCCACTGAAGGTGTCTAGCGATAGTGCGACCATGGTGTTTTTCCTACAGAAGGTGTGCTGATAGACTGTTTTTCCCTCTGAAGGTGTCTAGCAAATGTGCAAATGGGCTATTTTCCCATTGAAGGCACCTAGCAACCTTGCCAGCGTGCTATTTTTCCCACCAAAGGTATGCCAACGGGCTGTTTCTCCTACCGATGTTGCCCAAGGAGTTGTTTTTCCCATTGAAGGTGCCTAGTGACCTTGCTAATAGGTTGTTTTATCCACTGAAAGTGTTCCAACGGGCTATTTTGCTACAAAAAGTGTTCCAACGGGCTACTTTGCTACAAAAAGTGTGCCAACGAGTTGTGTTTCCCAACGAAGGTGCCCAACGGGCAGTTTTTCCCACTTAAGGTGCCTAGTGACTGTGACATCGAGCTATTTTGTCCATTAAAGTTGTGTCAATGGGCTGTTTTTCCCAACGAAGGTGCCCAACGTACAGTCTTTCCCAGTGAAGGTGCCTAGAGATCGTGCCAACTGGCTGTTTTGCCCAGTGATTGTATGCCAACTGGTTGTTTATCCCACCGAAGGTGCCTAGAGATATTGCCAATGGGCTATTTCGCCCCTGAATGTGCATAGCAACTGCAACAATGTGTTGTTTTTCCCACCAGAGGTGTGCGAATAGGTTGTTTTTCGCACCCAAGATGCCTAGCGACCTTGCTAACGAGCTATTTTTCCCACCAAAGGTGCCTAGTAATCATGCCAATGGGCTAATTTGCCCATCAAAGGTGTGCCAACTAGCTGTGTTTCCTACCAAAGGTTCCCAACGGGCTTTTTTCCCATCGAAGGTGCCAATGTCTGTGCCAACGGGCTATTTTACCTACCAAGGGTGCCTAGCAATCCCGCCAATGTGCTGTTTTTCCCACTGAAGGGGCCTAGCAATCGTGTCAACATGTTGTTTTTCCCACCAAAGGTACCTAGTGAACGTGCCAATGGGCTATTTTGCTAATCGAAGATGTGCCAACAAGCTATTTTGCCTACGAAAGATGTGCCAACGGGTTGTGTTTCCCAATGAAGGTGCCCAACGGGTAGTTTTTCCCATTCAAGGTGCCTAGCGACTCTGGCATCGATCTATTTTGCCCACTGAAGTTGTGCCAATGGGCTGTTTTTCCCAAAGTTGTGCCAATGGTTTGCTTTTCCCAATAAAGGTGCCCAACGAACAATTTTTCCGAGTGAAGGTGCCTAGAGATTGTGCCAATTAGCTGTTTTGCCCACTGAATGTGTGCCAACTGGTTATTTATCCCATCAAAGGTGCCTAGAGATATTGCCAATAGGCTATTTTCCCCTAAATGTGCGTAGCAACTGCGCCAACATGTTGTTTTTCCCACTAGAGATGTGCGAATAAGTTTTTTTTCGCACCGAAGATGCTTGACGACCTTGCTAACAGGTTATTTTTCCCACCGAAGGTGCCTAGCAATCCTGCGAATAGGCTAATTTACCCATCAAAAGTTTGCCAATAGGTTGTGTTTCCTATCGAAGGTTCCCAACGGGCTATTTTACCCATCGAAAGTTTCTGGTGTCTGTGCCAATAGGCTTTTTGCCAACCGAAGGTGCCTAACAACTGTGCCAATGTGCTGTTTTCCCCACTGAAGGTGTGCCAACGAGCTGTTTTTCCCACTGAAAGTGCCCTATGGACTGTTTTGCCCACTAAAAGTTCTTTAAGAACATGTCAATCGGATGTTTTTCCCATCGAAGGTGACTCGCTAATGTGTCAACAGGTTATTTTCCCATCAAAGGCACCTAGTGATCGTGCCAATGAGTTGTTTTGTCCACCAAAGGTGTGCCAACGGGCTGTTTTTTCTACCAAAGGTTCCTAGCGAATGTGCCAATGTGTCAATGGGCTGTTTTGCCTATTAAAGGTGTTCCAATGGGCTATTTTGCCTACCAAAGGTGTGCCAATGGGCCATTCTTCCCGCTGAAAGTGCTTTACGGATTGTTTTAGCCACCGAAGGTGGCTAGCGACCTTGAGAATGGGTTATTTTTTCCTATCGAAGTTATGCAAAAAGATTATTTTCCCATCGAAGGTACCTGATGAGTTGTTTTGCCCATCGAAGGTGCCTAGCAATCATGCCAACTGGTTTTTTATCGCACAGAATGTTTTCCAACAGGCTGTTATGCCTATTGTAGGTGTACCAACGAGCTGTGTTTCCGACCAAAGGTGTGCTAATGGGCCACTTTTTCCAATGAAGGTGCCCCGATAGATTGTTTTTGCCACTAAAGGTACCTAGTATCTGTGCCATCAGGCAATTTGCCCCACCGAAGGTATGCCAACGAGCTATTTTTCCCATCGAAAATGCCTAGCAAATGTGTCAACGAGTTGTTTTGCCCACAAAAGGTGGCTAATGACTATGCCAACAAGTTGTTTTTCCCACTGAAGATGCCAGGTGACCATGCCAATGGGGCTATGTTGCCCACTGAAAGTGTTCCAACGGAATGTTTTGCCCACCGAAGGTTCCTAGCGACTGTGCCAATGGGCTATTTTGCCTAACAAAGGTTCCTAGCAATTGTACCTACATGATGTTTTTCCCACCAAAGGTGTGTGAATGGGCTGTTTTTCCTACTGAAGATGCCAAGTCACCGTGTTAAGGGGTTGTTTTGCCCACCAAAGGTGTGCCAAAGGGCTGGTGTACCAACGAGCTATTTTGCTTATCAAAGTTGTGCCAATGTGTGTGTTTTTCCCACTGAAAGCTACAAACGAATTGTTTTTCCCATTGGAGGTATGCCAACGACCTATTTTTCCCATCGAAGGTGCCTAACGACTACGAAAATGGGCTGTTTTGCCCACCTAAAATGTCCAAAAACGCTATTTTTTCCACCGAAGGTGCCTAGTGAACTTGCCAACGGATTGTTTTGCCCACCAAAGGTGTGCCTATGGGCTGTTTTTTCTTCCGAAGGTGCCCAATGGACTGTTTTACCTATTGAAGGTGCCTAGTGACCGTGTCAATGGGCTATTTGCCCAATCAAAGGTATGCCAGCAGGCTATTTTTGTAACATCCTGTTACTTAGGATAAGGTTAAAATAGTGTTTATAAGACGGTACTAAGAAATTAGGAAGTATAATTCAAGCATATGCATAATGTCGCATACATATACACAAGAATATTGATTTTTGCACATTAATATAGTTGTACATGCATTCATTAACATTTTTCGGGTATAAGTGATTTTAATGAGATTAAAATGTGAATTGTGAATTATTTGTTTTGAAAATTGAATTGGTGAGTATTAGAATTAATTTCACATTTTTTTGTGACATCTCGAAAATTTTTGAAAATTTGGTGTATATTTGGTCTAGGAAAAATGCCAAGTAATAGGATAAATTGATATATGAAAATTTGTATGATTTACCCTATAATTGAGTAACATTTGACATTGATCATTGTGGGAAAAATGGACTAGTAAATTGATGACAAATAGAAGTGTTTAATGGACAAATGGTTGTTGCACTTAAACGACATGTGACCTAGTTTTAATGGTAACGTATGGCAGCACCTATGCCTGATAAGTGTTGAACATGCCATAAGACATATGCCGATTCAATTACATGACACCTAACATCTTAGTTGGTGAGTTTTTGTAGGAGCAAGTTTAGTTCAACTCATTTTCTCTTCTTATTTCTTCACACACACCATCAAAATCTTTCATCTCCCTATGTACATTTTTTCTTATGTCCAATTGCTATACAAAACTCCATGATTTACCCCAAAAAGTTAAGTAAAACATTAGTTTGAAATTGCCCACATGTTCTAGCCAAAATCTAACCAAGTTCTACCTTGAATGTGTGATGTTTCTGCTTTCTTGGAGTACTATATTGGCTTGATCTTTTGAGCTAGAATTGAAGTTAAAAATGTAAGAAAATGATTAGTGTTTATAGCATGTTATAATAGAGAATTGATGATGATGAATTAGGATGAATTACATATGATGTTAATGATTAAAGTGTGCTGGAATATTTTATATGGAGTTTCTTACTGAACATACTTCTGTATTTTGGCTATAACTTGATATGTGAATATCCAAAATAGGTGACTTCTTATTTAGAGTAAAAAAGAGACTTAAGGATAAATTTTTCATAAGGAATTGAATTTGGAAGCTGTTCTTAAGAGTCTTAAAATTTGGCTTGAAGTTGAGAGTTGTATTCTGTCGAGGTATGAAAACAGTATGTAGATTTTTGTTTATAACTTGCATGATACTGAACCAAAATGCATGAAATTGATGTCATTACATATTTAAGACATTGTGGAAATTTTGATTAGGAGAATATGTTGTCTAAATTCCTCATTTTCTAGGTCATAACGGTCATACAAATCTGACCCAAAATCTACTTAAGAAAATCTGGAAAAAAACGCAGAACATGTGATATGGAAAAAAATATGGAATATGTATTGTTTTGGGGTTTATGAATAGTCATGAATTGTTAAACTATATATCGATTTTACTAAACTGAAAATAAAGTAAAAATGAAGAGGTCATCAACTGTACATGATGGAATTTTGATAATGAAATGTTTAATTAATGGATTTAGGATGAGAAAGAGGAAATGTGCTGGAATGTTAAGAACTGGAGAATTTTCATTGAACTCACTTTGGTATTTTGATTATATCTTGATTTGTAGATTTTCAAATGAGTTGATTCTTCATTCAGATTAAACTAAAGCATATGTATACAAAGTTCTTGAAGAAGTCTAACTTTATTTATGTCTTTAAGAATTTCAAAATATGGACTGAAATTGAGTCTTGGCTTAGGCTAAAACACTTGAGATAGAAATTTTTGATGTAGGCAGAATCAAACTAAAGTGTCTTCACAAAAGTTGTAGCTTATTCTCTTAGCTTGCAATTGGTATAAAGGTTGCAATTTTTTGATATTATAATTGAGAGATATGAGCTGTACAACTTGAAAGAATGATCATACACTAATCAAAATTTCAAAGGTACTCAGTATGTAGTATTGTGAGCATAACTCATAGAATAATAAATTATATTATATTATCTTAGTCTCATTAGAAACTTAAGACAATGAGGAACATTTTTCCAGAAGGAAGTGTTGCCAAATTAATCCATTTACCTAGTTTGAATACTAATGAAAGGTTAACCTGAAAATTTGTTTTCTGAAAAAAATTTGAAATGATCAATGGGGTTATGATATGAGACTCCAATTGTTTTATTAAGGTGTAAACCATAGGTACATATTAAGTTATGTGAGTTTTGAACTATGAATGTTCATGCGCTATGAAAGATGGAAAAATACCTTAGATTGTCATTGAACATGCATTGGATAGGTTTTATATACATAGATGTGCAAAAATGAATACTTATATCGTTGTGCAAATTTGTGATATATGTAAATATGTTTTGCATGATATAGAGGAGCATTTAGAGTGCCATCATCCAGACTTCAAGGCAATATCTTTCTAGAGTAATTTGTGAGTAACCTAGATGGTCTCACTTAATATTTATTTGCTATAGATTCTGTACTGAATGTGGAATGAACTGTTTGTACTAATTATAGACATGAAGGTCCAAAGATTCTGATTAATGAAAGTGATATTGAATTGTTTCTTGAGTATGAAATTGATGAAATATGTGTTATTCAACATGTTTATTGAATGTCAGACTAAGGCTTGATGATATATGTATATGGGACTAAAAATATGATTGAATGGGAATGAGATTGAAAATGGGAATGATTGAAAATATAATTAATTGAATATGAATGAGATGCATTTCATACATGAATGGATAATCAAATAATGACTATTGTGACATGATAAGCCATCGAAAATTATCTTAAAGCTCCGAAATGTGGTATAGAGCTAAAGGTTCGACATATACAATGAGCCCTGTATCCGTAAGGGGTAAGGGACATTATCAATGAGCCCGGTATTCACAATGAATACGGGAGAGTTTAGGCACTCAGTCACAACAACGTAATAATTGAAAGTGAGTCCCATGAACATTACATATATAGTTACTAAGTGTAATTGACTGATTGAATTGTAATGTGAATATATACTTAAATGAGATTGGGATATGTGCATTCTCTAATATGTGGTGCAAATTGTTAAATGGAAAGTTGTGAATTATGTGCTTATATGATTTGATATGTGGTATGAATTGGGTGAACAATCAAGGATGGTTACACCATTGAGTTGGCAAAACTCACCATAATTGCAGCATTGATATTTTAGGTCTGAGAGAGGACATTAGAGATAGACAGAATCTACGAGAAGACTAATTCTTGTACTTTTGTCAAGAAATGGCTCAAAGGTCGATAAGCTGAGACTGAAGGATTAGTTAGTAGTTTACATGCAATTCCTGTTTCAAGTAGTGTGATATGTATAGGGATTAGACATTGTATATATTCGGATGGTTTTGTAAAGGTACAATGTAAGTTTGGTTTTGATGAAATGAAATGAGGAACGCAGTTGGTTTTAAAATTTGGTGACTTTTCTATATAATAGTTGATGCTGTGATTAATTTGGACATGTGTTTGCTCTAATATGCCATTATTATAGATTATATACTACAATGTCCACAAGGTGTTCCAGTAAGTGATTTATGGTAATGGGGTGTTACATTTTGGTAGCAGAGCATGGTTTGCATCCATAGGGACATATAGAAATGTTAAACATGAAATATGGTGAGAAATGTAGATGATAATTGGAGTTAGTGTTTATTATAGGTCATCCAACGTAGGTGATCAGGAAGGACACTCAGCTGACTTAGGATCGACAAAATCCAGTAGAGAGACTTATGTGCCTCAACCTGAGGGAATGCCCCCAAGAGTTCCCGAGAGAAGGGAGAGGAGGTACTATAGGCTACGAAAGCAGGGCACTGTGGACTTCTATAGAAGTACAGACCCAAGAGAGGTCGAGGGATGGTTAGAGAAGACTGAGTAAGTATTTGATCAGATGGACTTTGAGGTTAATGAGAGATTTGATTATGTTGTCTCTCTACTGCAAGGTCTAACATATTAATGGTGGAAGACTATTCCAGGCAGTACCACCAGGCCTTGCAATCTAAATTGAGGAGACTTTCTGAGGGCCTTCATGGAAAATTTCATGCCCAAAATCTACCTGGACAACAACTGAAGGAATTTATGAATCTAGAATAGGGCAGAATGTGACTAGCAGATTATGAGTTCAGATTTAATGAACTGATGAGTTATGCAACTATTTTGATTCCTACTGAGGAAGACAAGTGCAGGAGATTTGAAGATGGATTAAATATGGAAATTTGAATAGGGTTAACAATCACCAACCTAAGCAGTTTTTCTGAGCTCAGATGTTGGCCCCCAAAATTTTTCATTAAATTAAGCATAATAGTTTATGGAATAAGCATGAGATTTGAATTTTTGCCTTAGAATAATGTTGGGATCATGATAGAATCATTTTTGGAGATTAACTATTTATTACAATGTGAGTAAAATTTTATTTCGCTAGTTAGTGAAATAAATGCATAAGAATGAATTGAGGGCATTTTTGGCATGTAACTTAAGTATCAAAAGAGCCCAAGCTTATAAGGAAGGGTAAAGTGGACTTTTGGGACTCATTAAGGGTACATTGGGAAAAGGAATTGCTGTCTTGTCATCTTGGAAGAGTGAAAAACGAGAATGGGAGAGAAAAGAAGAGAAAAAAGAGAAGAAGAGAGGTTTTGAAGAAGAGTGAAAAGAATAGAGCTTTTAACTAGGTAATAATTTTTCTGAGGTTTAAAGAGAGAATCTGAGGTTACTCAATAAGGGAAAAAGAAAGAGGAAGGAAAGAGCTCTCCTTAGGACCAAGAATCTCCTTATTTGGTGAGGATTCAAGGTAAGTCATTTTTTTTATCTCCTGGAGTTTTGAAAGGTTTTGGTTCAAAGAACTTATGAAATATGTGGGTTAAGTATTCTAGAATCCATTTAGTGAATGAGCATTATGGGTTAGTCAAATCCGAATTTCTATTGAATGGTAGTTGTGTCTTTATGAAGGAAATCAAGGAGGAGTTCAAGAGAGGCAAAAGAAGCAAGAGGAAAGACATCCTTAAGTCCAATACCTAAGCAAGCAAGGATTTCAAGTTAGGTTACAGTTTTATGATGAAGCAATAAGCCATAACGTTTTCTTTTAATGTGCATTTGTTTGTTCTTGGTTTGGAGTAGCAAAAAGGTGTATATGTTGCTGCATATTTTAAAAACAAAAATGTTTTCTTCAAAAAGATGCAAATTTATGAAATCATGTTTTCGGATATGAAAAGCAAGTTTCCAAGATTTTCCATTTAGGGTAGTAAGTATTCAAGATCATGAAATATTTGTGTTATGTGGGTTTGTGGTGGTCCCCTAAGTTAAGTCAAGTGCACTTGTCTAAAGGCTTCTCCCGCCTGCCCACTAGTGGCATGGAGCTCCTTCATGGACTCCCATAAGTTCATGGCTACGCAAGACCATAAATTGGAATTGCAATAGTACGTTCTGTTCTGTTCACGGCTACACAGGACCCTTAGGGGAAATGTGTAGTACGTTCTGTTTTGGATCCACCCAAACCATTTTGATGTGCTCATGATTTGTTTGACAAGATGAATGCATGCATGTTTTGTAACTGAACAAGATTTGCTTGTGCAAAAAGGTATTCTGCTTGTTTCTAAATTATAAACCTGTTACCCACGAACAAGATTTGTTTGTGCAAAAAGCTCAACCCCTCCAAATTCTGTCCCATTCAGGTGAAGAACAAGAAAGTGAGTAAGTCAAGAGACAGGGCAAGCATCCCAGTCTCCATGTTTTCTTTTGTATTCTTAAGTTAGATTGTTAAGAACTTAAGGTTTTAGCCACCTTTCAAGTTTTATTAGTTTAAGTGTACTGATGTAGTATAACTTGTAAGGTTATTAAAGCCTTGTAAAACAAATATTCGTTTGAGGATGAATGAAATATATATATGTGAACTGCGCATGATTATGATCTCTGTTAAGTTTTACGTTGCATATGTTGATCAAATGATTTTGAGATTTTGAGAAGCGGTTAAGGTTCACGTTTGGGTATTTTTGACATGAGATTTGAATGAATGAGAACGGTTGAGAGGGTTGATGGTTGCATCAAATAAGGTAGATGCAAAGGAAAAATATAGAGGAAGAAAATTGTCTCTGAAGACGTCACAACACAGAGGCAAGGGAAATTTAGAAGGAGAAGTATCTTCTGTGCTAATGTCAGAACACAGAGGCAAGGAGGAATAAAGAGTAGAAGCATCGTCTGTGTTGACGTCAGAATACAGAGGCAAGGATGAATAAAGAGTAGAAGCATCGTCTGTGCTGACGTCAGAACACAGAGAAAAAGATGAATAAAGAGTAGAAGTATCATCTGTGCTGACGTCAGAACACAGAGGAATAGATAAATAGTGAGTAGAAGTATCGTATGTGATGACGTTAGAACACAGAGGACACGTCATCACATAGAAGATAGAACCCAGAGGATAGACCACAGACAATAAGGGGTCAACACAGAAGATAAAAGTCAACTACAAAAGATAGAACACAGACTATAGGCCAACCACAGAGGAAAATGAGAAGGAGTTAAGAAGTTCTATTAGTTGAGGAATATCATCTGTGTTATTGCACATAGGTTCGTCTGTGTTATTATACACAGATTCCTCTGTGTTACTGTTCACAGGCTTCATCTATGTTACTGTTCACGGACTTCGTCTGTGCTACTGTTCACAACTTCTTATGTGTTACTGTTCACATATTTCGTTTGTATTACTATTCATAGTTTATCTTCTGTCCTATTTTTGACCCTTTAGAAGATACAATTGGTCTTTAAGGTCTTCATGAAAGTTGTAGCTCTTGAAGCCCTCTTTCAAACTATCTAAAGAAATCCTAAATTGGATGCCTATAAAAAAAGTTATGCCTATAGCCCCGAAGTAGCTACATGTGTAAAATGGTGGACTCACCAACGCTTTTTCTTGAGGTATTCGGGTTGAAATGGAGCATTGGACAAGTCGACTATTTAGCTGCAAGTTAATTATTAACAATTAAACCTGTCAGTTGGATAAATGGATTAGTCGATTTTTTGAAGAGCAGAGTATGAGCTTAAAAATGGGAGTTTTGAATGCAAGCATAGTTGATGAATGTATATTATCTGAGTACGAACATCGGGCTCCAGAAACGGGGTCCGTTGTATTATAGTATCTGAGAGAGCATGAAAGTCAGACTCCGGAAATGGGATCTGACATCCATATGGTATCAGAGCAAGGAGTTAGACTCCAAAGATGGGGTCTAACATATGTGGTATCAGAGTGCCAGAATTAGGATCTTCTATAGGCAATTTCGTGGTATATGCCAAGTTACATGCATTTCAGAGAGACCAGGTTAAGGTTCAGGTGAAAGACCAAGTTTAAGACCAAGTTTTGGAGTATCCGAAGTATAATTGGGGAGTTGGAGACATGACGTGTATAGGCATGGATTTTAAATGAATTACTTGCTATGTTTGGAATTGTGTTCATGAATTGAAATTATTCTGCATGATTTGAACTATTTTTGTAACCCCTTTGAGACTGTTGTGCAAGAGTTAAAGATTTCCATTGGTTTTATGTATCAGGAGTGATTATGCTACCTCGGAGAAGAACTTGAGAAGCTCTGACTCGATCCAGCTCTCGCCAAAGGAGCACAGATGAGTCTTTTGTCCCACAAAATGCAGGGACACATTCTGCCCCTGATCCTGAGGCACCTAGTATACAACATGAGGAGCCTCTACCGCCTCCTCCTATGCCTCAAACCAACCCTCTAGACCCGCAGTTCTTTCAAGCTTTTGCTCAGGCTTTCTCATATGCCATGGGCCAAGGGTCTCAAGTTTCGATGCAAGCTCCAGTGTACAGTATGATAAGCTCCGCAAATATGTAGCAGTAGACTTCAATGGGAATACAAATCCTGAAGAGGCTGAAGCATGGCTAAAGAGGACCAGGAGGGTGCTAATTCAGATGAAGTGTAATGATGAGGAGAAACTGGACTATGCAGTCAGTTTGTTGCAGGGGATGCACACTATTGGTGGGAATCAGTGCCCCATAGTCAGGTTATGCCTCTAGTGTTGACATGGAAAGATTTTGAGGAGATGTTTAGGAAGAAGTACCTATCGAGGGTCTACATACAAGAGAAAGCTAGGGAGTTTCTAAACCTCACACAGAGTGATATGAGTGTGAGCGAGTATGAGCTGAAGTTCACGCAGCTTTCTCAATATGCAGTAAACATAGTGGCAAATTAAGAAGATAAGTACCGCAAGTTTGAAGGAGGTCTTCACCTGGGGATCAAGGAAAAAGTCTTGATTTATAATTTCTGTGACTACCAGCAGTTGGTAGACACTGCACTCCAAGCTGAGAAATTTTAGAATATAAAGAATGAAGTGAGCAAGATGAGGAAAAACAGGGAGCAGTTTTCCAAGAAGGGGATGAGTACTCCAATGCCTGAAAGGAGTGTTAAAAGCTTCCATACACAAAGTAAGGTGAGAAGTAGTGCTTCTGGGAAGAAAAAGCAAGCAAGGGTAGTGTCAGTGCAAGCCTCAATAGTAGGAGGCAATAGCAGGGTGAAGAAGAGCAGAAGCAAGAACCCCCAATGTGAGCATTGTGGGAAGTTGCACAGGGGAGAATGTTTCAAGTTACTGGGAGCATGTTTTCGATGTGGAGAGAAGGGACATATGATCAGGGACTGTCCTCAAGTAACAAGACAGGAGGGATCGCAGTTTCAAGCCTCAAGAAAAGCAGAAACAGTGGGAACCAGGCCAATTATTGAAGTGGGCAGTTCTGGAGTTACAAGGAAGACTATTCCTCTAGGAAGGCCAAAGGGTCAAGCTTAAGCACAAGCAAGGGTGTTTGCCATGGCAAGGGAGGAAGCTACAGCCACACCTGAAATTGTCACAGGTATGGCTCAGTTACTCAGTTCTGAAGTATATGTTTTGATTGATTCTGGTTCCACATATTCTTTTGTTTCTGCAAGCATGACATTACATGATGTTGATTTGATGCCTTTGGATAACCCTTTGATTGTTAGTACTCCTTTAGGGAGGAATGTGATAATCAGTCAAGTGTATAAGGATTGTGAACTCTTCATTGAAGGTGCTAGACTGGTAGTGGATCTCCTACCTCCAGACCTAAAAGGTTTAGATGTTATACTTGGAATGGATGTCATGGAGAAGTATCAACGAAATTGGATTGTGGTCTCGAGGAAGTAGAGTTTGATCTGAGCAACAGTGAGAAGGTGACTTTCAGATGAGACAGGAGAGCACTAGCACCCAGAATTATTTCGACTTTGCTAGCTAACAGAATGATGGGAAAGGAGTGTAAAGCCTTTTTGGCGCATGTTGTGGACATTAATATGAATGGAGGGAAGTTAGAGGATTTTCCCATTGTGAGGGAATTTTCGTATGTGTTTCTAAAAGATTTGCCTGGGTTGCCACCGGTAAGGGAAATCGAGTTTACCATTGACTTGATTCCAGGAACCGCACCTATTTCTATACCACCGTATAGGATGGCTCTAGCTGAACTGAAAGAGCTTAAGGAACTGTTAGAGGAACTGTTAGAAAAATGGTACATAAGGCCAAGTTTGTCACCTTGGGGAGCGCCTGTTCTATTTGTCAAGAAGAAGGATGGGATATGGCAGATGTATATAGATTACCGGAGACTCAACAAGTATCCTCTGCCTCGGATTGATGATCTATTTAACCAGCTGCAGGGAGCAAGGATCTTTTCCAAGATTGATCTCAAGTTAGGTTATCATCAGCTTATAATCAAGGAGTTTGATGTAAGTAAGATAGCTTTTAGAACTCGGTATGGGCATTATGAGTTCCTAGTCATGCCATTTGGTTTAACCAATGCTCCAGCCGTATTCATGGATCTTATGAATAGGGTTTTCAAGGAGTATCTGAATCAGTTTGTCATAGTGTTTATTGATGACATTCTAGTTTATTCCAAGAGTGAAGAGGAACATGAGGAGCATCTCCGGAGAGTGTTACAGA
>JANQBM010000009.1:2819057-2831304 GCA_025594535.1 Erythroxylum domingense
TTCTCTAAAATTGGGAAAACTCCTATGAACCTCTCCAATTCAAATTATCATTCACACAAAACACATTTTCTATAAAACACATTTATTCACACTTAAACCGGGATATGTCATGAATGCATGTACAAGCATTTACGTGTGCAAAAATTCACTATTTGCTACTTATGTGCATATAGGAATGCATAAATATGTCAATGCAATATTAAACACTCCTAACTCGTGCCAAATTATCAATTTACCCTTCCGATAAGTGAGGGGATGTTACAGTCAAAGGGCTAGCTTATGGAAAGAGTTATAGGATATTGATTTTAAAAATACTATGCCTTGGATGGTGACAAGAGATTTTAATTGTTTGCTCTCTTTCTCTAAATCTATTGGAGTAAGAATCATAACACATGCTGATATTAGGGAGCTGTCTGCTCTCACTTCTATGCTAGGACCTGTAGATTTAAGATATCAAGGTCATGTTTTCACATGGAATAACCAATAGAAAGGCAATAAACTCGTAAAAGAAAGCTAGACGGATTTTAGTGAATAGCAAGTGGCTTGCACAAATTATAGATAGTTTTGCAATCTTTGAGGAGCCTTTATTCTCGAATCACACACCTAGCAAAGTCCTTTAGAGACGCAACTCTTTCAGTAGAAGATCTCCTTTCAGGTTCTTCAACTCATTATTCAAACATTCTTAGATTGATTTAATTATTTCACATGCTATTGAAATCAATTTTCAGGGCTCAAAAGCTTATCAATGTGTTCAATTGTTAAAATATGTCAAAGCTGAATGTATAAAGCTTCTTAAGTGCAGCTAAGACTTTTTAATACTTAGTAAGAAACTAACTCTGAAGAATCTAACCTTGACTTAGAAGGATTTGGCTAATAATCCTAATAATTCTAATCTTATTGAGAAAGAGAAGACATATTTGTGCCAATACTTTAAAGTTATTAAAGAATATAATGATAAGTTGAAATAGAAGTCAAGAACCTTATGGTTAGAACAAGGTGACATAAACTCTAAATATTTTTTTAGTGTAATACAAGGTAGGAGAAATAGAAATGGCATTATTTGTTTCAAGAATGGGGATGGAAAATTGATAAATGATCAAGGAGAACTTAAAAGGACGGCAAGAAATTGAATGAATACAAACCAATTGCCTATTGTAATGTGATGTATAAGATCATTTCAAAGATCTTTGCTAACAGATTGAGGATTACTCCACCAGACATAATCAATCTAGTCAAGGGGCCTATGTTCCAGATAGAAGTATGGGTGACAATATTATGCTAGCTCAAGAACTATTCAAAGACTATAATCAAAAAGTACAAGTCATAAGTTGTGTATTCAAAATAGACTTCACCAAAGCATATGATACAGTAGGGTGGGACTTCATCATCAATTCACTTTATGCTTTTAGATAAACTAGCAGGTTCATTAGCTGGATACACTTTTGCATTTCTACAATTTCATTCTCGGTGTTAATGAATGGTGAACCTATATAGATTTATCAAGCTACTAGAGGAATAAGATAAGAAATAAGATAATAAGTTACTAGAGGAATACTATAGAGGTATTTCAAATAATGACACAGATGTGTATTGTTGAAAGCTCAAATGTCATATATCCTTTTCAATGTAGAGAACTCAATATCACTTAACTTTCTTTTGTTGATGACCTACTCATGCTATATGCTAATGTTACTAATTCAATTGAGGTGATTTTGAATGCCTTGTTGAGATTTCAGGAAGTTTCAGGCCAGAAATACAATCTTAATAAAAGTGTTTCTTATCTTTCTAAGCAAAGTAGAGATGATTCAACATGATTAATCAGTGAAGCAAGTTTTTCTATACATCAGTTGCCTTTCACTTGCTTGGGAATTCCAATTTCTGTTAAGAAGCTAAAGGAAGTTGAATGCAGACCTCTTATTGAAAAAGTGAATAAAAGAATCTTTATCTAGAGCAACATATTTCTGTCTTATGAAGGTAGGTTACAGCTAGCTATTTTCATCTCAACAATCTATATGTTTATTGGTTGTCACACGTAGCTATTCCTAAAGGAGTTCTGAAGAAAATTGACAGGAGTATCAGGGATTTCATATGACATTGTCTGAATTCAAATGGTAAAAAGACTTCCAAAGTTAAATGGAGTGTTATGTGTCTTCCCAAAGAATATGGTAGGCTAGGAATCAACTCTGCCAATAAAATGAACAAGATTTTATTAGTTAAGAGATTATGAAGAATCTGTTATGACAAAGAGAGTCTTTGGGTGAAATGGATGCATATGTTTCACATCAAACAAGGAAGCATTTGGGCAATCTCTTAGAAATGTATTCATTCCCATACCTTTCAAAAAATCTATCTTACTAGGCCTTTTATGCATAATCATATCAAGCACTACATCAAGGATGGGAAGAGCACCAAATTCTAGTTTGGTAACTAGCATTCATTTGGTCCTTTATGTTACAATTCTGACTCTAAGAGGGCAATACCTATAAACCCATTTACAATAACAACTGGTATTGGCCTTTTCATACAGCTAGGAGAATTAGACCACTAACTAATTGTATGTCAAACTACTTACTAAACCAGATACAACCGGATTAAGCCAATTGGATGTTGAACAATTCACATAAGTTCACAACTCAATCATCCAAGCATTTACCACTTGGACCACCCATCAAATTTCCTCTTTACAAGTTAATTTTTAGTTTTGGTACTTTTCTAACTCATTCCTTTATTCTCTAGTTAACCACTATGCAAAAGCTGGGAACTAGGGACATGATTAAATTTTATATCTCCAACAAGTCTCATCCTCTATGTTCTAGTGTTAATGAAACTTTAGATCATATATTCTTCAAATGTTGTCATACAAAACTGCTTTGGAGAAAATTTCTTAGTTTATTTGAGCTTCAAGATATGAATTTTAGCTTGATAGAATGCTTATCTTGGATAAATGAACAAAAATGGAGAAGTAAAGAGGATCATAAGGTCTTTAGAACATGTTTTGCCATGCTAGTCCACTTTATATGGAGGATGAGAAACACGAAGATGTTTAGAAAAGTATATCAATACAACAAATTCACATGGATGGAGTTCTTTCTCATGCTGAGAATGACAATTTTGGCTATTCCTCATAAACAACTCATATCCAGTCGAATCCAACATCAAATTCGAATTTAGATAGTGCAACTCAAATATTCTCTGATTATTAGTTCGTTGATTTTGTACTTACTCCAATTGTTGGAGATGACTTTCAGTTCTCTTTGTAATTTCCACCATTTTGAATGAATATTTCACGTACTTAAAAAAAAGTCCAAGTTGGAGATGATGACCTTTATATGGTACACATTGTAAGGAAGAAGAAGGCGTCAATTATATTATTTTGACTAATAAATAAGTTTGAAGATAGAGTCAAGCTAAAATATTCATAAAGAGGTGCTTATTAGGTAACCCAACCACAAATTTGATTCTCTTTCAAGTTTATTTGAATATATTTATAGTGTTGTGGACCAATAATTTATATGTTTATTTCACATTCAATTTTGAATTTTATTGTACTTATTAATAAATTTATATAACATTTTAATTATTTGTGTTTAGAATATTTATTCTTTTATTTTTATGTTTTTAAGTAAGGAATATGATAAGTAGTGATTTAGTCATATTTTTGGTCTTATATTTAATGCATTTTGCTGTTTATGAGTATTATTTTTTATTTTGTTACTTAAGTTGTTCGTATTTTGTTTTTAGGTCTAATTCACTCCCTTGGAGTAAAAATGAATGAATTCTGACAAGTTTTGAGTAATAGAGTGTAGGACAGTATACAAGGCTGTGTTTGAGATTTTGGAGGCGTGTTGAATTTTTTTCTACAAAACACACTTATGTTGAATGGAAACATGCTCTTGTTGAACAGTGAGAAGGCCATATTAATAGTACAAGCATGTATTTGTGCATATTTTAGATCCAAACAAACATAATCATCAACATGCTTGTATTGATGATCGTGTAACTCACTATATCCAATTTTCAAATTTAAAAAGATAAGCTTAAGTTATAGAAAACTGAAGGAGGTTCACAATACAAAGATAGGAACCCTTTAATGGGTAAAGGATAGAGAAACAACAAAGGAAATCCCTTTAGAGTGGATTTTAATCAATATAGAGTAAAGTTTTTGGAGATTTTAAGGATTTTAATCTTGCTTTCTTAGATTTCTAGTTTATTTTTAGTTTTAATGTTTCTTTTGTACTATAATGAGCTAAATACCTTTTAGTATCTAGATTAGATGAATCCTGGGATGGATTTTGTAGAGACTTTATTTTAATTTAACTTATTCCTTAATTTTATTGAGATTTAATTATGTGTTCATATTTTTTCTTAAATTAATATTGTTAGTATATTATTTCATATATGATTTAATGCTATTAAGATTGAAAATTTCTTTATATAAATAGATCTAACATAAATGAAAAGAGTTGTATGCAAACTTAGAAATTGGTCAACATAGATCTATTTTATATTAAGGTTAAACTTAACAGTGAAATTCATGAATCGATTAATACAATTTTAAAGGTTTTAATTAGAAATAGATTTAACTTAATCAACCTAGAATAAGGGATAGTAAGGAGTATTGGTGGTGGAATGAAGACGTCTAAGGTAAGGTAAAGATCAAGAAGGTTGTGTATAAAGCTCTATTGGATTTATGTATAAAGTTCTATTAAATAGCAGCAAGGACTAAAAGAGGGTAGCCAATAGAGAGAGTAATGAGTTAGCAAAGAAAGAGGTGAAGAAGATAGTCCCGGAAGCTAAAAGTAGAGTCTACGAGAACTTATATCAATGATTAGAAAGTAAGGATAGAGAAAAAGATATTTTTAAGCTAGCAAGAATTAGGGAATGGAAAGTGAGGGATATGGATCTAGTTTGTTTTGTAAAGAATGAAGTAGGATAGGTGCTCGTGGATAAAAATGACATCAAGAGAAGATGATAGAGCTACTTTTGTAAGCTTTTTAATGAAGACAGAGATAAAAACATTTTCTTGGGTGATTTTAGCAGTTCTAAGAAATAATATTGCTTTCTTTGTTGTCAATGTATTACAAGAGAAAAAATTAGAGGAGCTTTGAGCAAAATAAAAAGTAGACGGATAATAGGACCTGATCAGTTACCTATAGAGGTGTGGAAGAGTTTAGAAGCATAGGGCTTTACTTAGTTAGCCAAGTTTTTTATTGCAATTATCATGTCCGCCAAAATGCTAGATGAGTGGAGACTTAGCACATTAATTCCTCTCTACAAGAACAAAGGCAAAATTTAAAGTTGTATCAACTATAGGGGCATCAAACTACTTAGTCATACCATAAAGTTATGAAGGAGGGTAATTGAGAAAAGAGTGAGAAAGGGTACATGTATCTCAAAAAACCAATTTGGGTTTCATTTAAGGGAGGTCTATGATAGAAGTCATATATCTCCTTAGACAATTAATGAAATATTACGGGGACAAATAGAGGGACTTATGACAAGGTACCTAAATAAGTCATATAGAAGTGTTTAGAAGCTAAGAAAGTTTTTGTTATTTATATACGAATTATTAAGGATATGTATAAATGTGTTAAAACTATAGTAAGGATAATATGAGAAGATACATGATATTTTTCTATCAATACCAAGTAACACCAAGGATCCTCTTCGAGCCCTTTCTTATTTCAGTAGTTACGGATGAGCTTGGCAATAATATTCAAGGGGATGTGTCTTAGTGTATATTATATGCTAATGAAATTATTTTAGTGTATGAAACAAAAGAGGGTGTTAATGTCAAGCAAGAACTTCGGAAAGATACGTTAAAGTCAAAGGACACTAAATTAGTAGGATTAAGAATGAGTACTTAGAGTGTAACTTTTCTAGTTGCAGGGTTGCGTATGATATAGAGATCAAGATTGGTATAGAATTTATATCATAGAAAGGTTATTTTAAGTACCTTAAACCCACCATCCAAGATAATGACAAAATAGATGATGACATAGTTCACTACATCAAATCAAGGTAGCTTAAATGGAGGGGCATCTTAAGAGTTTTATGTGACAAGAAGATACCACTCAAGCTAAAAGGTAAATGATATTGTTTAGCAATTAAGTTGGCCATGCTTTATGTGGTAGAATGTAGGCCCATTAAATAAGTTCATAATCATAAATTAAAGGTAGAGGAGATGAGGATGCTTAATTAGATGTGTAACCTTATAAGAAAAGATCAGGTCAAGAATATAGTGGTCAAAGACAAGTTGGGATTGGCTAACATTAATAGTAAATTTAGGTAGATAAAGCTTAGATGATTTGAACATATTAAGAAGAGTCGTCATGATTATCCAATGAAAAGATGCGAGAATATTGCTCTTTATAAGAATGTAGATTAGGTTGCATTGGAAAAGGTAGACTTAACATCTAAAGCAAGGTGATTGCCAGTGAATTTGAGGTAAAATATATTTTTAGACATCGCAAAGAATTCACAAAATGTCTTGATTAATGATACCTGGAAAATTCATAAAATCTATTGTCGATCACTTCAACAAAAAAAAAAAAATAGATATCTCCATAAGGAGTTTATATCAATTGAGATATAGGATTTCTCTTCAATGTTCTTTTGTTTTTTTTCCTCAACAATAGGTTCCTCTCACTTCCTCTTTCTTGTCCTTAATTACCTCTTCTACACTCGTAGAATCATACACTCTATTGTTATATGATGAGCTTTAAGGTCTCCCAGTTAGTGACTTGTCTACTTGACCAAGCTAGTTTTCTATACCGTGGACCATATCCTCTAATTATATTTCATTGATTTTCAATATTTTAAAGATTGATTGGCATTTATCCTTCCAAAAACTTCATTAGAATCTCCATCTAACTGTAGTTCATGTTGAGTACCCCAATACACTGAACTTATTTTAACCTAAATTTTTTCTAATTATCCTACAAGAGACTAAATTCAATCTTATCTTGATTATAAAAAAAACTAAATCCATAGATTTAAAGTTAGAAAAGCCCTAATTAATGATGTTACGACACAGAAAACTCAATTAAAGGCAATTGAATCCTACGAAAAACTAAATAAGCATAATTAATCAAAAATAACAATGAACTAATCTTGATTAAAATTAATTACCCACAATTACAAGCTGACTAACTGCAAGATTTAATTAGTTACAATTAAAGTAGATTGACTTCAATTGAGACTTGAAATGTTAAAATAAAAGCTTGCATGATTGGAAATAACGTAGTTAAGACTAAATGAAATACGGTTAACCTAAGAATTCCTGACCAACTCAAAGTAAAGCTCAATAGCTAAAAATTGTGCAAGGTAACTCGAAAGTCCAAAACTGAAGGAATAAGACCAATCAAAAGCCAATGGAGTAAGCATCAGTGTATTTTAAAAACGAGATGATGTTGCAATGAAGTGGACAAAGGAAAATAGTAAAGACGAAATATAATGAACCCCGATTACCGTCCAATGCAGCAACAGCCGTAGAGTTGATATACACATCTCACTCCACATGTTCTGACAGAAGGCATTCTTAAGAAATCAAATCGTTCCACAACGAGAACCTTATTACATGTCTGGATTTAGATGCCTATGGTTCCTTCAAATTCACGAATGATATGAAAAATAACTGAGCATCACTATGGCAACCATAACCTTTTTATTTGCCACATCACTTTTAACACCGACCTTGTATATCTGATCAATTGTAACGAGTGTATATAGATAAATCATGGTGATTTTTATATACAGTCAATTTCGGACTATCCCCAATTTACCTGCTAAATGATCAGATGCAGTGAAATCTTCATTAATCCTTACAGAGGTAGTGGATTGAACCATTATAATAGCAACTTTCTGAACCCCGTATATATGATGATTCATCGGGTGAAGGTGGAACTTGCTCGTGATTATGAGCATCCACTGCTATCTTCTCAGTAAGGTAGCTGGCAAAAAGTTTTTGAACCTTTTCTTGATGAACGGAAATAAAGCAGAACCAACAAGTGGCCAAGTTGTTACGATGGCAATGTATGCAAGTAGCCAGATTGAAACTCTACTCCTATTCAAGAGCTGTCCTATCTGTTGTCTCACAGGATCAATCAAAACATTCAGACACGGATCTGGTGGATGGTTTGAGTCACTTTCCTTCTGTATTTGTTCCGTCATGTGAACACCCATTTCGCTCTTAATGGAGTCTGGATCTTTGTCAACGCAGCTTACATCTTCACTAGGTAAATGCTCTGCAACAATATCCTTTTCAGTGTCTCCTACTGCAGTCACCATTCCATCTTCCATAACATTCACGTAAGGTCCCTGATCAATTGAAGATTCAAGTGGAATTGTCCAGCTAGAAGATTTCCTCTGCAACACAGAAGCATACTGCTATCTTACAAATCCATTCATAAGGATGCTCTTTGCAATTGATAACATAAAACATTGTTAGTTGTTGCAGCTTCAGAGCAGAATTAATCCACATAAGGAATCAGGATTTTAAACTAGAATTAAGATGTTGGAGTAAAGGGATGCATATACTGGCTAGCAGGTGCAATCAACACAACCACAGAGTGGATATACGAAAAAAATGTTCCTCTTCCAAGTAGCAAATATTCTGGATGCAAGTGGCAATAACTTAATTCTTATGTAATACAGTTCATTACACCATTGTTAGTACTGTTTGGTCCTTTATTAGGCTTACAATGCCATGAAATTTGCTTTACATCTCTAACAATGTAAAACCCATGAATAGCCTATCCATGCAGATTTAATATATTACATTATCAAATTTCTTTATCAATTCATTTCATTTCATTGAAACCTAAAAAAATAACACCCAAGTATTCAATAACCAGAATGAGCAACCTTAACTGGCCAAATTTTGTGCTTAACTAGCCGCTATGTTGTACTTTCAATCAGGAGTGTTTATCTTAGCATAGATTTACAGTTGTATTGAACAAAAGATAGGAGTGATCTAATTTGCACCTTTCTGTTTCTCAATGAGCTTGAGTGAAGGATATTAAAGAACTCATTAACTGCTCTTACCCACCTGCAGTAAGGGGATGGAGAAAGCAAGCATGCTTATAATCAGACCAAATGAGAACCAAATATGATGATTACGAATGGGAATAAGTATCTTCATGATTTATCTCAGATGTCTTCAAATCCAACTGTCTTTGAGATAAAATATCAGACTTAATGAAGACACAATGTAATATATTTCAATGCAATTACAGTACTTACAGGTAGTGTAAGCTATAAAATCAAACATGGGTCAAGTGAACAATACCATGATACAAAATATTTGCTTCTTAATATCTGTTGTATGGACAAGACTCAAATGTGAACAGTTTAGTATCTGTTGTATGGAAAATACTCAAATATGACCATTATAAAAGGTATTCTCCCACATGAAGATCAGGCCTTTCGATCTTAGAAATTATATACAAAGAGTAAACGGTAGAAGAAGTATTGAAACGCTGATACAAGGTGAGGGATATATTACCACAAACTATTTGCAGTTAGTCCTTCAAAATAAGCTAGGTGTCCTCCATGATGGGTGGTAGCAAGGATTATATTCTCATTTGCCCTACAACAAATAAAGCATTTAATGTTTATATAAACAGATGTAAACACTTAGAAATCTTTTTTTTTCTTTTTTTGGGGGAAAATGAAGTAATTGTATTGACTAAACTTTATGTTTTCAACAGTAGAGTGTATGATGATAAACCCTTAAAAGGGATCCCATCAACTTGCTACTTAACAAGACAAACTAGAAGGGAGGTGTACAGAATTAGGAGGCCTTTAATTACAAGTTCAAGTTCCCAACTAATTTTCATTTGGGCTGTGACTCCAAGATGTGCTTTGTTTGACATAAGAATTTCTCTAATTCAAAAGATTGTATCTGCTGACATTGCATATTAGTCCATGGCTAGGCCTTTGTCAAGCCTGTTGTTCCTTTCCCTCCAGATAGCATGGATGGACCAAATGAAGGCTGTTTAGAATATGCAAGCATCCTGCTTCATAAGTTTGGCCATCTCAACATCCCAACCCACAAAAAGAGGCCATTCCCTCTCATTACAATCTAAATGCATCAGATGCAGGATTTTAGACCAAATTACTTGAGAGTAAGGGCATTGAAAAAAATGAGCATTTGATTCAGTAGCCATTTGACATAGTAAACATAAGGTTGTTTGAATACCATGGCACCTATTCCTTGTTTGAAGTCTTTGCCTTACTGCCAACTAACTGATAAAAGAAGACGGGGGAAAGAGTTTTGGACTAAATAAGCAGACACCTAGAAATCTTGTTAAAGCATAAAAGGAGTGCCACCCTTAAATGCTTTAAAATCGGTAAGCAACAATAATGAGGCTTTCCAATAGTTGTCCATATTGGCAGCTGGTAATCAAGAAGCTCAAAAAAAATATTTGATCTTCAAGCTGATTGCAGTAGACTGGAAGAATTATGGCATCGACCTTGTGATGTTGATGGACAAATAATGGAATGCTAATCAATGTGATTGTTACTAGGGCTGTCCAAAACCCAACCCAACATGACCCATCCATCCCTGTAAACCCGATCCAATCCAAATTATTTTAAATAGTTTTTTTCAATATTTACTTACCAATGCCTTAAAGTCATTAGTCCTATGAGGATATCACTTCATTGTCCAAGTACGATAATGCTCTTGGTCTATGTCAAATACTCCATTTCATTATATAATGAAGTAACTACATAATGAAAACTAGTGATTACATAAGAAAACTATCAATTTTAGCTCTCATTAGCCATCCAAACTCCTATTTAGCATCTCACATGAGACTCAATGAGATCCATTACTGTTAGCATTCCTAATTTTCTAATTTTTGTTGCTTTATTTGAAAACCTAGTAGTCCAAGGAAAATGAGTAGCCTTGAAAACCTATAATTGGAATCCATGTAATCTAAAATTAAAAGCAAACATCAAGAGACCCTTTTAAAGTTATTGAGTATGCTCAATAATTCAACTGCAATACTCACGAAATTAAGCACAGTGGAAGTAGGAAGAGAACTCTTGAGTTGAAAGGTGAAGGCAGTAGAAAGTTAAATAGCCTGAAGTGGAGGAGCAGCAGATGCTGTCAACAACTTGGAACTTTGCAGAAAGTAAGTAGAAGTGTAACTGTACAGATTATTGCAAGAGATGGCTTTCAACAACGGAATTTTGCAAGAAAGCAGAAGAGAGGGAAGAGAGAGCCATGGACAAAACAGGAATCAATCCACTTTTAGGGTCTAAACCAAGATGCAGAAAAGCAAAACGAAGAAGAAATTTATGAAATAGAACATATTTGTTGCAGGATACAGGAGATAGAGTTTTAATTAGGTATGGTGGGTTTTAGAGTTCATGAGGGAGAATGAGAAAACAGGTTGCAAGGGCAATGACATGTTACAGGAGAAAGAAAGTCATATCAAGTTGGCCGGTTTGCTAACCCAACCCAATCCAACCTGTCCCTAAATATGTGCCATGAAAACATGTGCCCAGATCTGTCTGCCTAGCACACACTTCTGTTGCCATGTTGACGAATTTTGAGTGGCAACAATGAAGTTTGTGGAAATAGAAGGCTTCAAATGGAATCTTCTGAAATGAAACCTCAAATAATACCGCAAAAAACCTGAAATCTAAGAAGTTAAAGATAAACTTGTTCCATACCGACACTCATCCCATGGAATTGCCTCCCTTGTACAAACTGGGTCATCCAAAGAACTGATACACAAAAGAGGCACCGAAACATTTCCAACAAAATTAGCAGAGCTGGAATGCCTATAGTACGTATCAACTGTCTGGCAAACAAGTCAACCTTTCAGTTGAATCGGCAGTTAACCAGAAGAATCGTTTACAGAAAAGGTAAGAATCGGTCAATAGCTTTTACCTCAAATTTCCCCAAAACTCGAGTTGCGTGATGATCAAAGTCCCGAACAGAACATGACTGCAAAAGACAAAGGACAACCAGATTCCTATGACCAGATATACACACATAAGACACATGTCTCGGTAATTAATTGTCAAATGCTTATTCTATCTTGCCAATTTAGTACATAAATGAAATGTTCAAATCTAATTAACATTTACAATAACAGTAATACTTAGTTGAAACATCAAATGTTTACACATCAGCAAGATATGAGCACAAAATAGTATTTATTCACATCTATGGACAAATTTTTTTTCATTGACTAGAAGGTCATGGGACATAATGCACATCAGGCAAATA
>JANQBM010000009.1:2833638-2848016 GCA_025594535.1 Erythroxylum domingense
CCAAAGGGGTAATTTCACTCACCCCATTACCATTACAGATCTCACTTCACTCATAATTGATACTAGTGATATTGGAACAACCTGCTTCAGTTAGGGGATAAATTCAATTTTAAGGAATTCAAACCTGAAAAAGAAAAGGAACAAGAAAAATTACCTTTTTGATGTTATCCATATCTGTAAGGCGAGACAATACAGATTGATGCCTGCAAGTACAGATTAAATGACCAGAAAAATCATGAACAAAAATACTGTGCCATACTCTTAATAAGCTAATGTAGCTCACATTTTGAGAAACTCAATTGAAAAAAGTTAGGAAGAGTTGATGAACACGTACAGTTGTGCATAACCTTTAAGGCCAACCGCTAAAACTCTGTCATAGAATTTTTGTGTGAGTCTGCGGTTTATGAACCTGTCACATATCTGTAAGTCAGTCAGGTATGACATTTTACAAACACTTAGGGATAGGAACTCCTAAAACTCCCAATATAACTCCAACTAATAGCTTGCTTTTTATACTAATAAATTGTTATTTTAAGAAGGATCTCCCGACCTTGATCTAATGCTCAAACAATTATTTATTTGAGATGGTTAGGTGGTAAGTCAAGAACTTTTATCTACATTGTGCCCACAAACATGGTCAAAACTACTTTATGACTAATCGTTCATAAGAGCATGGTAATCTAAAGTGTATGAACAAACACCAAAATAGCTTGTTCATGTCACACGTTGCTAAAACCACTCCATATTTCCAAAATGCAACTAATGTATCACTATTTCCCACCTGCTAATTAATGCCCATTTCATGACATATAATCCGATTAAATATAACCCCACAAGTGGTATGGGATATGAAGGTGTAAACCCAAAATAGACTGACCTACATGAACTGAAACTGTAAGCTCACTGATAGTCCACCAATTCAGTGGTCAACTAGTTGAATATGAGATTATGGTATCATATCAATAAAAAAGAAAATAATAAGAACAGATGACGTAAATTCTAGCGAAAATAGCCCCGTTTTAAAGGATATACACATGTGAACTAATACTTTTGGAACTTGATTATATTCACCAAAATATAGACAACTGAAAAGACAACAAATCATAAAATGAGTTATTCTTACCAAAAGGTCCCAAGGAGAACAGATAGCTGCAGCTCCTATTAGAGGAATACCATCCCCATCCTCTCCAAGATATTTCACCTAGAGCATGAACGTTGTCTTAACACAAATTGTACATATCCAGAGCTTTGAAATTCCAACTACACAGAAAAAATGTCCTAGATACAAACTATGGACATGCAAACAATCAAATAGCACTCAATACAAGACCAGTAAGGCATATAACAATCTTGATGTTGGTCTCAACAAGAGTACTTAAATAATTTGACACATCCACTTAAGAGAAATGAGTGCAATCAAAATAGACTGCTTTCGGAGAGCTTTTGAGCATATGTCCATGCCAAATCTAAGTTATAAATTAGCTTGTATGGATTTAGTTGCTGCTAGACAGCCCAAAATGAACTCATTTCAACACCAAAGGAACTAAATATGTCTATCAGTATCTTCTTAAATTATCAGAGTTTTCCAAGACTCCGAGGAATCTCTCCCCCTCCCTCTCTTTTTAGAACAGTACCCTATTGCATTTGAGGGAAAAAGTCCTCTACATATGTACTAAGTAGTACGATGCAAGTATTCTGTCAAATAACTCAGTTGAGCCATTAAAGTTTAAAGCACAGTTCATATTCATGCCACAATGTCTGCATAGTAGCTCTATTGATCTCCTTAATACTCGGTTCATTCATAGGACTTAAAAATAGAGACATGGATCTATAAAAGTAGGTGCACGCAATGAAATTACATGAAAAATGGAAAGTAGGGATTATTATACCAGGATATTGGCACCAATACTAGTCCCAACAGCATATAAAGGAGCTTCTGGATAGCAACAGTGAATATGACCAATGACTTTTCGTATGTCCTCCGTCCACCCAGCATTATAGAAGCAATCAGACTGATCATATATATTTATAACAAGATAACTTGTTAGCACAATTATGAAAAAGTAATTATGCATGTTTTAGTTTCTTTCCAATATACAAAGAATAAATGCAATCAACAAATTGCAAACAATATTTATAAGCCAAGCTACTACTTAAATAGTAAGAAATTCATGTCATGACAAGGTGTAGCATAGAACCATTTATTAATATGAACTAAAAACTTTTGAAGGCTCATCTTTCCCTAGATAAGCAAAACGGTAAATAAGCCTTTAATTTTGATTGCACACCCTTTCCTTTTCCCACAAAATAGAACAAAATGAAAATAGAACCCTCTATCAAGCCATGTAGTACTCCAAAAGATAACCCAGCACCACTCCTACAAAATAGAACAAAATGAAAATAGAACCACCCATCAAGCCATGTAGTACTGCAAAAGATAACCCAGCACCACAGTTTCCTTTCTCTTCCCCTTTCCTGAGATTTACTAGTCATATGATGTATGAGCTAATTGCATGAGTGGACACCCTTTTCCATAAAGTTTTGAGAAAGAGAGAGTGAAAAGAGAGATAAAACATTTTGTGAATAACAATCTCAAGTTTATGCTTACAGTTATTGATATCCCTCCAAGTCCGCGATGATTGCTCACAACAACATTCCAACCATGTCTTGCCATCTTAAAAGCAACATGCCTTACATACTGGTAGACAATATATTTGTCTCAGAATAAAGTATATCACAAAAAAAGGTAAAGTAGAAAAAATGAAAGGTTATAGCTCAATTGACATAGAGATAATTTGAATTCTGGATGAATCCTAAATTCAAATTTGACAAAGAAAATCATCCAACAATACTTCGAAAATTTAAAATTTATGAGAATAATAACTTGTCTTACTACTAATTTGAGCATTTAATCAACCACGTTCATATATTAAAACAATATGCATTACAGGGATCCTTATAGATAAATTGACATCTATATTCCATATCTTGCCTTGGAAAAGTATAATCTCCGAAATGATATGACTTGGTGAATATGAGTAACTAGCTTATCACATGGATTAAAAGGAACCATGGTCAAGAAACAGAAGACAATTTACTTCATTTCCTTACTGCTAGCTAATCAAGAAGGAAAAGCACCATCATAATATAGAAAAGGGCTAATCAAGAAGGAAAAGAACCATCCTAACATCAACAATAGCCAAGTCAGAAACAAAAGCATCGTTTGGGTGAGGGATGAAGAATGAAAAGGTATTTAAAGGAAAAATAAAAAATAAAAGAAGGAAACTATACAAATTAGCTTCTTTCCTTATAAAGAATAGATAGCATTACAAGAAAGTTAATTAGAACAGGTAACCAGGTTTTCTGGAGATCATACAAGGAGTTTCATACCTAGAAATTCACTCAATATAGGAGAAACATAAGAACCTGCAGCTTAAATGATTCTTAGGGGGTTAGTTAGAATAGAAAATTCATATAGACTGATTTCAAGCAAATTGCTTCATACAACTTGCGGTTTAGTTCAAGTTCCCATTTAAGTCTAGATAAGATGACCACAAGTTACAATAAAAAGGAAGGAAAAGAGATGCTTACAGCATCAGCCGAATCACTAGTTAAGCCAGGTATCACTATCACAACTGGAGCTTTATCATTGGGTAGAATGATTTCGTTCATAGAGGAGGTATCTTCTTTAACTGTAAAACAGAGATATGAAGCAATCAAATAACCAGGTCAAGAATGACGGAAGAAAGATCATGTATGGCAATATTTCTTTAGGGTATTTAACTTAACCGAATTTTTTTTTCCTCAACAAAGCAAAATCCATAACATTGACTATTTCATTTCTGACTTTAGTCTATCCTCTGCTTCATCAAATATTACAGTTATTTTCTGAAAGTCCCAAGTATAAAAAGTTAATAAGACTGTAACTCAAGACACATTTGTGGTAACAGTATGTCATTTGATTCAAGTGAATGGATCTATTCCTGCTCTTCTAGAACCTTTCTAAGAAAACTGTAACAAGGAACAGGAAGATCATGAGTTGTTATCGATCTTAAAACCACATATGCTGCCAGCAAATAATTCAAAAGTTTCACATAGAAAAAGGAAAGCAACAAGATTTCTATAGCAACATGTAAACGAAATGGAATGAATAACTCAAAAAATTTGACGGAAAATATCACAAATAATAATAACATTTTCTAAAAAGCCCAAAAAGTTGAAGATACTAACCATTAGAATACAATAGCCAGTCCAACGCAATTGTTCCGCCGTCAGATGCATGGAACAACTCCCTGAACATTCAAAACGAACAGTTTTTTATTTTAATCCACATACTAAAAGTAAAAGAAGGATACCCCAATCATCATCAATACCAGTGTTATTCCACAAATATTGCAATTATCATGTCAAAAGTCAACGCACCAGTATACTCTCACTTATTTTGCTACTACACATGATTTTTGAATATAACTCAGGAACATTGAAGAAATGTGAAAAAAGCAGAGACTTAAAGAAGTAACAGACTAACCTCCTGTAACTGAAGTTAGGAGACTTCGCAAACAGACTCAAAAACGCTGTCTGGAGATGAGGACTAGAGAGCCAAGGAGTAGGGCTATACCTACATTTTATAGAAGCAAAAAAAAAAAAGGGGGGGGGGACAAAATCAGTCCTAAGGACAGGTCACATACATTCAATAATCCACAAAACTTGCGCGAATCGGAACCTTCCATGAAGGATCCGGCAAGAGGAAACGACAGAGCAGTAGAGGTCGGAGGAAAAGTTGCAGGTGATGGTTACAAGGTCGCCTCGGAAGCCTTTGAGCAAGTGACGGAGGAAGTGAATCTCCAAAAAGTTATAGAGAAAGAGTAGAAGAATCGCGAAAAAGAAAAGGACATAATGAGAAACGGGAATCAGGATGATCGACGTTAAAAGAAGGTCGTACGGAGACTCCGAAGTCGGCGAGACGGTGCAATCTGCCATGTCAGAGAGTAAGCGACGGCGTAGACCAAAAAGCGTTTGTATATTTGGCGCATGAAAAGGAACCACAACCACCCCTTTATCTTCTCATCTTCTTGAACCAGCCCAAATCGATAAACACCGGCCGTAGGAATTTACACACGTCAGTTTTATCAATTTGGTTTTGATTATCATACATCGCATCTAACGAATGAATATACACTATAAAGTCTTTATAATAAAACTAAAAATATTATTTAATTAGAAAGACTTTGATATTTGTCAACATCAGCAGGCATACGGGATTAATGAAAAACGCTATGACGAGGCACCCCTCAAATCCTCTGGCCCATAACTCTGTCCGATTATGTCTATATAAATAGATGGTTTGGATTGTTTAGAATAAGGTTAGAACAGAGTTATGGGACTAAAGGATCACATCCCGAGGTACATATGTCACATGCATCAAATATAGAACTAAAAATATTATGTAATTTGATAGACTTGGATATTTGTCAATATCAGCAGAAATATGTTATAATTTTTCCGAGTTAGTTGACAAGAGAAGGAATAAAAGTGGTAGGATACCTTTAAAAGCTGCCAATAGAGCTAGTAATTTAAAATCAAAGAAGACAATTATTCTTAAGCATAATAGTTACCGACAATTCCTAGGGCACTTAAATATAAAAGGAAAGTGTAGCAGTTATCTTACAAAGTAGATTGTGGATGTACGAAAAAGGAAATAATTGTGAATATGATACCTTTTTTTTTTCTGAATACAAGGGAAAGAAAACAGGAAAAGACCACAAGATATAAAATCAATCGTAGGGGATACCTCGGTGAATATGGTACTTATTAATATGTTTGTGAAGATGACAAGAATTTGTGCCTCACGGGTGAGAATTAGTTCCATTCAAAGTAGCTAATTTCATGCATAATTGAGCAGATATAAACATGGAGCAACCAACACATGCAAGGCAGATTTGTTATTGTTAAACAAGGATATTTTTGTAAAAATTTCAGTACATTCTTCTCTATCACATGGAGGCAATATACAAAGATACAACTACACTTAATAACAGCCTTATTATCATAATAAAGATTCATAGGTTTTGTATGTTCAATCCCCAAATATGATAGAACATGCTTAATTCATAATAATTTACATATTCCATGAGTCATACCTCTAAACTCACCTTCTACACTTGACCTTGCAATAACATTTTGTTTCTTGCTTTCTAAGTTACAAGATTTCCTTCCACAAGAGTAAAATACCATATGTAGATTTTTTTGTTGTTTGATCACTTGCCCAATCCATATCTGCCTATCCTTCAATGTTGCCAACACTATTCTTTGAGAAGAATAAACCTTTTCCTAGAGAGCCTTTCAAGTACCTTAAGATTCGGTATATTGCGTCCATATATTCTCCACTCATTTGATGCATAAACTAACTAACAATACTCACTGCATACGCTATATCTAGCCTAGTATAAGATTGATAAATTAACCTCCCAACTAACCTTTGATAGTGTCATATATCTATTGGAATTTGATTTGTGAAAATTCCAAGCTTATGGTTCATGTCCATAAGCGTTTCGGCTAGTTTGCAAGTAAGCATTCTAGTTTCAATCAAGTGTTCAAGTACGTATTGTCTTTGTGAAAGAGAAATTTCTTGATCTTTCCTTACTACCTCAATACCTAGGAAGTATTTAAGTTGTCCTAGGTCTTTCATTTCAAATTCATTGGCTATGTGTTACTGTAGGAGCTTCATCTCTTCATAACCATCTCCTATCAATACCATATCATCAACATACACAATTAAAACTGTTACTTTACCTCCTTTGTGTTTTATAAACAAAGTGTGATATGTATTAATTTATTTGTAACCGAAAGCTTTCATTGTCATTGAAAATCTCCCAAACTAGGCTTTAGGTGATTTCCTGAGCCTATACAATGATTTTTTCAACTTGCAAACTTTATTTCTATTTGATGAACCAAGCTTCACACTTTGTGGCAAATCCATGTATACTCCTTCTTTTAGATCTCCATTGAGGAAAACATTTTTAACATCCAACTTCTTTAAGGCCATTCTCGATTTGCTACAATAGAGATGAGAATGCGAACTATATCTAACTTGGCCACTGGTGCAACAGTCTCTTGGTCATCTACTCCATACTTTATGTATACCCTTTGCAACTAGCCTTGTTTTATATCTGTCTATGCTCCCATTAACCTTGAGTTTCATAGTATATACACATCTACACCCAATTGTTTTCTTTCCTTTAGGTAGCAAAATAAGGTCCTAAGTAGAGTTCCTTTGCAAGGCCTCCATCTTTTCATTCATCACCTTAGTCCATTTTAGATCATTCAAAGCTTCCTACCCATTACTAAGAAGAGAAACACTGAATAATTAATTAACAACAAGTGCATATGAGTCAGAATTTTTTTTAGTAGAAACATATGTTGGCTTATGCCCTATAGCCAATCGCTTTAGCTGTAGTTTAGTGAAAAATTATTTAAAGGTATTCTTTATCTTGTACATGTTTAGATGTATACGATAAAGTCTAGGGAATAATTGTACATTACAAATGAAATTATAATAAGATTATAATTATGAGATTCATATTGCATTTATGTGTTATTCCTAAAAGTTTCTAGTTATTGTTCTATTATGATTGGACATTAATAGAACGTAAAAAGACTAACATACATTATGTTTTTTCCTTATAAAGGAAGTATTCGATCTTATAGGCTAAAGTATAGAGATACTTAAACAAATGTGTGGATGTTTGTTAGAGAATAAGTTCACTGAACAGACTTGATATGAGAAATTCATTTGGAACATTACTTGTATGTCTATGGAATTCTCATTGTGAAGATTGTATAAATGATCCTTTGACTTGAGGTCATCAAAGTTATCTTGTATAGGAATTATTATGTTTTGATACTACTTATGATCTATTTAATCATAGGTCGTTTAATCGGTAGTCATTGGATGTAATATGAACTATATGGAGGTAGTTGTGTGATCAAGATATGATTCATCACCCTAAAATAATTAGGGAGAATGTTTCATTGTTCTCGATTAGTATTAATTCAGGAAATCCTTGGCTAAGGTGAAATGATGCTTTGTAAATAGTTTACAAATGTCATTAATTGAATTGATAACTAATGGCGGAGAACTAATATGATTAGACTCAAAATATAGTAGACATTAATTTCATGCTCTATGTTTAATTGGAACATTGATTGATGAAAGGATTGAATTATACAGAAAAATCACACATAAAAAGGTTAGTCAAAACTACTTTGACATTCCTAAATATTTGGGTGGTCATGATACGTTTCTAGAAGCCAATCTTGATGTATGACTATAAATTGTTTAATTGGAGAATTAAAGATAAATTAAAAGGAGTTTTAATTTATCTAATTCTAATTATGAATCAGAATTAGAATTTATAATCATTGCCAATATATTTAGGAACCTAATGGGTCTTACATATAGAATAGGTTAAAGAGAGCAAAGTTAATTTAACCAAGTTGGACTTGATTGTAAAGTTTAAGAAACCTTATGATTAAATATGAGATATTTCATAAATAAGGATTAATATGAGATATTGAATCTTTATGGACATAATTGGTATTTAATTAGAATTATTCTAATTCTAATTAAAGTTTAATTGAAATTAGAATTTAATTTCAATTAAATTACTAAAATGTCTAAAGCTTATTATAAATATGCTTAAGCTCTATGGAGCTAGCACTTCTTACTTAACCCTCTCGATAAGAGTTACAAAGTTCTCTCAACTCATTCTATGGATACTGTTAGAGGTCGGACATTTGTGCAGCTACAGTGGTTGAAACGAATCAATTTTGGGAATAGTTTGAGGGATACAACAAGATAAAAATCAAGCTTCAGAATAAGGTAGGAATTAAGTTTTTTTCGCTTTATTATGATTTATGTTAATCATTTTATAGAATTAAAGTGATCTTGGTTTTTAGGAAATCTAAATACGAAAAAAGTTTCCTAATTATTCTGCTGCGATCGGGATTAGATCCCAATCCGATTTCCCGTAAGTGGTATCAGAGCTAAGTTTTATTTCTATAATTTGATTAAATTGTTTGATTGTTATTAATTATAATTTTGGAATTGAATTGCAAAAGGCTTGCAACTAAAAATCTGAAAGGTGTTTCAGATTAATACAGTATAAACCCTATAGCCAATTGATTAAGAATTTGGAATTCTAGTTGCAATTTGTTACTTGTTTTCTGGGTATTGGCGACTAGAATAAGAACAATGAAAAACACAATGTTGAATGCGTATTCTGGTTATTTTACGTTGTGTGTATTGTATATGAAAAGTTACTGAAGATCCAAAAATAAGATTATGGATATTTTTCGAATATGCTTCTTGCGTTTGTATTTTTGATTTATGGGTACTGGCATTCTGAAAATCTACATTTGTGTTTATTGGGAATACTGCTGAAGAAGTTCGGTTTGATAAACCCATCGTAGTTTTGGTTAGGGTTTGTTGCGCCATTTTCATGATTACTTTGGATTTTTTGGTTGGGCATTAGTGAGGCTAGAGAGAAGTGATTCACAAGCATTGTCATTGGCAAATCGCTTCTGGTGCGTCACCTGGCAACAGAACCAGTGGCGACAAGGGCGTTTAAATCACACACAAACCCAGGTTGAAGAAGGCTTGATGATTCGGGAAGTTGGTTTTGAGAAACCCATCGTTTACTGGTTTGCGATTGGTGGAGTGCGATTGGTGTCTGCAAATAAGGCGACGAGAGTGTCGCAGCTGATGACGAGGGCATCCTTCGATGCCACTCACTAGCGTCGCATGATGCCACACGCGACACTCCACATAATCACGTTGGAGTGCACCGAAGGCGTGATAAACGTCGCCATGGAGACCCAGACCCGATGGTTGCATGATGCAGAATAGGAGGCATAGGAGATGAAATTGGAGAAATCTCATATCTGAAAATTTGTTTTTTTCTCAATTGTGTCTTGTGTTTACTGAATAAGATAGGCGATCATCACCCATCTGTAGAAAGAAGTGTCGCTCGTGCCCATCGATTCTCTAGCAATGCCATGGTTGGCGTCACTTGGGTCGATGGCTAGAGGCGACGCAAGTGGGGAGAACCGTCTCCTCGCTGGAACTATAGATGGCATGTGGCTAGCGTTTGATGGAGCTTGCGGATGCAGTTGGTGATGGTGCAACAGTTGCGCTACCGACGACTAGTTGAGACAGAGACGCTGGTGATGGAGAAGCAAAGAAGATGAGCAAGCGACGATTGGAGAACGTCTACACGTTCTCAGAGCAATTATGAGAAGACGTGAATGGAGCATGCAATGCACGCGCCATAAGCCTCTCTCCTCATTAAATATTAAAAAAGAGCCTTCTTTTGTTTAAATTTGTTTAATTGAGGTTAAATAGATTTAACTTCCTTAAGAGTTTCTAATTGATTGAATTTTTTTTCAAAGGATTATTTTTATTATGAATGCTTTGGAAATTAGTTTAATTTTTCAAGATGTTGAAGTATTAATTAAATTATCCATTCAATTGTAAAATTATGATAATTATTTTTCTTAATTTAGTTAAGATTAATAATTATATTTATTTCTAATTATTTAAGAAAAATGGTTTCTAAAATTAGAATTAATTATTTTCAATTAGGTTAAAATTAATTAATTAGAAAAGTAGTTTTTAAAATAAGAATTAATTAGTTTCAATTAGATTGAAATTATGAAACTAATTAATTTGACTCTTTAAAATTAAAAAATGTTTTCTTAAATGATTAAGAAAGTTGTTTCAAATTCAATATATTTATTTCAATTTGATTGAGATAAATTAAATTCTTAATTTTATTTATTTAGAAATTGTTTCTTTATTTATAAATAATAAGTTTCTTTATTTATTGGAAAGGATATTATCCTGATTAAAATTTGAATAGTGTTTTCATTTATTTATCAAGAAAAGGAGCTTTTTTTAATATTTTTGAAAATAGTTTTCTAATTTATTAAAGAAATGTTTTCTAATTTATTAAGAAATCAATATCTAGATAAATAATATAAAGGACTTTCTTAATTAAATTTAAAAGTGTTATGTTTAATTTTGAAAGTAGTTTTCTTTTAATTTTAGAAATAGTTTTCTAATTGAGGAAAAATAATTGCTAATTAGATTAGAAATATTTTCATCGGATTAGAATGTGTTACTTATATAATTTTGAAAATAATTTTTTCTAAATTATAATAAGTAAGAAGAATAATTTATTGAAAATTGTTTTCAATTAATTTTTGTTAAAGGAGTCAAGATAAATTGGAAATAGTTTCTAATTGGATTTAAAAATTATTTTCAAATCAAATTAAATTTCTATTTGGAATAGAAATTTAATTTATTTAGGAATTAATGAGCTTAATCTAATTTGATTTTTTCAAAGAGTTGGAAATGTTATTTTAATTTATGAAGATCAATAACTAGAATCAAACGAAGCTTGAAATTTTATGTATAAATTGATTATGAGTGCATAAGTATCATACTTTATTTATATGGTCGATATATATATTGGACGCATGATAAATTGTATGTTTTATATGTGTGATATTTTACATGCAATTTGTATTTGATGAAAAAATAAAGTTAAATCTCTCATTAAAATATTAAGTATACGTTAAGAACGTGATTGCTGCCTTCTATTATTATAAGAATAGACCTGAGTTTTGTTTATTATAGGCTTGTTGAGCAAACTCAAGGCCACTTTAACCTAACCATGTTTAGTCTTATGATAATAGGTTCTACTTAACTAAATTTGTGTCATTTGGATGAGTAAACTCATGATAATATGAATTTAGAGGAAAGGTTAGGAACAATATATAAGATATATTTTGGCAAGAGTTTTCACCTAACGGATCTAGGAGTCACATGAGATGTGATTGATAAAGTTGTTATCTACCTAATTTAAGTCTAGTTGGTTTGTTGAGCAAACTCAAAATCAGCTATACTTGAATGAGATCTTAGCCTACTAGAAAGATTAGAGTAATCTTTCCGAATAGTAGTGAGGGCTATTATTTCAAATAAAATAGTGGGAGTAACCAAATACATGATTAAAGTCCTAATCTAATTTGGTAGTCATGACATATAATTAATTACTTGCTTTCTTACATTTATATTTTGTTCTGTGTGGAATTTACCTTGTTTAGTATAATTGATACTAAGTTAGTGAACCCAAGTTCTTGGACATAGGATATGTTTGAGAAGAGTTCTCTAAAGTAAGATAGAAAATTATATGTCTATTATGTTATTATGCTTTTATCCCTAGATTCGGTGATAAAGTTTTAAAGATATGTTAAAATTATATAGATGATAAAATGTATTGACATTTTGAGTTGACTAATGTCTCATAAACTTTAAAGACAACATGTAAGATGTCAGCACCATGATAGCAAGATGTAAGAGATTGCATTGAGTAGTGTTAAAAGGTATAGTACCTTATTGGAATTGTTCCATTTAATTTAGCCTACTTAAAGCATGATTGATGAATACAATCAAAGGCTTTGCTATAGTATGATAATAGTTGTCATAAGATGAAAAATGATTGCATGACTTTTCTTGCCTATACGAGATATGATAGAGATCATATGTATTTCTAATTCATGCTTTCAAGTATACGATACTAAATTTAGATTCAACATTATTGTAATGTTCAATGTATGATTAGAAATAGATTGTCAAGTAAAAGTAGTTGATTCAGTTTTATACAAAATAGTTTTTATATGTTGGATCAAAGGAAACTTATGCTTAACGTAGCAAGAATGAAAAGATGGATAACCTATATTAACACAACGAGAATCATAATGTTACATACTAGGATATATGTATCCTTTTAATTATGAATCGTATGGAACTTGTAAAACTTGTAAATTTGAAGAATAACCAAATCAACATTTGGTAAAAGGACAATGATGGTATTGAATTGTTAAATCTTATACATGTGATGTATTGGATGGAATAACATTTCATAAAAGGATAATATTATATTTCATTATATTACTAATGACTTTATATGATATAGTCATATGTATTAAATGAAATGTTGATTTAAAATTTTGAAAAAAGTTCAAATTGTTTGAATCTGAGTAGAAATTAAACATTGAGAATGCTGAAGCACTTTGATGAGATCATTGTGGCGAGTTTTAAATTTTCGGTTACCTATAAGGAATAAGAATCTTTGGTGAATACCTTCAAAACTAAATTTATAAGAGTACGGATTTATGTAAGGAGTTACAATATGAGATATTGTATGATGCAACAATATTTCTTTTATAGCAATGCCTAGTATAATGACTTACCTTCTATAGTTCCAATTGAATCAATTAGCAAGATTGCATATTAGATATGAAATGCTAAGTTTTTGAAATATTTAAAGCTAGTGATTTAAGGATGTGATGCTTAGCTGAAGCATGTATTATCCATTTAGTTTAGAACTAAATTGAATATTGAAAGGTTATGAGATATCCAAAAGTTGGATATATTCTTACAAACATGTTGTACAATTTGTTTGTTTCAATGTATTGTATACTTATAGGAGAATGGTTTTCAAGATAAGTAATGGAAGTAAGATGAAATTTGAAAAGTTCAGATCTCAAGACAATTACATATAATTGGAACTAATGCCTTTAATGATACATTTGATGTATAGTTGAAAGGCTATGAGACATTGAAAGATTCACTTTCATATTGAATTCAAAAAGTTTGTTTTTGAAGATGATTATGAATTTATGTCTACAAGAAGGTTAGTGGGAGTATAGTTTTCCTCTTCAGTAGGAGTATGTGGAGACATATTGCTCATAGAGAACAACAGTTCTAATTTTCAATTGTTGAACACATAATTGTCCAAGAAAAACTCTTGTTGGATATGAAAAGGCAACAACTTAATTATGGGAATTAAATCTATAGAGATATATTGGACATTGTTAACTTATTCTAAGTCCAAGTACATAGAAAATGTACTAAAGATATTTATTATTTGAGATATCAGATAATTATGAAGTATTAAAGCTATCCATTACTCTATATATGAGTTGAAAATTGAGTTCAAGATGATAAAGATATAACTTTAGAAGTAAATCCTAATTAAGGTTCATTTACTTAGAACAATAGGATTGGAAAGGTTCCAATTAGCAATGGTTGTTAACTGAGCCATAATACATTTTTCATTTAGTGGAAATAATTAATTGGATCAACAAGTTCTTTAGTGAACTTGATATAGTTTCTTTGCATTGTTCAAGACAGTAATGTGATGTAGAACATTAGAGTCATTAGGCATACATAAGGATCTAATGTCTCATCAAAGATCCAAGAATGTGTTTAGGCAAATTTTCTTAATTATGATGATAATTAAGATGGGAGTTGT
>JANQBM010000009.1:2868986-2889476 GCA_025594535.1 Erythroxylum domingense
AGTTTTAAATTGTTAAGTGATGTGACACGCCACCCTCGCGGGGCCCGGATTCGGGTATCACGATCGATATCGGGTTCAGGTTTGGCGGGAGTGGGGTGTTACATTTATCCTATTGGAAGCTCGATTGCCCCTGAAGCCTGAACTGTGCTCTATTATTGTTATTTGACTAGTAGACGTTAGGGTGATTCTTCCACTCGGGGCTATAGGTGTTTAAGTAGGGATTGTTTCCCCCTCCTTGTCTATATTACACCCCCATGTAGTTTACTTGCTCCTGGTTATCCTCTCTCATCAGGTAGCAGTCCACAGTATCATGATCTAATTGACTATATAACTCACATTTCAATTGCGCGGCCCTTACTTGAGGTAAAGATGATGCCTTCATATTGTTGAGTTATCGCATTAAATTGTCGATCTTAATTTGCATCTCCATCATCTGATCAACTGCGAAAACTCCCTTCTGCTCTCTAAAGATAGTAAGTTGCTTACTTCTCTCACTCGCCCATAGGTAACTATTATTGGCCTTCTCTTTGATCAACTCCTCTGCTTCATCAACCGTCTTTGGCATCAAAGATCCTCTTGATACTGCATCGATCGTGCCTCTAATAGGTGGGTTTACTCTGTTGTAGAACATTTGCAGAAGGAACTCCTTCGGTAGGTTGTGGTGTGGGCATCTCCTCTGTAGCTCCTTATAACACTCCCACGCTTCATAAATTAACTCCTTGTTACCTTGTTGAAAATTAGTAATTTCCTTTATGATCTTTGTAGTTTACATTAAAGGGAAGTATTTATATAGAAAAGCACACATGAGCTGCTCCCACGTCGTAATGTTACCAGGACTCAGTGAATAGTTCCAAGGCTTCGCTCTATCTCTAGGTGTAAAAGGGAACAGCCTAATCCTAACATCATCTTCTGACATCTGGTGGAAAGTATCACAAATCCCGAGGAAACTGACGATGTGTGATTTCAGATCTTCATTCACCAGTCCATAAAATTGGACGTTCTACTGAAGCATATTTAGGAGGGCTGACTTGATTTTGAATAAGACCGCTTAAACAGATGGTCTAGCCACTCCTTAGTTTGCTGGGTTAAGCCTCATAAAGTCCATAAGGGTCCTCTATTTTTGCCTTCCAGGTTTAACTTCCTGATCCATATTTCTTTAAAATTCCTCGACCATTATTGATTTTTCTATCTCTTCTTCTTCCTCTCGCCGAGCTTTCCTAAAGGTTCCTTCTGATTGCGTGACATCTAAATCTAATATCTCAGCTGCACGACTCGAACCCCTCGTGACTCTTGTATTCATACAACAATACGAACTAAATTATAACAAACCTAACGTCTTAAACTAAAGAACTAAATTGCCTTTCTGGCAACAGCACCAAAAACTTAATCGCAAGGTTACACGTGCTAAATTTTACTTTTTATAACCTTGGTTAATTCTGTAAGCACGCAGATCGTTCACATAGTACCTAAGTTATCAATCTCACGAGGAGGGCTAACTAGTCCTAAATCTAAGGTCAGAAGCACTATTAAACAATAATTAACAAATAATAACTTAAAACACAAGAATTAACTAGACCAAATAAACTAAATCAATTAACAAAAATAACGATTAACGATTAACACGAAATTAAAAAACAATCACCATGACAATAAACAATTAAATACAAAATTGAATAGTAATGGAATTTAGCCAATTAACGAACAATGATCATACACCCAAGTTCCACCTAATGAGTTTACCAAAAGAGAGAAAGGGAAAATTACCTATCTTTAATGACAACCTAACCAATTACGATTTACTAAATTAACAGTTTTAGAAGATCCTAGGGTCAACTACTCTCTCTCAAGTTATAATTAAACCCTAAAGTATAAACCCTAATCAGATTATGGGAGGTTGTATTCTCTCAATTACCAACCTATCCAAACCTAATTAGTTCGTAAGTTCTTTAATTAACAGTTGGAAACCTAATGTGATCTTTTGACACAAGATTTACTAACTTGATTTGATTTCAGATCTATTAATCTGCCTAACTCTCGTTAGCCCAAATTAATCGTTTTCTCTCGATTCACCCTCTCAGTTTATTATAGAGATATTAAGAGCAGAATAAATCACAATTAATTCAATGAACACATAAAATGATCAGATTTCATTAAGTCAAAAATAATAATCCAAGGGTGAGTATAAAACATCATCCACAACACAGTCCTTAATCAAATATCTATATCTATTATATAATCAAATAAAATTGAAATACATAGGAGCTAAAAATAAGATGGGATGATGGGTGGCTGCGAGTTTGGAAAGCTTCTTAATTCATGAAGCACGTCTTGTCTATGTTGTCTTCCTCTTCTCTCTTCCTTTATCTCTTTCTCGATCTCTCAAGGTCTCTTTTAGGGTTTCATTAGGTGACTGCTCAAAGTTCTTCCAAGGCTCTCTCCAGACCCCGCATCTGACTTGTGATGTTCTATTTATACGTTTGAGGCTCTAAGGTAAAGTTGGGGTCGAGACGGTCCAAGAAATCTTGCGAAACTTGAGGTTTTCTATCATTCCAACGTAGGCCACAATTATGGTAGGCACTCCTTAACCTTTCTATCATGATTGTGGCTTTATGTGCACGATCATGGCCTTGATGTATGCTCTCTATCACAATTGTGCCTCATACGTACGATCGTAGCCTGACTACTCTAGCTCTTCCTTATCTGTCACAAGTTTGGCCTATTGTGCTATGATCGTGACCTATGGTTTTGGCCCCAAAACTCCTCGAATCTTTTCCGTTATTCACCGTTTACACTGAAACACCAACAAACCCATCAAAGTACCTAAAAAATATAACAATTAAGCTCAAAGACTCATACTAACCCATAAAAACACTAAAACACTCAAACTAACATAATTAAACCCTAAATGCATACTCAACACGCAAATTCACACTAAATACATCACAATTTAACCCTAAAATATCATGCAATTGACAACTATCTCCCTACACTTAGCCTTTTGTAAAATCACATTTATCAAGAATCAACAAATGCTCTACTAAATTTAAGACTTGGGTAGGGCATTTGGTTAGGTGCATTTAATGTGGTTTATACAAAAGAAAAGGATAATAAAGCTCAAAGGGGTTAGCAAAGGAAAATTTACATAATTAGGTAGGCTATTTGGCTAATGTAACTTGTAATCAACAAGGAGTGCCTAATCATTTTCATAAAAATGCATGTAATAAAAATGTGGTCTCGAATAGAAAAGCTGTGCATATGTCATGAAAGTCACACATAATAAACAAAATAGTGAGACTGATATAGACATGTTAGTCTAATACGACTCAAAACCTCACTAGGTTTTGTCTACCACTAGTCACCACTCTTTTGAGAATGATGCACATTAACAAATCACAGGAGCAAAATGCATGCCAAATTTTCCTATGGATTTTATTAATCAATTCATATAACTAAATAATCTTAAAAAGTAACAGAAAATAAGAAAATTTTTAGTTTTGTTGGTTTGATTTTAAAAATACGGTTCAAAATTTTTTTGTACCACTAGTCACCACTCTTCTAAGAATGACGCACATTAACAAATCACAGGAGCAAAAGTGCATGCCAAATTTCCTATGGATTTTACTAATTAATTCACACTCTAATTATAACTAAATAATTTTAAAAGTAATAGAAAATTAGCAAATTTTCACTTTTGTTCGTTTGATTTTAAAAAATCACTTAATATACAATTAAGCTAAAAAACATGTATAAAAACTAATATACCCCAACCCTACACTAAAAACTTACATTGTCCTCAATGTAACATCAAATGTAAGAAATGGAGCAGTTAACAAAAATAGCAAATGCGAAAATGAAAAGATACATAAATTGACTTTTCTTAGGTTACCTCCAAGTAACGCCTTTGTTTATTGTCATTGGCTCGGCCTTTAGTTGTGCGAATCAAGTGACATTAGTCACATCCTCCAACATCAACACCTCTAAATCCTTCATTTGGAAGCTTTAAGTGATGACCATTTGCTCTGAATGTCTTGTTAGTTTTTAGGCTTCGTATCTCTACTAATCCAAAAGGAAAGACAAGAGTGATAACAAATGGACCAACCAATAAGAACATAACTTACTTGGGAAGAGTTTGAGTATGGAATGGTATAGTAACACTTTATGGCCCATTGAGAAGCTTTTCCTCGAAATCGTTTTATTGTGAAAAGCTTTCATCCTCTCCTTATATATCACTAAATTTTGATATGACTTAGTCCTCTTCTCTTCCAACTCTTGAAGGTGCAACTTTCTATGCACTCCTGCATTGTCCAAATTCATATTACATCTTTTGATAGCCTAATATGCTTTATGTTGTAATTCCACTAAAAGATTACATGACTTCCCAAACACTAGCCTACACAGTGACATCCCAATTGGTCAAACACTAGCCTACACAGTGACATCGCAATTGGTGTTTTGTAAGCCTTCCTATAGTCCCATAATGCATCTTCTAGTCTTACGCTCCAATCCTTCCTATTGGGTTGTACGGTTTTCTCCAGGATTGACTTGATTTCTCGATTTGAGACATCAACTTGCCCGTTAGTTTGAGGGTGCTAAGCAATAGAAACTTTGTGGGTGATGTGATATTTTCTAAACATTGCTTCTATCACCCTATTACAGAAGTGAGTTCCTCTGTCATTAACTATGGCTTTCAGTATCTCGAACTTAGAAAGAATGTTAGCCTTAACAAAATCTGCAACGACCTTTACATCATTATTCCTAGGGGTTTTGGCTTCCACCCATTTAGAAACATAATCAATCGTAAGCAATATGTAAGTAAAGCCAAAAGACAGAGGGAACGGTCCCACAAAATCAATGCCCCAAACGTCAAAAAGGAGTTTGTGGCAATTGATCTTTACGGGATAGGTTACCTGACCATTGGCATCTATCATAGGATTTGTGGAAGGTATATGCATATTTGAACAATGTTGGCCAATAGAAGCCACTCTCCAAAACTTTATGAGCTGTCCTTTCACTGTAAAAATGCCCTCTGCACATATATGAATGGCAAAAGGATAAAATTAATGATGATAATTCATTTTCTAGTACACACCTCCTAATAACTTGATCTGTATAGCGCCTTCAAAGATACAGATCATCCCATACGTAATACTTTGCTTCATTTCATAGCTTATCCCTCTAAACCTTTGACAAACCAACAGGTAATTTGTTATTAACTAAAAAATTGATAATGTCTGCATATCATGGTAGTGCTGCATTGATAGAAAATAATTGCTTATCCAGAAAGGTTTATCGCAGAAGGTTAATCATCTTCTTCCTTTATCAAATGGCTGAAATGGTCCGCCGCCACGTTTTCTTTCCCCTTCTTATCTTTGATATCCAAGTCAAATTATTAAAGGAGTAGAATCCATTTGATCAGCCTCAGTTTTGGTTCTTTCTTTATGAGCAAGTATTGTAAAACTACTTGTTCAGAATAAACAATAACTTTAATACCAAGCAAATACGATTGAAATTTTTCCAAAGCAAAATCCACAGATAATAGTTCTTTTTTAGTAATGGAATAATTCATTTGAGCTGGGTTTAGAGCCTTTGAAGCATAATAGATAGCATGCAAAGCTTTTCCTACTCTTTGTCCTAAAATTGTCCCTATTGTATAATCATTCGCATCATACATGATCTCGAAAGGGAGGTTCCAATCTGGTGATTGAATCACCGGTGAGGATGTCAGAAGCTCCTTAAGTTTGTTAAATGCCTCTTTCACTTCTCATCGAACTCAGAGGAGACATCTTGTTGTAGAAGCTTGCATAGTGGTATGGCCATCTTCGAATAGTCCTTAATGAACCTTCAATAAAAACCTGTATGTCCAAGAAAAGAATGCACTTGCCTCACAGTAGAGGGGTAAGGTAAAGAAGAAATAAGATCAATTTTAAACTTATCTACTTCAATACCCTTAGCAGATATCATATGGCCTAAAACTATACCTTGATCCACTATAAAATGACATTTTTCCTAATTCAACAAAAGGTTAGTTTCTATACATTGTTCCAATATAATGACAAAATTCTCAAAACATTCATCAAAAGAAGATCGATACACACTAAAATCATCCATGAATACCTAGATAATCTTCTCAACATATTTAAAAAAAAAATGCTTACCATATACCTTTGGAACATGACAAGGGCATTACATAGTCCAAATGGCATCCTTCGATAATCAAACGTACTAAATGGGCATTGTAAATGTGATCTTCTCCTAATCTTTCGATGCAATTAGGATCTGAAGATAACTCAAAAAGCCATCTAAAAAGCAATAATAGTCATAGCCAGTCAATCTCTCAAGCATCTGATCACTAAAAAGAAGGGAAAAGTGGTCTTTACGAGTAGCAAAATTTAACTTTCTATAATCAATACATACTCGCCATTTGGTTTGCACTTAGGTGGGAATCAACTCACCTTCTAGTTTGTCACAATGGTAATTCCATATTTCTTGGGAACCACCTGGATAGGACTTACCCACTTACTATCAGAGATCGGGTAGATCACCCCAGCATCGAGAAGTTTCAACAACTCATTCTTTATAACTTCCATCATTGGAGGATTTAGCCTACGTTGAGTTTGCCTTGTAGCTTTTGCATCCTCCTCTAACAAAATATGGTGCATGCATATGGAAGGACTTATCCCTTGGATATCTATGATATTTCACCCGATGGCCTTCTTGTGCTCTCTCAGCATTCGAACTAGCCTCTCCTTTTGATTTGAAGTTAACTCTATCGAAATAGTAATTGGGAGAGTTTGCTTATCTTCCAAATAGGCATACTTCAGGTATGTAGGGAGTGACTTCAATTCCAATTATGGTGCTTGCATGTCAGAAGGTAACAACTTCTGGTGAGGTTTAGGTAATTGTATAGAAGCCAAATCATACATTTTTAGGAAGTTTTCCAATGATTCCAATGTAGACATCATTTCCATAAGCTCTTCTCCCATCTCAACATCAATGTTGGCTTCTAATTTCATATCCTCAGTCAAAACCATTTCAAATTGATCCTTACAACTTAATTTAAACATTTCTTGTACCAAAGAATCAATCACATCAACAGAAAAAATACAATGATCCTTAGGAAGATGTTTTATGGCATCAAAAATATTGAAATGAATCACTTCGCCATCAACTTCCATTATGAGGATGCCCTTACAAACATCTACCTTAGTTTGAGCCATATAAAGAAACAGTTTCCTTAACAAGATAGGTATCGTATTACATGAAGTGTCATCATTCATATCCACGATATAGAAATTTGCAGGAAATATTAACTTATTCACCTGTACCAAAACATCCTCAACCACACTATCAGGATAAGCATTAGTGCGGTCAGCCAATTGTGTTATCACGCTCGATTCCTTTAAAGACCCAAATTAAAAGAAGCATAAATCGAACGAGGAATCACATTAATCGAAGAACCCAAATCCAACATAGCTCTGTTGATCATAGTATTACCAATTTTGTAAGGAATGGTAAACATACTTGGACCCTAGCATTTTGAAGGCATCTTCTTTCTAAATACCTTCGACACATTCTCACCTATCATCACTTTCTTATCATCCCTCAGTTTCCTCTTATGTGTACACAATTCTTGGAGGAATTTGGTGTATCTTAGTACTTGCTTTGTAACATCCCTTTTCCATACAAAGGATTAGAACCTAGATTTCTATAACTGAGAAATAGTAATGAGAGAGTAGAAAAATGCATTTCATGTTCATGCATAATATTAGCATACACACATGATTATTGAAAATTACACCATTACAATGATTGTTCATGCACTCATTTGACATTTACCGGGTATAATTGATTCATAAAGGTGATTATATGGTGAATTGTGGAGAATATGTCATGAAAATTGAGTTGGTGTGTATAATTAGTGATTTAGAATTTTTGGTGAAATACGAATTTTTTTTGATAATTATGAGTATTTTTGGACTAGGAAAAATCACATGTGGTAGAACAATTGATAAATGTTAGTAGAAATAAATAAAAAATGGCAATAGAAATTTTTGATAAGTGACATCAAGATTTAATGATAAGTGTCATTGAAAATTGGGAGACAAATAGACCGGTTAATAAAGGGGACCCATTAGAAACTATAAGGTGAAGCCTTGCCATACCTTTTTCCAGGATATTTTTCATTTGAATGGCCATCTCCCTTGTCTTTCATCTTTCACTCTCACAAAATGCTCTAATCTTCTTCATCTGTCTTCATCCATAATACTCACTTCTCACCCTATCAACGTTGAAGCTTACTCTCACCTCCATTTGCTACTATCATTTTTACTATCTTCTTAATATTTGTCACTAAACACCTAATCCTACCACCTTTGTAATGATGATGATCGTTTAATATTAGGAAGCTAGGTTTAAGTGTGATTTGAAGATCTTGAAGCTAAAACAAGTAAGTAACATATTACTCTTCACGATTTGTTGAATAAGACATGCATGTTGATAGTTAGAAGTTAAATGATCATAAAATGAGGATGTATATTTGCTGAAACAAGAACGAGAAACTTAGGTATGTTCATGTCTTGCTTTTGTATATTTGATGATCAATATTTTATAAGTTGATGTTAAGATGATTTTTGAGATAGAAAGATCACTATGATGATGTAAAAAGAGTACAGAAATTTCATGAGGAGATGATATGCTCATGTTCTATTTTTAATGCTTAATCACATGAATTTTTGGGTAGTTGTTATATGGATGAACTAAAAAGATCTTGGGGTTAAAGAAAGGGCTAAAGTAATGTCTTGAAATTAGGTGAATTAGAATGATAAGTTAGAGATGAAATGAAGGTGAAAAATGAAGTTGAAAACGTGCAGAAAATGAATGGTGAATGTGTATATTTATATGTTCTGTTTTTGCCGTTAATGATCAATCATAGAATATGATTTGGCTGTGATTAAAATTGAGCTGAAATGGAATTAGTAATGAAGAGGAAATAGTGCATAAGCTAGAAATGATAGACGAAGCAAAAGAGATGAACTAGGATGAAAACAACCATGAAGTGTGCTAGCATATGTTAGATGGAGTGTTTTCACTGATCAGACATTTGTATTTTGGCCATATCTTAATCTGTAGATATTCAAATGGGATGATTTTTAATTTAGATTAAAATAGAGACATATGATTACAATTTTCATGAAGGAATTGAATTTGAATTCTTTCCCTAAGGATTTTCAAAATTTTTTTGAAGTTGAGCACTAGGTACTGTTGCAGTTTGAGAACAATCTTTAGTATTCTGGGTGTAAATCGCAGAATACTGAACCAAACTGCATTAACTATATATAGTTAGAAACTTAAGGCATATAGAAATATTTGTTTAGGACAAGGTATTACCTAAATAACTCATTTGCTAGGTCATAATGGTCATACAAAATTGACCTAAAAACAAAGTTGGAAAAGCTAGAAAATTGGAGAAAACTACTGGGATTTTTCAGATGGAAGCATCCCACAATTGTGGGAATGCCTAAAAGGACAGAAGGTTTTTGCTAATAAATCATACGATTGTGGGAAGTTGTCTATGATTGTGGGAATGGGTTAAACATCAAATATGCTTCTTTTATGTGTGGTTTGGAATTACAAATGGTTGGGTGCTTTCCTATGATGTTTTTAGTCTTGAATGAAGCTTGAAATGAACTAAGTTTGATGATGAAACATGTGATTAAATTAGTGATACGCTTAGGATGATGAATGATGATATAAATTAAGAATGAATTGTTGAACATTAGGTGTTCAAAATCTGGAAAATTGGAGATGTTATGAGAATGAAAGTGAACCTATGATAGCTAAAGTGATTCAATTAAGATGAATAATGAATATTAAGTAAAGATGAAGGATAAATTGGATATTATATGGTCTTAAAATGTTAGAATGACCTTGATGGATTATTGAATGATGCATTTAGAATAATCTTGTACAAATAAGTTGTAAGCCTAAGTTTAAATTAAACATATATGAGTTATGAAGTATGAATGATCATAAGATGTGAATTAAAGAAATATACCCGAAATAGTCAAATTAAGCATGCATTATACATTACACATATGCATATATGTACAATTGAATGTTTATGTGATTTTGTAATTACTAATATGTATGCAATGTGTGTATTACATGAAGTTGGTACATAGGGTTGAAAGTTAGCATTCAGAAGTTCCAAAACATGGAAGCAAATGCTAATCTAGAGCGTACTGTGAGTCGACCTAAATAATCTCACTTTAATTGCTTGTTCTATTCTAAATTTCTGTATTGAATTAATACTGCTATGAACGTGATTGAGACCATTTCAGACATAAATAGTCTAAGGAGTTTGATACATGTGAATATATTGGAAGTGCTTTAATGAATCTGAATGAATAAGGAATAAGTGATTCTCAACATTCTTGTTAAATTTTAGACATCGATCAGATGAAAAATGTGAATGCAAAATTGAACACATGTGATTGACTGAATCTATATGAATGCGATGCATTCCATTACATGAATGTCTGAACAGATAAAGAATGTCGTGACCGGAGTAGCCACCTAAAAAAGCTTAAAGCTTAGAATGTGATTAAGAGCCAAAGACTCACTATGTATAATGAGTCTTGTATCCTTAACGGATAAGGGACATTTATTAATGAACCCGGTATTCAAAATAGATACGGGAAAATTATAGGCACTCGATCACAACAATAACATTTAGAAGTGAGTCTCATGAGCATTGCATATATAATTGATATGTATGTTTTAAATGATCAAAATGAATTATTTGGCTGCTCTAAATGTGAAATGTGAAATAAGTGTTCAAAGTGTTATGTGATGCTATATGATTATTGGTGAAATGATATGCATTATATGATGACATGAAGTGTATATGAATTTGAAGTATGAACTATTGTGTCATGTGTTATGAGTGAGACATCGAGGATGGTTCGCTCACTGAGTTTGCAAAACTCACCAATTTCATTTCTTAAACAAAGTTTAATCTAAATTAAGTGGTGTCTGGGCATCAATCCCTATAGGATCGATATTCGCTTTCTACCTATAAGTCACGATCCATACACTTGCAATTTTTGAGTGTAAAACTAGGAGTTATTTTCTAATCAACAAGTTTTTAGCGCCGTTGTCGAGGATTGATTGTTTAACATCTTGTTTAATTTAGATTACTTTGATTTAAGAGTTTTTGATACTTTTCCTTATGTATTTGCAGGTGCATGAACACAAGGAGCACGTGAAGATCGACAGAATTTAGTAACAACAAACTATCTGATATCACAAGACACATCAAGACATCTTAGAATGAGAAATGAGACTTTTGAAGAGCTAGATATTGAGAAGAAATAGAAAGAACAATAATGGAAGATAGTTATTATAGGAAGCACGGAACTTTTGCAAATTACAATAAGGTACATTATGGTTTGGGAAATTTTGATCTTTATTAGAACACGTACACTCCGTAGTGGCAGAACCACCAACAATGTAAGTACTCACATGGGACATCAAGACATATTTGAATTTCAGTAAGATGAGTCCAGCTTATGGGATTCCAAATTCAACAAAATCATGGATAAGCTAACATAAATGGAAGAGAACTAGAAGAGGATGTTTTCTATCCAGGAGGAAATTCAGAAGAGACTGGAAGAGAAGTTTGATCAAGTTTTTGAAAATCATGCCACTTCTATTTATAACCTGGAGATTCAAGCAAGACAACTTTCCTATTAATTTTGTAAGAAAAATGTGGAAGACTCTCTGAGCAATATGGAATTATATCAACGAGAGAAAAATGAGGCTATCATACTTAGAAATGTGGATGAATAAGAAGGACCAGTGGAAGACCATGCTGAACCTTACTTACCAAGAAATCAAGAAAAAGGATGCAGAAAAGGATGAAAACCCTCCCTATTATTTGCCAATTCTTGATATACTATATGTGAACATTGAAAAATCTTGGTTAGATGTTCCTGAAAAGAACTCTATCTTTTAGATTGATGATGATCAAGCGACATTCAACATGAATAATGCATTTAAGAATCCGAAGGATAGTAGCTTATTCAAGATAATTGATGTGTTCAAATCTTCTGAAGAATAAAAAGAAAAAAAATAGATGACAACAGATATCGAGTTTGAAGAAGCTATGAAAAGTCTCTGCTCGGGAAGTGGAAGAAGTAAAGGAGACGAAGGTGATTAAAGAAGAAAGAGAGCAACTCACCTTCGTACAAGACAAACTGTTGGATTCAATGGAAGATTCAGGGAGTTTTTTTATTCCCTGTTATGTTAATAGTTTACTCACAAAAAAGACATTATTGAACTTAATTAGTTTTTATAATGTTATCATATTGTCCTTTTGATTATTTTACAACTTGTAGCTTACTTACAGGTTACAAATCCAACGTTGAATGAAAAGGGTGGAAATAGTCCCCTCATAATTGATCCCTGCTAAGTTTCAATGAAAGAAGAGTGTCTAGTTATCGACGTTAAAAAAAGCGCTATATAGGAGGCAACCCATGGAAATTTACTTTTCTTCTGATTGTCTTTGTCTATTTGTTTGTTTAATTTATTCAGTTATGATTATGTTTGATTTGAGTTTGATTGATGTTTATTTGTATTTTTTTAAATTTCAACTTGTTTTCTTTTCGAAATTCTTGTTGATAGTATTAATTTGATGTGTTTATACTTATAGGATCATGGAGAATACATACCAAGCTTGGAAGAAGGTTTAGAAGCGGAAGAATCATCCCATCCCACGATCGTGGGAATTGGAGTGATTCCTACGATTATGGGAAATCTCTCTATAAACTTTATGGAGAGAAAACCCACGATTGTGGGAATGGAGGTGATTCCCAAGGTCGTAGGAAGTCCCTTCAGAAACTTCCTAGAGCATAATCCCACGATCGTGGGAATTATGGAAATTCCCACCATCATGAGAATTCCATCCGGAGGGAAATTTAAGTTTCCCTCCCCTTTTTTTTTCTCTAATTCTTCAAATTTTCAATCTTTCTCTCTCTGACCCACCAAAATTCTCCTCCCACTCTCTAAAATTCTTTATTTTTCCTCTAGATTCTTAGAATTTTCTTCATCTTTTTTCATTAATCTTACAATCATTTACTCTTTTTATGCATTAATCATTCAAAACACAAGGATTTGGGTAAGATTTTTCTTCCTTTCTCCTAAATACAAATTTCACTCTCTTTCTCTTATTTTTTGTAGATTTTCTTCTTATAATGGCACCAAAGAAGATGATGGCTTAGAAAGCAACTGATGAACTATGCCTTTAATTTTTTAATGAAGGTAAGCCCAATTTAGTGGCAGCTTATTGCTCCCCATTTTCAATTTATTCAGAAGAAGAAGGTACGTGTTTCCGAGACCTTAATGACAGAGAATTAGTCAATCCTAGGTATTTCGATTTTTAATTGTTAGAAACCATAGGAGTGAGGAAAAAAATTGAGCGACTAGCTACAAACATAGGTTGGAATAGGTTCATTAGGTGTGACGTGCCTATTCACCCCATAATGATAATATAGTTTTTCACTACAATCTGATATAACCCTAAAATAGACGTTTTCTAGTTTAGGTTATTTGGAAATGTTTATCAATTGGATTATACTGTCATGCATGATCTTTTCGATTTGCCAAACACTAAATTTTTTATGATCATAATGATTTTTATTTAGATGATTACTGGAAACCTCTGACGGGGGAAGAAAATTTTTATTCTAGGAATGCATCGAATTCTTTAATCCGTAATGCCGAGCATTTACTTTTACACAAATTTATGTGTTTAACTGTGTTTAATAAAACTGAAAATAACATGCTTAGCCAAAGAACTTTTCTTTTTATGGTGCATAGATCAAAAAATTAAAATTAACATGCCTTTTAGAATTTTTCGATCAATAGTGAGTGTTGTAAATAAAAAGAGTTCATATTTTGACATGTCTCATGTTGTTACTACTTTAGCTCTGTTTTATAACCTTGATGTGGAAGATGTGTGCACAATGCCATTCGATATGTTTGACATATCATATTTGAAGCACTCTGAGATTTGGAGTTCCATTATATGGAACTTTGAAACTTAGATGCATATTGTAGTAAAGAACAGGAGGGGTACAGACACAGCTGCTTCGTGCCCCTCTATATCCCGAGTAGTCCCGAAGTTATAAGAAGAAGCAGCGGAGGAGGAACCGAGTGAACTAGTAGAGATCGACCGATTTCAACAAATCCTATACCAGATGGCCTCTAACCAATAGCAAATGACTTCTCAAATCAATGAATTCGATACCCAAATGCTGCAAATCCACAAGGAATAACGTAGCTTGAAGAAGAGATTCCTCAAATTCTGTCAGAGGAACAATTTTGAAGCTCCTTCGCCAACACCGTCGTTACCGTTATCTCAATAAACTTTTCTTACCCTTTTTACTTTTAATTTGTGTCATTTTGTTTTGTTTGGTTTTATGTCATTTTCCTTTGTTTGGTTTGCTATCATTTTTTGTTTGGTTTGCTGTCATTTATTTGTATTTTCTTTTGTTTGGTCTGATGTTATTTTCCCTTATTAGGTGGTTGACTTTTCATATTAAGGACAATGTGATCTTCAAGTATGGGAAGGTGACAATGACTTTCTCAATTGCTTTGTTTGCACTTTGTTAAATAGGATGCATGTTTAGGCATATCATGTGCTTTATGTCAACAATAGAACCACACTTGAATCATTATGATGAATATTTCCATAAGATTCTACCATGCTAGTTGGAATTTGTTGAATGCATGCTTAAACACGAATTAGGCTACTTGCGTAAAAAAGTGAACCATATAAAGTGATAAAAAGTAGTTGGTTACATAAGCTTAGTCACAAATTAACATTTGAGCAATAGGTAATGCAGCGATGCATAATGAGTTTAAGTACTCGTTTTTAGTTTTGATCAATTTGGGTTTCTGTTATTATTTTGGCCTTAGATTTTAGGATTAGATTATCCCTCTTTGTGGGATCGACACCTTAGTTACTACACTAATGAACCGTGTGCTTACAGATTATTGAGGGTTATTTATTAAAACTTACACACAACCAACACCCGATTAAGTTTTTAGCATTATTGTCAGGGAGGTGATTAGTTTAACTCTTCAGTTTAAGGCATTTAATTTTTTTTAATTTTTGGTCTTCTTTCTTTTTACTTCTAAATTTGTGCTTTTACATGAACATAAGAGTCATGAGAAGTTTGAGTCGTGCAGCTAAAAACTTAGAGCTAGATATCATTTGATTAGAATGATCAATTAGGAAAGGTCAGCGTGAAGAAGAAGAAGAAATCGCAAAGGCAATAATGGCTGAGGAATTTCAGTAAGATTTGGACCACGGAGCGAACCAAGGATGTCAACAAAGAACCCTTATGGATTTCATAAGACTAGGGTTTAATGCGCTAACCAAGGAATAGCTAGGCCACCCATATAAGCAGCCTCTTTCAAAATTAAACCAGCCTTCCTGAATATGCTTCAACAGAATGTGCAATTCTATAGACTAATGAATGAAGATCCCAATGCACATATAGTGAACTTTCTTGAAATATGTGATACCTTTTGATACCATCAGATGTCAGAGGATTCGGTAAAAATTACATTCTTTCTTTTTACCTTAAGAGATAGAGCAAAAGTTTGGTACCATTCTCTCAACCCAACCAATGTCACCATTTGGGATCAACTAGTTTGTGCCTTTTTAGACAAGTATTTTACCCTCACTAAGACCATAAAGATTACCAAGGAAATTACCAACTTCCAATAAAGTGATGTGGAATTGATTTATGAAGCATGGGAATGATGCAAGGACTTGTAACGAAAATGCCCACATTATAACTTACCTAAGGAGTTCTTGTTACAAACATTCTATGATAGAGTATCCCTATATACGAGAAGGACGATTGATGCAACTTCAGAAGGATCACTGATAAAAAAGACAGTGGATGAAGCAGAAGAGTTAATAGAGGAGATGGCATGCAATAGCTGCCTATGGATGAATGAACAGAGTAAACAAATTGTTACTTTCTGAAAATAAAAGGGAATTGTAGCTGTTGATCAAATTATGGAGATGCAAGGGAAAATTGGTAACTTAACTCGATAGCTCAACAACAACTCACCACTAGGGTCAATATCCAATATCTTTAGAAATGACCTTGGGTTTGTTTAACAAGCCACCCTAGGTCAATCAGTAGGTATTGGTCATACCAATTGCATTTATAATGCAGCTATCAAATATAGTGTTATCGACTATTGATGTGTGCACACACATTGGGCTATCAACTCTTGATGCATGTAAATCTCATGTACATTAGCCAACTTTGCCTCTATCCATTTTGACCTTGGGTTTGCCTAACAAATCAATGCTTCTAGTTAAAACCGACCCATTAATCTAAAAACCCTATTTCCATAGTTCGAACATATTTGTGTAAAGTGGGCTTGGGTTTGCCCAACAACCCTAACTCTAAAAGCACTTTGCTTCTCACCATATTAATGGAAAGTGTTAGTTTTAATATTCTAAGTGAGAGGTTTGTACTAAGGTCTCATCTAACCAGGATGGTTTTGTATATATCATATATATATAGTTACTATAACTATACGGCATGATATGGACACCCCAATCATATGGGCTTAAGTCCATAACCATCCATCATGCAAGCCCACTCATACTCCTAACATACATCCTCTAATGCATAAAATTAAATACATCAAAATTCATTGTGACAAGTTATGGATCTTACATTTTGGAAGTTGATTCAACTCTTGAATCGAATTTCTTCTTAAGTGTTATCTTGGCTAAATTTAATCTTGTATGTCATTTCAGTTTAGAATTTAATATTAATCGAATTAAATTAAACTCTTAAATCCATAAATTAATTCACCTTAAAATTTATTATTTGATGTCAAAATTAAACATTTTAATTTTGTTTTACATGCCAATTTCTAGTCTTACTAGAAAATAATTCTCTACTTAAATTAATTCAAAATTAATTTCCAAGATTTTTCAAAATTTCCAGAACATCAAATCATCATTCCAATGAGATGCTAAAAATGATAAATTTGACATCTAAACTTTTTGCGAAAATCTTTATTCTAGTAAAATCATTTTGACATGCTTCATTCATCAAAATAACATATTTTTATCTCATAAAAATATTTGTTAAGGTTCTGGAACCGAAACATAAACATATAAAATTGTCAAACAAAACAAATCCATTGATTTCTTCAAAACTGACCAGATCTAATTACTGTTTGAAAATTTATCAGAAAAATTGTAATAAATTTTGGAAAAATTCCATAGGTTTAAAAACATTCTAAATATGTTTACCTAAAATTTTCAAAATCAAACTCCATGAAAAACATGTTAAACATCATCAATTTAGCTAACCAACAACATATGTTCAACAAAAAACAGTTTTCTAACATATTGTTAGAAATTTGACAATAAATATTTCAATCACATTGAAATCAATTTTCAATTACTAAAACCATATAATAGCATGTCATGAGAAGATCAGTGAAAGAAAATCTTGAAAAAAAACTTTCATTATTTAATTTCGAATTTTCTATTAACAGACTCACAGTTATCATAGTTATGCAATTGTATTGCACATGTAATAGAAACTACATTTAATAGGCACATCCTAGCTCTAATACCACTATTAAGTTTCAATTATGCATTAATTTGATAACATATCAGAAAATACATAAATAAAATAAAATAAAACCCATAAAAAACATAATCATACATGTGCTATTAGTGTAGTAAAAAATGAACTTAAGATTTGTACCTTACTAACTCCTTCATTCTTCGTGTCTTCACCTCTTCGGGTTGTCATAATCCACAACGACCATAGGAAGATGTCTATAATGATATCCATATGAAGAAATAAGCCTGTACCCCTTAGGAAGAATGGTTAGAACACACACAAAGTGCTAGCTTTGATGTATGTTCTTGAGAGAATAGTTTAGAGAATAAGTGTGTATAAGTTGAACTCTTCACTTTTCTCACTTGTTTTCTTACAATACTATACATGAAACTGAGTGAGTTTCTGCCAAATTTTGGCCTCCTCTAACCCCATCATGAATGGAGAAATAATGGAAATTAAGTGGCCATTAATGCCACTTAATTTGGCTTGAAACATTTATTGGAAATTTGAAAACTTTCAAGGATGGAAGCGATGCAACACTTACTTTCTTTCATTTCTTTGCAACATTTCTTACCACGATCATATCGCATCACAATCCCTAAACATTCTCTCATATCTTGGATCACTATCTAACTCATTCTTCGCATCTCCAATACGTGTGAACCATTAGGTACTTGGTTATGTTTTCCACTTGAATTAACACTTAATTCAAGCAAGTTATGAGCAGTATCTAGTAACACATCATAACCCCTAATTGACTAAAAAGTTAGTGGTTTGACTACAAACCCTTCCATAGAAAATGCTTCTATGCAATTCATCCTTTGACCATCAATACCCCACTTAGTTCAAAGCATGTTTAAAGTGTCAACTACCACTAAACTGATTATGTCACATCTAGCCCAAGTGATGCTAGTTCTTATCCCCAAGGCTCATTACTCAATTGGATATGTCGCTAGAGACTATCTTCATTACATTTCCACTCTGGCCAGAGATTCTTGAGTAATGACCCTGACAAGAGGTCATGGGTATCATCTCCTTCTTTCAGAAGTAGTGAATCCTTTATTGGCTACTCAATTACCTTCGAATACCTCAAGCTGTACCTAAGCACCACCCTATGAGAAACCTCTGAGAGACAGCGAGGAATGGAGTCAAAGTACAAGATTAGTATCTAATATATCATTAAGCATCTCATGTCTAAGGATATTTGCACCATTGCTATGATAACTATCATTGACACTAAAATAGATTATCCATATGATTGTCTCATGGTAAGTCAGCCAATGTACTGACTACACTTAGTAAGCATCCATATGTTAACTCTAAATAACTCATGCTTACAGCTTATGTGATTCACTACTTAATCCAATCAAATAGTATAACATGTGCTAGTCTGTTCGGATTGATAATGTCTTGTCTCATTAATCCTATGACTAGGGATAATTTAGATAGTAAAATAACTAAATATGATAGGAATCTCATTAATGAGTGTACTGTCGTTAATCATTCTAATAGCACCATTAAGTGGTGCTTTGGTCTTGTTATGTCTTTTTTAGTCAAGTCCAATTGAGATGAGAGGAATGCTCGCATTTTTTAGGATAAAAGTAAAAAATCACAATAATTCAATAACAAATCACAAATTACATTAGTTTGCACAATGTTAAGTGTTAGAACTCAAATTTGTACCAAAATATGAATGTATAAGCAGCTAATTTCTCTTATTTAAGGGAGGTTGATTTTAGGATCCTATTTTAGGATATTCCCTTTTTTAAACCCTTATATAGCTCTTTGTAGATTTTGTACATTTTGTTTTCCTTTAAATGCATAAATTCATCAACATTTTCTCAAAAACAAAAATTTAGTGTTAGTTGTTATAGTCATTGTGGGATCGACACTCACACTCACATAAGTTATACTATAAGAACAATTAGTCCTCTTACCTAGGTGATTCTCTTTTAGTATTGTTTTTGTGTTTAGAGAAATATAAAATCACACATGTAGTTTTTGGAATCATTGTTAAAGATTATAATTAGCTTAATAAGGATTAGATTTTTTCTAGAATACTGATCAAGATGGTTGATTATAAATTAAATTATTATTGTGATTTGTTTTATTAAGAAATTAGTTATAAGCTCTAATGATCAAGTTAATTTTAATTTATTTCGTAAATTTTGAGAATGGATACTTGATTTGTAACGCCCCACTCTCGCTGGACCCGAACCCGATATCGATAGTGATATCCGAATCCGTTCCCCGCGAGGGTGGTGTGCCACATCACTTAACAATTAAAAGTTGGTATAAATTTTTTTTTGAATACTTTTATCAAAGATCATTAATTTGGGCCCACTTTTTTTTTCAAAACATTTTGTTTACTTAAACTGAAAACGAAACATATTGCATTTTAATCACTTTCTTTTGCAAAATCCTCTCTCTCTTTTGTTTTTGAAAGCACAATCACAAAGTACAGAAAATGATAACCAAATTGACCCATTTTATTTTATAACTATTTTCAAACATAACAATAATATCACTAAATTTTTCCAATAATCATTTGGATCAATTATACATTACAAACCATTTCAAATTCCCAAAATTATTACAATTGTAATGTTCACTTACACATAATATGAAATTTTTGCGGAAAATACATTCAGTGACAAATAAAGGAAAACAATGCAGACGCGAACTAATCCCGACCTCTTCTTTTCTCTCTCATATGTAATAGATATACTCCCGTCGCCTAACGGGGTATTCTTCTAAGTCCTGAAAAATAGTTGCAAATTTTGGGTGAGTTTTGCGAACTCAGTGAGTGACC
>JANQBM010000009.1:2904475-2939696 GCA_025594535.1 Erythroxylum domingense
CCCACATGAATGATAAGTGAGAAGAGTATTCAAAAAAAAAATTATACCGACTTTTGTTTAGTGAAGTGTTGTGACACACCACCCTCGCAGGGCACGGATTCGGATATCACTGTCGATATCGAGTTCGGGTCCGGCGGGAGTGGGGTGTTACATATTGTTTTTCTAAATTTCAATTTTAATTTTTCTCTCTTTTGGACATATGCTTAATATCATTTTAAGAAATATTTCATAAAAATTTAAATTTTTAGAAATTAAATAATTTTATAGATGAAAAGTGTACAAGTGAATACAACACTCACAAGATTTTAAGCCATGCTATTTTCACAAAGAAATCTCTATAATATGCTTCCCTAGAAAACCAAACTAAGGAGAGAGCTAAAGAAATCAAGTAAAACACAAGCTAATGTTGTGAGAGCAACAAGAATTTCACTTGTTAGTACAATTCAAATATGTTTGATCCCAACCATGTTTATTGTGTATCAAGGTCCATTAGACTACATTTCTCTATTGCGGCTTGCATTTAAATTGATTTATGTATGAAAATTCCATATGTTAATCATAGTTGAGGTACACTTTAGGTTAATCTTGTGGATGATTAGCTATTCTCTAGTTTGCTCAATTAGTGTATGGAAGATGACATCTTTGTACTTAGCTTTTTTTAAAAGATCATTATATTCTTCTATTTCCACACAAGGCATGAAATACATTTCCTAGGGAGATTTTTGCAAACTAGCATATCCCATTTACAGATGTTATGGTTTTAGAATGACCAAAGTATGATATTAGACTAGTTAGTAGGAGGATGGGGTAATATACTTAGCTAAGAGAAACCTCTTCATATGAAGGGGGAATATTTGCACTTGAAAAGTAGATGCCCTACAAATTCCTCTACATGATTAAAAAATAACACACCTAAAATGCTTATAATTATTTTTTATATTATTCCCAGTGAAAAGTTTTCCTTTATTATAAGCCAAAAAGTTAAATCATATCTAGGATTAGCTTACGCAAACTAGAAGAGTTTATAACATTTATTCTTTGGATTGTTGGGCCTAATAATGTCCTACAAGAACCATTAGAGAACTTTACCATTTGTGCTTTTGTTTCAAAAAAAATAATGTCCTCTTTGTCAGTGAGAATGCTTGTGTTTAAAATCACTGCAGTAAAAGATGTTCTTATAAGAAATTCAGTACAACCTTTCTTGTGTTTTAGCATTTCATTGGTTGAACCAGATTCTAGAATTATATTGTAAAGGTCATCAAATTCAAATACTCCTCAATAGGACCATGCTAGGCTAATTAGCAATACTAGAAATTAGTAGATTCACCATTACCAATTTGATGCTTGATCAAAATTCTTACTCTCTCCTTTAGCCTGAACATTTAGACAATTGTCCACGAAGCATTGCAATTTGGATTAATATATTAGAATTTTGTATTTTTTCAGTAGAAAAATGTAACTATCTAATCTATAAACCTTGCTTATCATTAACGAGCCTCCAAATTATCATAAGCATCTTATTGGTAATCCTTTTAAGGATGATTCCTAAACCTCCTTATCCTTTGGAAAGCAAAACTCACTCCATTTGACTTTGGCAATGCATGCTTGGAAGTATCCCCTAACCAAAACAAGCTTCTCGTTAACCTCTCAATTATCTTAATAATGCCCTTGGGAAGCATGAGATGTTAAGACCAATATACTTAGAGATTATTCAAGATAGAGTTAACAAGTTCCAATATTCCAACTTATGAAACTCCTCTTGTGCTAGTTTGTAATTTACATTTTTATCTATGAGAGGAAGATGATCAATGTAGGATGGGCTTCTTAAAGTTATTTGGAATACTTAAATAGGTTAATGGGGGCCTATAGGAATTTAAGCCTACCAAGGAGGAGAACCATTTAAGATATTATTTTGTACTTAGTGATAAGATGATCACTTAAGATATTATTATGTGCTTAGTGATAAGATGATCACACTCTTTTCTTTGTTAATAATAAACTTGAAAGTTGCTTGAAGTCATGTGTGTGAACAATAGCAACAATATTTTCAAGCTTGGGAGGATAGTACTAAGACTTTTGCTAATTAAGGAGTAGCAACTCTCAAAACTTTAAGCCAAGTCTTTTTTATTGAGATATTGCTAGGAGAATTGAGGGAGGGATAGGAGTGAGGTAGGGTAATATGATCTTACAGCTAAAGTTGAAATCGTCGCTTTTGAATTGTTATTGTTAGGGCCTAAGAGAGCAAAAGGGAAGAGATAAAGAGAAGAGGGGAAAATTGGACAAATGACAGAGGCTAAAGGCTCAATATATACTAAAAATGGAAATAAGTAAATATCTAAAGGATAAGAGGCTAGAAAGCATAGTGGAAGGAAGGAAAATGAAAAAGATTGGAGGCAATGAAGGATTAGTGAAAACTAAAGTGAACAAGAAGAATCCCGGGAGTGAATATGATAAATTATATAAACAGAGATAGAGAGGAGTGACTAATTGAGGAAAGGAAGGTCGACTGAGAGGTAGAGAAGAGGAATGAAGGGGAAATAAGGTGGAATAAAAGGAAAAGGTGTAAAGAAAGATAAAAATTCAACTAAGAAAAGAACTAGAATTAAGAAATCTAAAGCTTTTTGATAATAGAGAGGCCTTGAACTTAACCCTAGTAGAATCCATGCAAAACATTCAAACATGCTAGAATGAAGAGAGAAGCTCTGACTTCTCTCTTTAAGCTCCCTCTTGCCAAACATGTATACCTAAACAAATATATTTTTATTGTATGTAAATAAGGAATATTATTGGGGTTTTAGTTAAAAATAGATTATATAAATAAAAAAAGGCAAATTATTATTTTTTAATATTTAGCTTAGAAAATGGAATATTTTATTTTTGATTTCTATTTTCTAAACATGTATTTAAATTATTTTACATTTTTGATAAACATAATGTATGCATACTTAAATTTTGGTAAAAGATACCAACCTCTTTTGCAATTTCACCAATTTCACATCAAAGTCATGTGTTTTAGTAATCTCATATGAAGTCGTCAAGCTTATCCAAAGTTTCAATAAACCTTATCCATTAACTTTCTACATTAAAAATTCCTATGAAAACCATACTGAAAACAAGAGAAAAAGTTAGAATAGAAATTACAACCTTCTTGGCAATGGCATGAACACCAAATTTTGGCATGATAATTGGTTCTTTGTTGGGCCTTTTTATAACTATGAATCTATGCATATGTTGAAAGAAATGGTCTATAATAATAGTTCAGTTGCAACTGCACTCATTAATAGGCAACTGCTTGATGATTACCTTATTCCAGGACATATCAAAAGGGAACTTACGCATACTCACCTCAATGAAATTGAGGATAATATCATAACCAGCTCAGGAAGCTTTCTAAACCAATCATGTAGGAAGTTTTTAAGAGGTAGCATAAGTATTGTTCCTTGGACCAAAGTGGTATGGCATAGCATAAATATCTCAATCCTCGAGAATCCACAATCTCATGGATGGCCGTGAAATGCAAGCTTTCCATATTTGATAGATTGTCCAGATTCTTGCAAAATCCCAACTGGTGTACCTTATGTAAGAAAACTGAGGAAAATATGCAACATCTATTCTTCTAATTTGATTTCATTAAGAAAAGTTGGAATTACCTACTGCACTTATGCCTTATTTCCAATGTTCTAAATAACTGAAGTGGAATAACTAAGTGGTGCTCTACCATGAAGCATCAAAGCTGTACTGTAAGATGGCACTTTTGTGTTGCATTGACATTCATTGTAGTTGCCACTTGGGATGAGAGAAACAGGAGAGTTTTCCCTAATGCAACACAGGACCAAGAGACGTTCCATAAGGAACTCATTCAGAAAATTAGGCTCCATATTAGCAATATTCAAAGGCATATTTGGTGATATATATGTAAAGAGATGAACATCATTTTGTAATTCAGCTCAACTTTAATCTTGACAACTCAATTGAAGGAATATGATCAACTTGATGATACAATTCTATTGTATTTTTGCATGCCTTCAAGGCTTAATATAATTCAATTTCTTTAGAAAAGAACTTTATCTATGTGAATAATCATTTCATAGGGAGTAATTAAAAATTAACAAATTATGATGAAATATAAATACAAAACAAGAAATTAGTAATCTTATTTATTAGTATTATTAAATAATAAATAAAAATTAATAAAAAATTAATTTTAGATCAAATTAAAAATATATATATCAAAAACAATAATAATATAGCGAATTATCTATTAATTTTATTAATTAAATATTATTATATTTTAAGATAAATAATGATATATAAATATAATAAACTAATAAATGAATCTATTTGGCACATATCACTTGTAATCCTTAATCATCCTCTTGTGATGTGATTATTTACGTGAAAAACATTCTATACATTTGTGTTCAATCAATATTTTTAATGGAAAAAATTAAGATAAGAGAGTGTAATAAACAATTAATTTGAAATCGATAAAACCAAATGAAATATTGATATGTTTTGTCCTTTTAAATTTTAATTGACGAATCATCTTCAATGAATCATATTGGATTATACAATTACGTAGAGACTAATCTACAGGTACAATTTAGTTTATATTAAGTGTTAAGTAATTTAACTAGTAACAGAGGCTCATAAAAGAATTTTTGGCTATCGAGATCAAGCGTCCAAGTTAAGGATGGCAACGGGGCGGAGTGAGGGCAGGGAATACCTTCCCAGCCTCGTCCCCGCCCAACACCCCTACTTCCCATCCCTGATCCCTGATCTCTGAAGTGGGGATATTTTTGTCTTATTCTCTATTCCTGAGATTCTCGTGAAGTCCCCGCAGGGACCCGAATCTCCGAATCTTCACTCTGCACTATTCAATTATTAGAGAGCGGAAAATTCATACATATATTGACAATAATGTTGGGTATATATACAAGAAGAAAGGCTGCGATTCATCCAAGAAAGAAAAACTATGCTACTCTAGAAATAACTGCTATTCTCTAACAAACTGTTAGCGAATTCTAACAAACTAACTGATCCTAGAAATGTATTTTCAATATCCCCCCCTCAAGTTGGATCACAAAGATGAATGTCTTTGAGATCTAACTTGGATCGTAATCGAGTAAAACGAGGAAATGGTGAAGACTTAGTAAACATATCTACAACCTGGTCCTGAGAGGAAATAGGTAAAGCACATAAGAACCCTTTCTTTACTTCATTTCATACAATATGGCAATCTATATCTAGATGTTTCGTTCGCTCATGAAACACTGAATTTGAAGCAATATGTAACGCGGCTTGGTTGCCACACCATAGAGAAATAGGAAGCTGTAGTTCAATCTGAAAATCTCAAAGAATGTAAGAGAGCTAAAGCAATTTAACTACAGTCGATGCCATTGAGCGATACTCTGCTTCAGCCGAACTTCTTGCCACCGTCGTCTACTTCTTTGTCTTCCACGAAATCTGACTAGTGCCAAGAAAAATACAAAAACCAGTAAGTGACATGTGTGAATCAATGCACGATCCCCAGTCTGCATCATAATAAGCTCGAAGCTTCAAGTCATTGTGTACTGGAAAAACTATTCCAGTAGATGGCGTTCCCTTCAAATACCATAACAGATGCAACGCCAATTGCCAATGGGTATCAGTCGGAGTATTAACAAACTGGCTTAATTGTTGAACAACATAGGCAATATCAGGCCTACTAAAACCTAGATATAAAAGTCTCCCAACTAACCTTCTATATTGTGTGCTATCTTCCAACAAGTTTCCTTGAGTTGCCGTAATCTTAACCCCGTCTGGCAATGGAGATCTGATTGGTTTTTCCCTAACTAAACCAGTATCTTGAAGTAAATCTAAAACGTACTTTCGTTGATTTACATATATCCCTGTAGAAGATCTCGCAATTTCCAAACCCAGAAAATACTTAGCTTAGCCGAGATCTTTAATTGTGAACTTAACATCCAAAAACTGCTTAACCTTCAATATTTCCTCTTCAGAATTTCCACTGATGAGTAAGTCATCGACATATACTAACAAGGCCAAAAACACGCCGTCTTGCTGAAAAATAAAAAGACAATGATCATGGGATGATTGCTGAAACCCGTAAGACACCAAACTTGAAGTAAGCTGTAAGTTCCATTGCCTTGATGCCTACTTCAATTTGTATAATGATTTAACCAATTTACAAACTTGGTTTGGCTGCCCTTCATGATAGCCTTCTGGTGGTAACATATAAATGTCTTCCTCTAATGATCCATGTAAAAAAGTTGTTAATATCCAATTGATGAAGAGACCAGCTTCTCGCTGCTACAATGCTCAAGAAGACCCTTACTGTCACTACCTTCGCCACAGGAGAAAAAAATCAGTGTAATCAACATTATGAATCTGGTCATATCCCTTGGCAACTAACCTCGCTTTGTATCTATCGACACTGCCATCTGGATTAAGTTTAAGCTTAAACACCCATTTACAACCGATAACTGTTTTATTCTCTGGAAGATCAGTCATATACCAAGCCCCATTTTTCTTCAGGGCTTCAATCTCAAGATTCATGGCTGCTACCCATTCAGGAGAAGTGCTTGCCTCCATATAAATTCGTTGTTCCTTTTGAGAAGAGACTTGAGCCAAAAATGCGACATATTCAGAAGTTAACTTTGTCTACTGCATATAAGGAAAGGTTAAGGGTGTGTGATCATTTGGTGCAACAACATTAGATACCAAAGTCTGCTGATTGCATGTCACGTTATTGGTGACAAAATCATTCAGCCAAGTAGGTCGTCGCACTTGTCTGCGGCTCCTCACACTCACTTCTGCCTCACGTTCACGTTGATTTCCTGTAAGGTTTGTTGGTTCACCTATAGACGACTGTGATACACTTGTATTCTCCCCTGCAAGATTGTTAAAAACAGAAGAAGCATGTGCCAAATCATTAGAATGAGATGATTGGATGGGGATGAGAGGTAAAGGCAAAGATGTGTGATCAAAAAGAGGAAAATTATGACTAATAAGATCCGTTGCTAAGCAAGGAAAAATGGTTTCATGAAATACAATGTCTCTGCTTACTCTTATAACATTGGTGTCTAAATCGTAAACTTTATAGCCTTTACACCTTACCACAAACCCCAAAAATACTCCTTTATAGGCCCTCACATCCAATTTGTCTTTTCTCTCGAAAACATTATAAATGTAGCATAGACAGCCAAACACTTTTAACATAATCAAATCTGGCTCTTTATCATATAGCACCTCATAAGGCGATTTTCCTTGTAAAACCACAGAAGGTAATTTGTTGATGAGATGAGTAGCGTGTAGGAACTCTTCTCCCCAAAATTTTGAAGGTAACCCAGATTGAAAAAGCAAATCTCTAACTATTTATGCCAGTTGTCTGTGTTTTCTTTCTACCCTACCATTCTGCTGTGGGATATAGGTGCACGTCTTCTGGTGTATAATTCCCTCATCATCAAATATGCGTCCACAGTCGGAGCTTAAAAATTCGTTGCCATTGTCAATTCTCACAAACATCACACGTTGATCATGTTGTGTTTTTATCTGGTTCAAGAATTTTCAAACCACAGCAGGAACTTGAGCCTTATTCTTCAACAGAAAAGTCTAAAGATTTCTGCTATGATCATCTAGTATAGTCAAAATAAATCTGTGTCCTGTAATTGAGTATTCATGATAGGGACCCCATACATCCATATGAAGTAACTCAAACAAATTTGCACTCTGTGATTCACTTAAAGGAAAAGGTTTCCTCGTTTGTTTGGACTTTACACATACATCACATGCATCAATCTGGAAATCAGAAACTTTTATTAAAGACTTCAATCTATTCATGACAGCTATACTCGGATGGCCAAGCCTCATATGCCATAAGTGTGCATCATCTAAAACCAGTTTAACAGAGTCATCGTATATAGGAATATCAGTATTTTTATTTCCTATAATATTGCAAACAAGATCCTGCTTCACCAAAGGTATGAATGTCTTAATGGTGTCTGGTAAGAAAGAATGGTCATTGAGAATATAAAGATTGTCAATAGTCTTCCCAATGGCAAGTACTTCATCATTCTTCAGGTCCTGTAATGTACAAATTTTTTTGTAAAATATGAAAAGAAGATTGTGAGTGTTGGTTAGTTTACAAACAGAAAGCAAATTGTGTTGAAAAGTAGGGACATATAGCACATTGTTGAGAGTAAGTCTAAAGGCTAGATTTACAGTTCCATGAGATTTTACAATCGTGAACTTCCCATCTGGTAGGTGCACGGTGTTATGATATGGAATTGATATGGAATTGATTGGAACAAATGTGATTGCTTGCCCCTGTATCCACTATCCAGCATGACTTAGCATCACAATTTCTATAGAGAGAAGTAGCAAGATTACCTGAAAAATCCTTCACAAAATTTATTGAATCAACTTCGGTTTGTTTGCCTTTCAAAAGTCGAGAAACTTCCTTCTGAATGAAATCCTTCATGTCAAGCCTGCTCTCAACTTGTAAAGATTCACATCATCAAATGGAGTATAAGCTGTGTTGGCTCTGTTAAACACCTTTTCCTTTTGCTTTTTCTTTATATCTTTGTACCAATCTGGATAGCTAACTATTTTAAAACACGTTTCCCTAGTATGGCCTGCAGACTTACAGTGAGAGCTAAATTTATCTTCTTATCTTTCTGCTTCTTGAAATCTTGCCTGTTTTGCACCTTACTGTTTGCATACATAGCACTACTTTCAATTCCTTCATTTGCCTTGACAGCTAGCTCCTTTTATTTCTCAATTGTGAGTATCATCTAGTAAACCTTGTCAAGGTTCGGCATCGGCTCCATGAGCATGATTTGATTCACCACTACTTCATATCCATCGCTCAATTCGAGAAGAAATTGCAAAATCTTCTCTGATTCATTCAATTCTTCAATCTTCTTTATGGCTTCACATATACAACCACATGTGCATTGAGGCATAGAAACAACTCCATTCAACGCGTCCCATAACTTGCTTAATTTTGTAAAATAAACGGAGACTGAATCAGATCCTTGATCCATCCCACTCATTTCTCTTTTAATTTGAAAACGTAGAGGGCCATTGGAAACTCCAAATCTCCTCTCTAGCTTGTCCCATAATTCTTTTGCAGACGTAGAGTACACAAACGACTCTTGCATTTCTTTTGATAAAGAACTCAAGATCCAAGATATAACCATGGCGTTGGCCTCACACCAATCCTCAAAATCATCGTCATTCTCTAAAGGTTCTTTGATCTTTCCAGTCACAAAACCTAGTTTTCTTTTTGCTGCCAAAGCTATCTTCATAGCTCGACTCCACGTCATGTAGTTCATTCCAGTCAACGGAGCTGTAATCAAAGATGCTCCTGGATTATCCAATCCATGTCGCGTCAATGGACCTCTACTCTGTCGTTGCTCAGTTGTCATTAGCACTAGATCAATCAGACGTAAAAAATGTTTCAAGAAGAAGAAAGTTCAAGGAAAAGATTCACGAGTAAACTTTCTTTGTTGGCTCTGATACCATATCAATTATTAGAGAGCGAAAAATTCATACATATATTGACAATAATGTTGGGTATATATACAAGAAGAAAGGCTGCAATTCAGCCAAGAAAGAAAAACTATGCTACTCTAGAAATAACTGCTATTCTCTAACAAACTGTTAACGGATTCTAACAAACTAACTGATCCTAGAAATGTATTTTCAATATGCACTTATATAAAGTTGGTTCATATGATTATATCAGACTTTCATAAAATATACTATGGTGCAATAAAAAAAGCCATTATGTTGAAAAATTCAATAGTAATCTTCCTGAACTACAATCTCAAATTCTCAATGTTCAGTATATGATCAAATTATCAAATTTAGTAAAGAGTATAAAATTAAAAATATATAATATATTTCTAAAATTATCGTGAACGGGAATTTCCATGGAGCGGGGATCATTCAATCAGTTTCTGTCCCTGACTCTGTCTTAGGGGTTATATTTGCTCCATCTCTGATTTTACGGGGTAATTTTTTTATTAATCTCCGCCCCGAATAGAAAATTCTTGTGGAGATCCCCAAATTTTGAACCCAAATTGCTATCTCTAGTGCGAGTGATAGATTAGTATTCCTTTAAAATTAAAAATTACCATGATAGTATAAAGACACATGTTAAATAAATTGAATTGTATTTATCACTAAAGAAAATGCATTTTTGTCTGATTTGAGATCTTATCCAAGTCCAATATTTATTCTTTTCACAATCCGACAAATTAAATAAGCACGTGAAGAATATGAGGTAGGAATCAGCGCGTGGAGGTCAAGTGTTCTCATTTCTGATCCTGTGGTCGGCGTTAGCAGATGCAAGCGTTACGCGCATTAACCCTTTTCTATTCCAACGTGAATGAAATCGTGAAAACTTGGGGATAAACGACAGAAAAGTGTGAAATGAATGTGTTTAGTGACTGCCTGGTTCTTTCGTTTGTGCTGTCGATCTTTTGTCACTCGATGCTCAGTATCTTTGATCATGAATATTACATCATTTGGAAACGTCACCCAACGTTAGCCATCAAATCAAACGGTTGAGACTTCATATCTATTCCACGCCCTATGCTTATCACTAGGACCAAGTCCAGCCATAGAATCTCTTTTTTTCTTATGTACACATGTTACTCACGTTTTTGGTAAAGCGAAGCAATGCCTAGCTTACCGTGTTAAGGAGTCCTTTACAAGTAAATTTATTTCCTTTTATCGATATGTCAACGAAAAAATACGGACTGAATATAGAATGTAATAGTTACTTTTAGGAGTAAAATAAATGAAGAATAAAATAAAATATGTATTATTTGGTTTGATTTATTCATAAGAATTTTTTATAGTAGTATATGTTAATTTGAAAATATAAATTTAAGATGATAAATGAATAATTAATAAAAAGGTCAAAATATTTACTATAATTTTTACTAACATTATCATCATGATTATTATTATCATCATTATTATTATATTATATTATATTTTATTATTTATTATAATAATAATAATATTATTATTAACTTTTTTCTTTTTTTTTCTTCTTCTTCTTATTATTATTATAAAAAGAATAATGATAATAATAATAATAATAAAAAAGAAGAAGAAGAAGAAATAAAAAATTATTGACAACGACAACAACAACTACTATCATAATAATAATAATAATAGTTATATTTACTAATTCTGCGCTTTACATAATAGGTAAAGATATGGAAAAAAATATCTTTAACTAATTTTGAAAATGTAGAAATAATTAAATATGAGAATAATTAATTTGTAATTATTTTTTAACCAAATAAAAAATAACTATTTATTAGTAATACATCAAATATTAGAATAACTATCTCACCCAACTAAAATCTAAACATGCTCTTTGTCAAAATTTCTATATCCCTGGAGAGAAAAACAGTTGTTTGTCGTTGTATATAGGTTGCATGAATTTGGTAAATAAACAGAAATCACCGATGTCATCACCCTCCCATAGATTCTAGAAATTGACTTTTAACGCGTGTGAATCAAACGGAACCAAAATGAATAGCGGATTAGTCCATTTTTACCCACCATAATTGGGACGAAATATATATAAGCTTTTTATGGTTTTGACACCTCACCGTGCCCATCGCAATTATCCAACTGTAACTTCAGTTTTCTTTATTATCAGATATCTCTGGATTCTGCTGATGGAGAAGTTAATGCACCATCACTTTGCAACAGGTGGCGCAGCATTAACCAAATGATCAATGATTACGGAATATAATATTACCACATGATAAATGATTACTGAATATAATATTACCAAGAAATAGAAGGATGTCAGTAAAATAATTGTGCAAAAGCCACGTAGAAAGCAAAAATTTAAAGAGAGGTCAGCTGTCACTCACTCATTTGTATGTTTTAATTAGGAAAAAGTCACAGTTAAATCTTTGACCAGGTAAAATAGTTTATTCCTTAAGTAAACAATAGCATAGCATATTGTCCAAATTCGACGTTGTGAACACTGGAAAATTTTGGAGAATACGGACATCATTTATGGAGTAAGTATATCTGATGTGAATTGAAGCTGTGAACACAAGAACTAGGAGAAGAACTTATTAATATGTGCAATAAGGAATTCTTTTAAGGAAAAGTAATTATTTAGCCTTTACAGTACTTTGATTTGTGTAATTTGGCCACTAAATCTATTTTCTAATACTTATTTTCGGGGCCCAGACCTTAAAACGGTTGTACCTGAGTGGCTCGTTTGGTATTTCCTAGTCTTTTTATAGTAAAGCTCTTTTGGGCAAATATCCAGTTGTCCATGTATGAAAATATGACTTTAGGGGCCGAGACCCTCACCTCCTTAATTACCAGTTGGACTTATCGTAGGGTAGTAACTAGTAAATGGGAACATATTGAACCTTCTTTTGTTTGCACCTTTGGACATGTTTTATCTATAACTATATATAATTAAAAAGAAGTTTACATGGGGATAGCAACATTAAAAAATTGAAGAGTTTTGAATGCATGTCTTATGTGATATCAGGCTTATGCAGTATCAGTGTCTTTTCTTGAAACCTAAGTGGAAGCAAAAACAATTAATTTTATCTCAAAAAATAAAGAAGAAGAAAGAAGGGCATAGGTGTAGACTCTTTTTCCTTTTCTTCTCTATTTTAAGGCAATTTAATTGATTAATGTGAGGTAGGAAAAACAATATATATTGAGACAGGAAGCGTGTAAGCACAGTTCCTTGCAGTTCCACCGTCAGGCTCTCCTAAACATTACCTTATCATGGATTTTTCAACACCGATGTTATGAGACAAGGAATGCATTTAATTTAACGGAAGACGCCATGGCACTGTTGCAATTACACCATTAAGGCACAGGGCCCCCAAATTTTGCTTACATCATAAAGTGACGACCATGACTTTTATTCCAAGAACATTATACTTGACACTTGTCACTTGGTATGGATTTTCTCTTTTCTTATGCATTGCATGCATGTGAGTATTTAGGAAAAATAAATTATTAATTTTGAAAACTGATGTATAGTTGCTCGTCACTTTCTACCGGGCCTATGCTTAAAGATGACAAAATGAAAGGACCACCCTTGAAAGGTTGACATCAGTAATTTTCGGTAATTAATTTTTTCTTTTTGCAATTAATGTTAAACAGGGGGTATAAAAGCAATCTAGGATGTGCTGCGGAGGTAGTGAACTACCTATAGTTGGAAGCCGTAGCCAGAGATAAGACTTCTCTTAGACATCATGGTGAGAGCTCCCTTTTTTGACAAAAATGGAGTCAAGAAAGGTGCTTGGAGCAAAGAAGAGGACGATAAATTGAAAGCTTATATTGAGAAATACGGCCACTGGAACTGGCGAGAACTTCCCAAGTTTGCCGGTAAGGAACTCTTTTCTTTCTTACTCAATGCCAAAAAAGAGAATAAAAATTAGACCAATTATAGAGGATTTACGTAAAACAAAGAATCATTCATCTGTTCTGATGTTGGTTTGAGTTGGATTCTTCACTTTTTTAGACGATCCTCGAGATGATCGAGGAAATTAAACTTTTCTTGAAATCTCTTCCTAAAGATACTTCATATACTGCAATTATCTTTGCAGCAACTGTTGCTTGCTTATGTTTGAGATACTGATTCTTGTCAATAAACAGGTCTATCAAGATGTGGTAAGAGTTGCAGATTAAGATGGATGAATTATCTGCGACCAGATGTAAAACATGGGAACTACACCAAAAATGAAGACGATCTGATTATGCAATTACATGAACAAATTGGGAAAAAGTATGGATTTACTCTCTCTGCAGCCCCTTTCCCATGGATTTGCTCCCAATTTCATTCAAGTTAACTTCTTATACTATGTGAAAATATTGTAGTCGATCATAAAATCATCGCCGAACGAGAGAATCTTTCCTAGTTCTACAAACTCTTCTTATACTATGTGAAAATATAGTAGTCAATCATAAAATCATCCCCGAACGAGTGAACCTTTCCTAGTTCTACAAACTCCTAGTTCACTTAATCTGTTTCCAGGTCACTGATTAGTGAATGACGCTCATTTGCAGGTGGTCTGCAATAGCAGCAAAATTACCAGGAAGGACAGACAATGAAATTAAAAACTACTGGCACACTCATCTAAAGAAGCGAGTGAAGCAAAACAAGAGCAAATCTAACACGGGAGAACTATCCGGCCAAACTTCCGGGACTGGAATTAGCAAGAGTGTAGAAGAAGTTGAAAGTGTTGTTGTCAACACTCCCTCTCATACGATATTAGAGAGCTCTCCATTATCCCCAGAAACATACTGCACAATGTTTTCGCAGTTGAGGTTTGATTCAGCTCCGAAGACTGCATCTGAGCCAAACTGGACAGCGGAAGACAATCTTCCTTCATTTGAAACATATGATGACTCCAGCGGAGATTTCTGGACTGAGCCTTTTGTTGCAGATAATATTGATAACCATGATCCTTACAAATTATGCTTCGAGCATGATGGAGGATTTATGTCACCTTATGTCTCTGATTTCGATTGTTTATTTGACGAAGTGATGCAAGAATTGAAAATGAAATAGTCCAGTTAGGCTATGAAACATTCCTAGAGTCTTGTCTATATGCTGAATGTGAATTTTATCTTTGGGCCGTTACCGCCAAATGGAAATCTCTACTTAGTACATTGTTTCTTCTTCAATTAATTAATGTCTTCTAATTTCATAGATATAATAAGGGGTATTTAGTTATCTGAATTATATATAACCGAAGCATGAGCCTTCGCAGCTGCCAACATCGTATTCACGCTTTAATTCTCTATTATTCTAAGTATCCAGTTCTAGGGCTCTAAGTGCAAAATTTTCCTTAGTTCCAGGTTAAGTATTTGGCATTTGTTTCTTTTGTTATAGGTTATTATTGTAGTGTTTTAGAATTTATTTTGTATGTTTTTGGTTTAATTTGATCTTCATTGTTGTTATTTTATGTTTGATATTGATTTAGGGTAAGAATTGATCATTTTAATGTAGGAATGGAAGATAACCATCTTTGCAATTAAGCTAGAGACCAAAAGAGGAGAAGAGAAGTGGAAGAATTATAACACAAGAACCCACGATTGTGGGTTTGACGCCAATTTTCATGATCGTGGGATGCCTAATCTGAAGATACACGCGGGGTTCACTTATTTTTTAGGTTTTCATGACTATATAACACTATAAATCCCTACGGATGAAAGGGGATCGGTGGAGACTTGCCTCCTTAAGTAAAAACACAGAGTTTAAGTCTTAGGAGTAGAGAATCAAGATTTTTCATTCATAATTGGGAAAAGAGCATACCAATGCTGGATTTTCTAGATTCAGGCAAAGAAGAGGAGAAGTTTGATTCATTTAGTTTTCTTTCGTTTTTCTCTTCTAACATTTATATAATAGATTATTTGATTGTTGGGGATGTTAATGACATCATGAGTCACTGATTTATTTGTAGAGACTACTTTTAAACTTCTTGTTGAACTTCGATGTTGTTGATATAAATAAATGAAGCTTTTGATGAATGTTGAAATTATACCTTGTAATATATTGAGAGATTGAGTTGGGTAATTTGTGGATGGTTATACAATGAGAGTTGACATTCTATAGATCTACATTCATCAAGTTAATTGATTATTTAGAGAGAGATCTTGGCTAATTAGTTGATCACCCATAGGATATTCATAACTAGTTGAATTGGTGAATTGATTTTGTAGATTAAGAGATTGCTTAATAATTTCCATTTAATTTGGCTAGGGACAATTAATTACACCTTGAGAGAGGGTAGTTAACACATTTTTGCATTATCATTTATGCATTGTTATTTGTTTAACTTAATTTAATTTTTCAGTTTATTTCCATAAAAAAATTGGTTCTTACAGAAAGATCAATCTAAATTAAGTGATGCCTAAGCACAATCCTTGTGGGATCGATATCCACTTTTTAGTACAAGTTAAGACCCGTATACTTGCAATTTTGAGCGTAAAACTAGTAGTTATTTTCCATTCAACAAGTTTTTGGCGTCATTGTCGGGGATTATTTGTCTAGCATCTTGTTTAGTTTGAAGTACTTTGATATAAGAGTTTTTGATACTTTTCTTTATATATTTGCAGGTGCATGAACACAAGGACCATGCGAAGATCGACTGAATTTAGTGATGAAGAGTTATCCAATATTACAAGTCACGAATGAGAGTTAAGAAGAGCGAAGCGCCAAGACATTATACAAAGAAATATGGCAGAAGAAGGATAGCAAGGAGGAGCTAAGAGGACATGGATGGACTTTATGAGGCCAGGTTTTAGTCCTCAAGGAGTTAAAAGGCTAGCGATTTAAGCTAATAATTTTGAGATCAAACCGACACTCTTCAACATACTTTAAAGTAGCGTACAATTTTGTGGGATGTCCAATAAAGATCCTAACGCCCATATTGCAACTTTTTTTGGAGATCTGTGACACCTTCCGATTTAATGGGATGTCTGATGATGCCATGAAGTTGCGACTGTTTTCTTTCACTTTGAGAGATCAGGCAAAGGCATGGTACAACTTTCTCAGTTAAGGGAAGATCACTACTTAGGAATAACTAACCCAAGCATTCCTCGCTAAATACTTCCCGTTAACCAAGACAATAAGAATCATAAAGGAAATCACAAATTTTTAGCAGAGTGATAAGGAGTCTCTATATGAAGCCCAGTAGAGGTTTAAATAATTGCAGAGAAGTTACCCCCAACATAATCTTCTAAGGGAGTTCCTTTTCTAAACATTCTTCAACGGTGTAATCAGAGCATAAGAGGAACCATAGATGTAACTACTGGAGGTTCTTTGATGAGAAAGACTATTGCTGCAACTTATGACCTTTTGGAAGAATTGATGAACAATAGTCGTATGTGGTCAAGTGAGAGGAGTAGACAGGGGCAAAAGGAGAAAAAATGTATGATCTTAATTAACTCCGTTATAACTTTACAGGCACAGATCACAACCCTTACTAAGCAATTAAGCAATATGCAAGGAGCATCTTCATCTATAGCCAAAGCTATGCAATTATAGTATGAGTTGTATGGGCAAAACAACCATGGTATAAGTAAATTTTTCTTGTTAGGAGCCAATGGTACAGGACAGGTAAATTACTTGGGCCAACCATAAAGAGTTAATAATCCCTATTTTAATACTTACAATCTGGTATGGAAAAACCACCCAAATTTTTCTTAGAGTACTAACAATACAATTGGCCAAGTAAGACTGCAAGGACCTCCTAGATTTCAGTAAGATCGACTTAGATCTATGGAGAGCAAAATGGACAAGTTGATGGATGTTTTGGGGTTCAAATTGGCAACTCAAGAAGAGAACCAAAAGAGAATGTTTTCGAGCCAGGAGGAAAGTCAAAAAAGGATTTAGGCAAAGTTTTATAAGATTGTAAAGAACCATGCGTCATCCATCCACAATTTGGAGGTTCAGATAGGTCAACTTGCTAATGCTTTATCTTTTAGAAGTGTTGGTCGTCTACCAAGCAATACTAAGGCCAACCGACGGGAACAACTCAAGGCTATTACACTTCGAAGTGGAAAGCAGGTGGAGGAACCAAGTGTGCACAAGGAGATAGAAGAAGAGAAAGAAGAAGAAAGGCCCTACGTACCACCACCACCCTACAAGCTTAAACTTCCGTATCCATAAAGGTTGAGACAACATCAAGTGGACACTTAGTTTTCTAAGTTTTTGGAGAAATTAAAGAAGCTACAGATTAATTTGTCATTGGTGGAAGCTTTGGAGTGCATGCCCAAGTATGTGAAGTTTCTTAAGGACATACTTACACAGAAACGCACTTGAGAAGACAATTAGATAGTAACTTTGACAGAAAATTGTAGTTCGATCATATCAAGCTAAATGCCTTCAAAACTACAAGATCTTGGGAGTTTTAATATTCCATGTGTTATTGGTGACTTTGAATTTTCTAAATGCTTATGTGATTTAGGTGCAAGTATTAACTTGATGCCTTTGTCTGTTTTCAAGAAATTGGGACTATGAGAGGTTAAGCCAACATCCATGCTAATTCAACTTGCAGATCAATCCATCAAGAGGCCATTTAGAGTTGTAGAAGATATGTTAGTAAAAGTGGACAAATTTATTATTCTTGTTGATTTTGTTATGTTGGATTTTGAAGCTGATAGAAATTGTCCACCGATTTTGGGTAGGCACTTTATGAATACTAGTAGGGCATTAGTTAATGTGTAAGAAAGGAAACTTGTATTGAGAATTGGTGACGAGCAGGTTGAATTTAATATGTCAAAATCTTTGAAGAAACCGATGGATGGTAATGTGTGTATGAAAGTTGATGTTGTGGATGAGTGAGTGAAAGAGGTCGAAAAGGAAGTTAATGAAATTGATGAAGTGCATAGGGAAGAGAGTGTGATAGAAGAGGAATTATATGAGGAAGTTGATCTAGAGAAGCTGGGGAGAACAGATACACCAACACCACCTTCCAATGTTAAACCCCCCACTTTAAAGCTTAAACCCTTACCTTCCTACTTGAGATACACATTTTTAGGTAAGAACCATACTCTACCCATCATTATCTCTAACCAATTAGATTGTGATCAAGAAGAGAAAGTGGTAGAGACTATTAAGAAGAGGATGAGAGCCATAAGGTGGCAAAATTTTGATATTAAGGGGATTAGTCCTAATGTGATGATGTATAAGATTAACCTAAAAGAAGGATGTAAAACTGTAAGGGAAAGATAGAGAAGGTTAAATCTATACATGCAAGAGGTTGTGAAGAAGGAAGTAGTGAAGCTTTTAGATATAGGGATTATTTACCCCATTTCAGATAGTGAGTGGGTTAGTCCAGTGCAGTGTGTTCCTAAGAAGGGTGGCATGACAGTGATAGAGAATGAACATGGTGAAAAGATCTCTGCTAGGGCCATCACAGGATGGCGAGTGTGTATTGATTATAGGAAGCTAAGTTTGGTCACCAAAAAAGATCATTTCCTTTTACCTTTTGTGGACCAAATGATTGAGAGGGTGGCTGGCCATTCTTTTTATTGTTTTCTTGATGGATATTCAGGGTACAATCAAGTGCTTATATACCCAAAAGACCAATTTCACTTATCCTAATCGGAATTTTGTTTATCGAAGGATGCCTTTTGGTTTATGCAATACACCTGTCACATTACAAAGATGCATGATGGCTATATTTGCGGGCATGAATGAGAAATTTATAGAGGTATTTATGGTGACTTCTCAGTCTTTGGAGATTATTTTGATCATTGTTTATTTAATTTAGATAGAGTGCTTCAAAGATGTGAGGAATCTCATATAGTCTTAAACTGGAAGAAGTGTCATTTCATGGTATAAGAGGAAATTATATTAGGTCATAAGATCTCAAACAAGGGGATTGAAGTGGATCGCATTATGGCCGAAGTGATTAAAAAGCTACCACCTCCCGCCAACATCAAGGGTATCCGAGCATTTCTTGGTCATGCATGGTTCTACAGATGGTTCATCAAGGATTTTTCTCTTATTTCTAGATCCTTGACTCATTTATTAGTTAAAGATGTGCCTTTTGTGTTTGATGATGATTGATTTGATTCTTTTAACAGGTTGAAGAAGGCACTTACAATAGCACCCATTTTGACATCGCTAGATTAATATCTTCCCTTCCAGATTATGTTTGATGCAAGTGACCATGCTATTGGTTATGTACTCGGCCAGTGGAAGGAGAAGAGGTTGCATGCCATCTACTGCGCAAGCAAGTATTTGACGGGAGCACAACTGAACTACACCACTACTGAGAAGGAATTGCTTACAGTGGTATTTGCATGTGAAAAATTTTGTTCTTATCTTTTGGGCTCACAAGTTGTTGTTTTTACAGACCATGCGACATTACATTATCTTTTTTCGAAAAGGGATGCCAAGGCTAGGCTCATCTGGTAGGTGCTTCTGCTCCAAAAATTCAACATTGAGATTAAAAACAAGAAGGGAGCAGAAATTGTTGTAGCAGACCACCTATCATGACTTGAAGGGGGACATCATGAAGAAGAAGCGAAAATAGAGGAGAGCTTTTCTGATAAGGCTTTAATGTTGATAGACAGTTCTTTTCGTCCTTGGTTTGCATATATTGCAAACTACCTCTCAGGTGGTATTCTTCCTTTTGATCTTTGGTATCAATAAAGTAAGCGTTTCTTATTTCAATGTTCACGTTATATTTGGGATGAACCTATACTTTATAAGATATGTGCTAACAGTGTGATTCGCAGGTGTGTCCTTGAAGATGAAATGCCTAAAATTTTGATGCAATGTCATAGCTCACTTTATGCAGGGCATTATGGAGCTAACAAGACCATTGCTTGGATCTTGGAGTGTGGATTCAATTGGACAACCTTGTTCAAGAATGCTCGAGATTTTGTACTGAAGTGTGATAGATGTCAAAGAGTAGGCAACATATTAAAGAGGGATGAGATGCCACTTTCAAATATAATAGAAATGAAGATATTTGATGTTTGGGGCTTGGACTTTATGGGACGATTCCCATCCTCCTCAAGTAACACTTACATATTGGTTAAGGTTGATTATGTTTCCAGGGTTGAGGCAGTAGCTAGTCCAACTAATGGTGGCAAGGTGGTTTAAAAGTTCATCAAGAAGATTTTTACTAGATTTGGGGTGCTTAGAGCGATTATAAGTGATGGAGGGAGCCATTTCTGCAACAAACCATTTGAGGCTCTTCTGAGAAGTACAATGTTCATCATAAAGTGGCTACCCCTTACCACCCCCAAACTAGTGGCCAAGTGGAGGTGGTGAGTAGAGAGTTAAAGAAGATTTTGGAGAAAGTAGTGAGCACTTCAAGAAAGGATTAGGCTTTAAATTTAGATGACACCTTATGGGCTTACAGGACAACTTTTAAAACAACGATAGGTACCAAACAATATCAGCTTATGTATGGCAAGGCTTGCCATTTACCATTGGAGTTAGAGCAACGGGCCTATTGGGCTACTAGGAAGTTAAACATGGAATGGAAGCTAGTAGGTGAGAAGAGATTGTTACAACTTGATGAATTGGAAGAGTTGAGATTTAAAGCTTATGAAAATGCCAAGTTATACAAAGAAAAAGCAAAAAAGTGGCATGATGCTTACAAAAAAAAGGAGTTTAAGAGTGGAGACTTAGTGCTTTTATTCAATTCAGGACTTCAGTTATTTTTCGGAAAGCTCAAGTCAAGATGGAGTGGACCCTTCAAGATCCGTCAAATGTTTCCCTATGGAGCTTTGGACTTGGAAAATGACAAAGGTGAAGCATTCAAAGGTCAATAGTCATATATGCAAGCCATATTATGGAGGGACATATTTATAAGAAAGGGAAGTCATCTCTTTCCTTTCTTCCACTTTTTCATGAATGCATGTGGAATGGTCAAGAAAATGACCTTAACTTAGCATGTTTACCTTTCTTTTGTTTATCTTTGTTTACTTGTTTGTTTGTTTTATTTGGTTGTGATTATGTTTGATTTGAGTTTACTTGGTGTTTATTTGTATTTTGTTTGAGTTTTAACTTATTTTTTCTTCAAATTTCTTGTTGGTTAGATTATTTGGATGTGTTTATAGGTTGTTTGAATGTAGAGAATGCGTGTTAATCGTGGAAGAGGGATAAGAAGTTGGAGACATTGGAATACCCACGATTGTGGGAATTGGGTTGTTTCCGCGACCGTGGGAAAGCTTTACAAAAACCTTCTAGAAGTTTAACCCATAATATTGGGAATGAGGTTGATTCCCACGATCGTGGGAATGCTCTACAAAATCCTTCTAGAGCCTTAAACCACGATTATAGGAATGAGGTTGTTTCTCACGTCCATGGGAAGGCTCTCTAGAAAGTTTCTGGAGACTTAACCCACGATTGTGGGAATGATAGGGATTATGACGTTTTAGAGTAATACTCTAAAGGCAATCACCCTTAGAACTTTTATACTGACTTTGTTTTGATTAATAAAGTGAAAGATATTTTTCATTAATTTGATAGTCAATTATATATGAATTGATATTGATCTTAAATCGAATTAATGAACTCCATGATAAAAAACATAGCATTAAGGAAATCATGATGAGATCATGATAATGAGATTTTTATCATGTACAATTATGTTAGTATCTAAACAATCCATAGTCATGGGATTAATAAGACAGGACATTATTAATCCAGATAGATTGGCACATGTTATACTCCTTGATTTGATCAAGTAGTGGATCTTACAAACTGTAAACATGAGATGTTTAGAGTTAACATGTGGATGCTTACTAAGGGTAATAAGTACATCGAATGACTCACTATGAGATTATCATATGGATGATTTATCGAATATCAATGATTAATCTCATCATAGTAATGGTGCAAATATCCTTAGACTTGAGGTACTCAAGGATATCTTGGATACTAATCATGTGCTTTGACATCATTCCTTGTTATCTTAAGACAAAGTCGCTCTTAGGGTGGTAATTGGGTACAACTATTGGTATTCGAAGGTAATTGGGTAGCAATAAAGAATTCACTACTTCTGATAGAAAGTGATGATACCCATGGCCTTTTGTTGGGTCATTACTTGGGAGTCTTTGGCCAAAGCAGTTATGTGTCATGAAGAGAGTATTCAATGATACATAGAGTAATGAGATCCCAGGACAAGAACTAACATCACTTAGACTAGATGTGACATAGTCAGTCTAGTGGGAGTTGACACACAGCCCATACTTTGAACCAAGTGGAGAATAGTATGGTGAAAGGATGAATTAAATATCAAAGAGTTTGTATGTTAATCCACTTATATTTTGGCAAATTGGCATCATGAAACCCTTTATGATTTGCTTGAATTAAGAGTTAATTCAAATGCCTAAAATAATCGAGAACCTAAAGGTCACAATCATAAAAGATTAGATTAAAAACATAGTGTGTATGACTAATTTTAAGTAGGCCACGATCGTGATAGAAGGCGAGCCTAATTTTAAGTAGGCCAAGATCGTGGCTCAGTGGCCATGATCGTGAACGAGGGAAAAAATGAGTACAAAAGTGAGTTCTTCACTTATGTACACAAGAGTTTACCACTTTTTACACACTCAAGTGAGAGAATAAGGGCTCTAGAAGAGTTATAGAGTGAAAGAGAGGTATCAAGAGTCTTGTTTTTGCAATTTATACAATTGTTGCATAAATAAGAGTGCATGCAACAAGAGTCTTGATCTATCTTTTATCATATTGAGCATCTACTAGAACTCATCTAGTTTGGTGCTGAAATCACCATTATACATTGTTTCTTCTTGATCTTTTGTGTTCTTGGGTGATCAAGGAAAGGTTTGGTGTTTGCAATAACCCATACAAAGAGAAGAAACAAGAAAGGAGGAGAATCAAAAGGTAAAAGTTTTATATTTAATGTGCTTTTACAAATCCATGCATACATGTATGATTCTGTATTTTTCAGGTTGTCATGGTGTCAGAATCTAGATTCTGACACTTTCTCTGCACTCTCATGCATGTGATGCATGTATCCATGACATCTCCAACAGTGGTATCAAAGCAAGTTTAAGCATGTAATAGATGATGTATTGAACATATGCAAGGTGCTTGCTGGGTTGTGACTGACATGCATGCTACTTTGGAGTGATTCTTGTATATTGTAAATTTTTTTTTCTGATTTTCTTTTGCAGAAATATTTATAAGATGTTATTTCTTGTTCTTGTCAAAAGAAATTTCAATTGAATGTCATTATCTATTTTATTTCGAATTAATATATAGACTGTTCATATGTTGGTTTCTGGGAATTTCTAAAAACTGAATGCATGTGCTGATTTTGAAACTTTCATAATAATTCTAGAAATTTTTCTGATTTTCTTTCATAGAAATGTTTATAAGGTGTTATGTTATGTTTCTGTAAAATAAAATTGCAATTGAATGTCATTTGCTATTTTATTACGAATTTAGTTTCAGCCTGATTAAGTTCTGGAAATTGTGGAAATGTCATGAACATGCATGTTTATAAATTCCATATTAATTTTTATAAAAATTGTTTTTATAAATTTTAAGCATTCACATGCAAGATGAGATGTTTCCACATGTATGAGATGCACGAAACTTGTTTTTAAAGTGATTATCTTATACATGCATGATGTAATGTTTGACTAGTGTTAGAAGTAATATGACAAGTGTCATACACATTTGATGTGTTGGATTATTCCAATTTGTTAATAAATAATTCCTAAGAATTAGGCTATTTTATTAGATACATTTAGAATGTGTATAAGACATTGGAATTTTGCCAGAATTAATTGAATTTGATTCAATTATTAAATTAAGTCAAAGTCAACATTGGTCAACTTTTTGAAAGTTGATAGAGATGACTTACTTAATGACTTATAATGTATGTATTTAGGTTATAAAACCTTAATAAAGTTCTTATGTGATAAGAAATGTATTATTTTGATGGTAATAGCATGCTTAATGCATGTGCTTGAAATTAGGGTTCTAGCAATTTTTCGAATATCGAATCGGTCCCTTTAGTGTCTAGTAGGTTAACTTATTTATCTTGACGATTTTGGCCGTTAAGATAATTTTTGGCTTGTGCCTAAATTGTTTAGATAAATTCGAGATGAACTAGGGATATTATTGATGACTAATTGATGTACGAGAATTTTAGAAATCTTAGGGATTAATTTAGAATTAATCCAAGTAGAGCATAACATTTCTAGTATGACTAGATAAAGGCATATAAACTAAGATTAAAGTGTTTAATCTAGACATCAAAATAATTAAATTTTAGGGTTCCTAATCGAATCACATTCTTAATTTGGATTAGCCAAGACTAATACTAATACCCGATTAGGTTCAAGAGTTGAATTGAATCACAAAATTTAGATGCATAGTTAAGTCACAACCTAAATTAAACCTCCTTTATATGATACATGCATTATATGCATTTTAAGGGTAGTTATGGATATAGGCTTAATTCAATTGAGTTATCCATAATTTAAATAAATATATGTGATGTACATATTCAAGAATATCCTAGGATTGATGAGACCAAAGAACAAATCCCTCAAACGAATATTAGGACTTATGCCTTCCATTGATATGGTAAGAACCAAAGTTCTTTTAGAGTTGGGTTGTTGGAAAAATCCAACCCCGCTCTCCACAAATATGTTCAAAGCATAGAAATTAGAATAGTGTTGATTTGTTGGGCAAACCCAAGGTCAACGTGGATAGAGGCGGAGTTGGGTTATATACATGGGATTTATACAAATCAAGAGTTGATGACCAAATGATTGTGCTAAATCAACAATTGATGGCACAAGTCGATAGTTGCATAAATGAATGCAATTGGCATGAATGATACCTACCGATTGACCTAAAGTGGCTTGTTGGGCAAACCCAAGGTCATTCTTGGTGATATTGGATATTGATCCACTAAGAAAACTATTAGTTTTCTCGAATTAGTAGTGAGGGCTACGAATTTGAATAAGAATAGTGGGACCTATAATGTTTATGATTAAAGTCCTTATCAATATGCATTAATGTACATTCTAACACTTTCTCTCGTTCTTTTAGGTTATTGAATTGTAACGATGTCTTTATCTAGTGTGAACCTACGATCTCTATTAGATTCCAACAAACTCACGGGACCTAACTTCTTGGATTGGCTATGAAATTTGAGAATTGTTCTCAAATTTGAAAAACTACGATATGTCCTATATGAATCACTTCCTGATCCCCCTGCTGCCAATGCATTTGATGAAGATCAAAAAGATTACAAGAAGCTACTGGATGATAGTGAGTTGGCTAGCTATATAATGCTGGCCTCTATGTCACCAAAATTGCAGAAGCAGTGTGAGGCTATAGATGCTCATGCCATACTCTACCACTGAGGGAACTGTTTGATGAGCAAGCTCAGTTTGAAAGGTTCGAGACTTCAAGGTTGCTTTTCTATTTTAAGATGGTTGAAGGATCATCTCCAATACAGTATGCGGTGAAGATGAATGTATACATGGAGAGGTTAGGCAGTTTAGGTTTCATAAAGATCACAAATTAAGTACAAACTTAATTCTGACTGGTTTGACCGATAGTTATTCACAGTTTGTGCTTAACTATCGAATGAACTAAATATCCACAACAATACTTGAGTTGATTAATCTGCTTAAAACAACTAAGTAAACTGTCAAGAAAGACAGTAAGGCTATGACGCTGGTAGACTCTGCTTCTGGTTCTTGAAAGAAAAACCAAAAGAAGAAGAAGAAGTCTAGGAAGCTAGTGGGATGTGTAGCCAAGAAGAAAGCAAAAGAGACAACTTTAAAGGGGATATGCTTCCATTGTAATAAGGAAGGACATTGGAAAAGGAATTGCAAAGCTTATCTGTAGTCACTGAAGCAGAAGAAGGCATTAGATGCCCTATTGTCTACTTCAGATATGACATTTTTCATTGAGGTTAATACTATTTCTGATCATAACATTTGGGTATTAGATATCAGATGTGGCTCACACATATGTGTTGACATGTAGGGTCTCAGGGATATTAGACCTCACAAGAAGGGAGAGATGGACCTACGTGTGGGAAATGTAGCAAGAGTTGCTACATTAGCCGTAGGGACATATGTTTTGTATCTTCCTAGTAGGTTAGAGTTAGTTTTGAAAAATTACTATTATGTACCTGATGTGACAAAAAACATTGTATCTATTCCATGTATTAATAAAGCAGGATTTCATTTGACTTTTTCAAGCAATGGTTGTTCAATTAAGTTGAATGAAATGTTGTATGATGTTGCTACATTGTGCAATGAAATGTACATATTAGATATGTGCAATCCAATTTTAAATATCAATGGAAATAAAAGACGAAAAATAAGATAACTTAAAATCATCTTATTTATGGCATTGTCGACTTGGCCATATAAGTGAGAAACGCATGATTAAGCTACCCAAGAATGGTAGCCTAGGGTCATTTGATTATGATTCATATGATATAGGTGAATCTTGCTTATTAGGCAAGATGACTAAAGTACCTTTGAAAGGAAAATGTGAACGAATAAATAGGTTATTAGACTTAATACATTATGATGTATGTGGTCTGATGTCCATTCATACCAAAGGTGGTTTTGTGTACTTCATTACTTTTATCGATGATTATTCATGATATAGGTATGTGTATCTAATGAGATACAAGTCTGAAGCGTTTGAAATGTTCAAACAATTTAGATATGAAGTAGAGAAACAACTCGGTAGAAGTATTAAGACACTTTGACTAGATCGAGGTGGTGAATACTTAAACGAGGAATTTCTAACTTATCTCGGAGATAATGGTATAGCATCCCAGTGGACTCCACCTTATATTCCACAATATAATTGTGTGACTGAAAGGAGAAATTGAACCTTGTTAGTTATAGTAAGGCCAATGATGGGCTTAAAAGATCTACCAAAATCCTTTTGGGATTATGCACTCGAGATTGCTGGTTATATGAAAAATAGAGTCCCTTTAAAGGTAGTTGAAGTTACTCCACATGAGATATGGATTAACAAAAGGCCCTACCTTTCTTATATGAAAGTCTAAGGTTGTTCGGTTTATGTGAAGAGGGTTCAATCAGACAAGCTTGAAGCAAAATCTGATAAATGTCTATTTATAGGATATCCTAAGGAAACAATTGGGTATCAATTCCATAATGCTTTAGAGAAAAAGGTTTTTGTCTCAAAGCATGCTATCTTTTTAGAGAAAGAGTTTCTTTTAAGAGAAGACAGTGTGAGCAAAGTTGAACTTAATAAAGTTCATAATGCTCAAATAGACGTAGATCAACTGTCTGAACCTGAAATTGTTGTTCATAGAGATGAGACAATAGTTAAACCTTCTGTCACACAAAATGTTCATAGGTCAAGTAGAATACACAATGTTCCAGAGAGATATGGATTTCTCGTAAGCGAACATAATGACGTATTACTCATAGAGGACGATGAGCCTATAAACTATGGAGAGGCTCTGAAGAGTTCAGAATTTGAAAAATGGCTTCAAGCCATGAAGTGCAAAATGGATTCCATGTATGAAAACCAAGTATGGACTTTGGTTGACCCACCCGAAGGGTTAAAACCCATAAGTTGCAAGTGGATTTTTAAGAAGAAAATTGACATTGAAGGTAATGTGATTACTTATAAAGCAAGGCTAGTCGCTAAAGGTTATCATTAAAGACAAAGAGTTGACAATGACGAGACATTTATCCCCTAGTCATGCTTAAATCCATTAGAATACTCCTAGACATTGCTGCTCATTATGATTATGAAATATGACAAATGGATGTGAAGATGACTTTCCTGAATGGAAACCTAAATGAGGATGTGTATATGATTCAACCTGAGGGCTTCGTATCCAGAGATGGCAAAAGGGTACGAAAGCTTCAGAAATCTATTTATGGATTGAAGCAAGCATCTAGGAGTTGGAACATCCGATGTGATGAGACAATCAAAAAGTTTGGTTTCTCGCAAAATCCTGATGAACCCTGTGTATACAAGAAGGCTAGTAAGAGTGCTATCATATTCCTTGTATTATATTTGGATGTCATATTACTAACAGGAAATGATATCTCAAGTTTGCAATCAGTTAAAGCTTAGTTGTCCCAAAATTTTTCCATGAAAGACCTTGGAGAAACAATTTATAATTAGGAATAAAGATTTATAGAGATAGATCATGGAAGTTGCTAGGTCTTTCATGGTCAACATACATAGACAAAGTGTTAAATAGGTTTAGCATGAAGCAGTCCAAGAGAAGGTTTCTTCCCATGACCCATGGGATAAAACTCTTGAAATCTATGTGTCCCAAAACGTAAGATGAGAGGACTCATATGAATATAATCTTGTATGCTTCGATAGTAGGATCAATCATAAATGCTATGTTATATACAAGACCTAATATATTATATGCTTTAAGTGTTACGAGCAGATATCAATCAGATCCTAGTGAGGGTCACGGGGTGGCTGTCAAGAATATCCTAAAGTACTTGAGAAAGACTAAGGAGGTATTCTTGATATATGGAAATGGAGATCTTGTAGTGAGTGGGCATACAGAAGCCAATTTTCATTCTGACCAGGATGAATCCAAATCCCAGTCAGTTGAAAGAGTTCCAAATAAGAGACGACTGCAGATTGGACGACCGAGTCAGAGTAAATTGTAGCTGTAAAAGCAGGAAAAAAAACTTTTTGGATCAAGAAGTTTGTTATGGAACTTGGAGTGGTTCTAAGCATAGTAGACCTAATATTGTTATATTGTGACAACAATAGGGCTAGAGCTCAAGCTAAGGAGCCAAGGTCTCATAAGAGGTCTAAGCATGTATTTAGGAGATATCACCTAATCAGGGAGATAATTGATAAAGGTAAGTAAAGATTGAGAGAGTGCCCATAGATCAAATCATCGCTGATCATTTGACTAAGCCACTTTCATAATAAAATTTGATTCTTGTGTACTCACCTATGGTATTAGATGCAAAGGTGATTGACTTTAGTGCAAGTAGGAGATTGTTAGAGCAGTGCTTTAAAGGTAATCACCTTTATCAATTTTGTACTAACTTTATTTTGATTAACAAAGCAAAAGGCATTTTTATTATTTTGATATTCATTTATATATGAATTGATATTGATCTTAAATTGACTTATGACGTCCGTGATACAAAATGTAGCATGAAGGAAATCATGATGAGATTATGATAATGAGATTTTTATCATATGCAATTATGTTAATATCTAAAAAATCCTTAGTCATAGGATTAATAAGATAGGACATTATTAATCCAAATAGACTGGCATATGTTATACTCCTTGATTTGATCAAGCAGTGGATCGGACAAAATGTAAACATGAGATATTTAGAGTTAACATGTGGATCTTACTAAGGGCAGTAAGTACATCGGATGACCCACTATGAGATTATCATATAGATGATCTATCAAATGTTAATGATTAATCTTAACCCACGATGAGATTATCATATAGATGATCTATTAAATGTCAATGATTAATCTCATCATAGCAATGGTGCAAATATGCTTAGACGTGAGGTACTCAAGGATATCTTGAATACTAATCATGTGCTTTGACATCATTCCTTTATCTTAAGATGAGGTTGCTGTTAGGGTGGTGATTGGGTATAGCTATTAGTATTCGAAGGTAATTAGGTAGCCAATAAATAATTCACCACTCCTGATGAAAGGAGATGATACCCATGACCTTTTGTTGGGTCATTATTTTGGAGTCTTTGGCCAGAGCAGTTATTTGTCATGAAAAGAGTCTTCAATGGCACATAGAGTAATGAGATCCTAGGATAATAACTATCATCACTTGGACTAGATGTGACATAGTCAATCAAGTGGGAGTTGACACATAGCCCATACTCTGAACTAAGTGGGGTATAGTATGGTAAAAGGATGAATTGCATGATAATTATCTATGGAAAGGTACATCAGTTGGATAATTAACTGCCGAAGAGTTCGTGTGTTAATCCACTTATATTTTGGCAAATTTACATCATAAAATCCTTCATGATTTGCCTGAATTAAGAGTTAATTTAAGTGCCTAAAATAACTGGGAACCTAAGGGTCACATGCATAAAAGATCGGATGAAAAATATAGTGTGTATGGATAATTTTAAGTAGGCCACGACCACGATCATGACCAAGGCGAGCCTAATTTTTAGTACACCATGATCGTGACCGAGGGCATGAATGAGTACATAATTGAGTTCTTCACTTATGTACACAAAAGTTTCCCACTTCTTACATACTCAAGTGAGAGAATTAGGGCTCTAGAAGAGTTATAAAATGAGTGAGAGATATCAAGAGTCTTGTTCTTGCAATTTACACAATTTTTGCATGAATCAAAGTGTATTCAATAAGAGTCTTAATCTATCTTCTATTATATTAAGCATCTACTAGAACTCATCTAGTTTGGTTCTCAAATCACCCTTATACATTGTTTTTTCTTGATCTTTGCGCGTTCTTGGGTGATCAAGGAAGGTTTTGTTACTTACAACAACCCAAACAAGGAGAAGAAACAAGAAAGGAGGAGAAACAAAGGGTAAAAGTTTTATATTTCATGTTCTTTTACATATCCATGCATGTATGTATGATTCTGTGATTTTCCAAGTTGTGATGGTGTCAGAATCTAGATTTCAATACTTTCGATGCACTCTTATGCGATTTCAGGACTTTAAGGATAGAGAATTAATGCCTCCTAGATGCTTTGATTTTGAACTGTTAGAAACTCTAAGATTAAGGTAAAAAATTGAGAATTTGTTGTAAATATTGGTTGAGGTCGGTTAATTTGTTATGATGTACCGATATGTCCTATGATGACTGTTGAATTTTTAACCATTATGCGTTACAATCCTAAAATGGATCCATTCTGGTTTAGGATAGGTGGCCAAACTTTTAAACTTGATTATAATGTCATTCATGTGCTTTTAGATTTATCAAACTGATCGCGCATCATAACGCTAGTCAAAATAAATAAATAGACTACTACTATAGCAGTGGTGAGTCTAGGTCGATCCCACAGAGAGTGTGTATAAAGTTTATAAATTGAAATTAACTGGTGTTTAAGTTTAACAAGGGGTTTTGGATTTGTAAAATAAAAAATAAAATGAAGCTAGACTAATAAAAAATTAATGAAAACATGCAAAAATTGATAACAGTGGGGAATTTGGTAGGGACCCAGTTCTTTGGTTCAATCTCAGCCTCCACCTTAATTAAGCATATTTCAACTATTTGTTGTTCTTAAAACCTCTCCTAGTAACTATTAATTGTGGGTTGATAATTAACCCAAGTTTTCCCTTAGGTTTTGTTCAATCAAGATACGATCATTAATTAAACATAACCATAGAATAACCTAGGATACAATCTCTAGATTTAATTAGGTAGTAGCATTATGAATTAGAAAAACTGATTAATCAAGGCAACAACCACATACGATGCGTCATTTAACCTAAGTTATTTTATCCCTAATGATTACGAATCATTAGTCGCTACACATGAATTTCAACATAACAATTACGGATTATATCGAAATTCTAGCAATGGGTATGCAATTAAACTGTTCAATGAATGCATTAAAATCATCCTTTCATAATACCCAATGGGTTTATATACAAATAACCGAGCAATAATGAAAATTTGATTATCAATACACAAAACCCAAATCAATTAGCATAAAATAACACAATCAATTTAAAGTGAGAGAAAGAAACAAAAAAATAGGAAAATACATTTAACTCAGGTCGTCGTCATCGATGTCACCTCTAAACTAGTGTTTGGACATTTAGCCTTCCATGGGTCTCCCTAGAAAATGATTAAGTCCTATAAAAATTGCCCCAACTAAAACCCCCTTCGGTTCTTCACTCACTACCGCAAGTTTTATTTCTCATCACTCCTATTCATTGATTTGAAAAATAATGATTAAGGTTTGGCCATGCTACTATTCCTCCTTACTATTCTCCTATTATTAACTCATGCCACTCTCTCCATTTTGCCGCCACTCTCTGTTACTGTAGCTTGATTTGATGAATAAACTTCGTGGTTTTTGGTCCACTCTCCTATTCAGACCCCTCCCACTATTATTGTGTATTTCACTTTTTTAAAAGCCTCCCCTATGTTGAACGTTTACGTTTCACTTCACTGTTATGTCATTTAGCTAAGGGACTATTGCCATTTATTTGAAAGCAGTGCATAGGGCTGTTCACGTGAAATAACCTTTTGCTGCGCTTTTTTCTGCTACTTTGCTATCATTTCATGGTTTAACTTTGTGTTTGTATTCCATCATTAAATTTTTATGTAAAATCAATACGAACAAAAAATGAGCAACTAAACATAAAAGAAGGAATGAATTCAAATGAAATAACATATAAAAATATAGCAAAATGCATTCATATCACGAACACTAAAGTTTTGGATGATCACGATGACTTTTATGTGGATGATTATTGGAAAATTCTAACGGGTGAAGACAATTTTGACTCTAGGAATTCACCAAATAATTTAATTCGTACCATCGAGTGCTTACGTCTTCATAAGTTTATGTGCCTAATGGTTTTTAACAAAACTGAAAGTAATAAGTGCTCGACTAAGGAACTTTTCTTCCTTTAGTGCGTGGATCATAAAATTAAAATAAATTACCCTTATCAGATTTTTCAATCTATTGTGAGTTGTGTTAATAAGAAAAGCTCTTATTTTGGCAAGTTATATATTGTTACCGCCTTGGCTTTATTTTCCAATCTTGATGCGGATAGTGTGCGTATGGCTAGATATGATGTTTTTGATGTCCCTTATTTGAGACACTTTGAAATTTGGGAGCCCCATTCTATAGAGTTCTGAAATCCTCACAAACGCATAGCTGTTAAGAATAGGAAGGGCAAGGATGCAACTGCTTCTCGACTATCCACATTTCAGGCACCCCGAAGCCTGAGGAAGAAGCAGTGGAAGAGGAACCAACTACAGCAGCAGAGGTCGATAGATTCCAGCGAATCCTCGACCAAATGGCCTCTAACCATCAACAAATGATGCTGCACATTAATGAGTTCGGCACCAAGATGAGACACGTGCATAAGTAGAAACAGTACGTGAAGAAGAAATTCCTCAAGTTCATCCACAGGAATAACATTAAAGTCCCTTCTCCAATGCCTTCTACACCACAATCTCCATGAGCTTTCTTACCCTATACTTTTTACGTTGTTTTATTTACTTTGTTAGTTGTTTTGTCTTTTTGTTTAGTTTGATGTCTTTTTTCTTGGTTTGATATCTTTTTGTTTGGTTTGAAGTCATTTTACCTTTTTTTGTGGTTAACTTGTCACATTGAGGACAATGTGTTGTCGAAGTGTGGGGAAGTTACATTTGCTTTGTCAATTGCACTATTTTGGTTTGTTTTAATCACTGTTTACATTTTGTCAAATAGGATGCATGTTTTAGGCATATTAGGTTGTTTTTATGTTATTTTGTGTTAAGCAATGGAACCACACTTGAATCATTTGTATTTGTTTTGCCTTGAGATTATGTCATACTAGTTGGAATGAGATTGAATGCATGCTTGAACTCAGATTAGGCCATTTGAGTAGAGAGTGAACCATGTTAGTGATGAAAAGTAGTTGGTTATATAAGCTTACTCAAAATTTGTCACTTGAGCAATAGGGTGGTGTATAAATACATAATGAATTTTTATTTGAGCTAATGTGAGAATTGAGCCTATATGACTCCATCTATATTCATTTTATTTTTTTGTTTGTGTGATGCTTCCTTAGTTATTACCTTCAAAACTTTCTTTGAGTCGGTTTGAGTCTACTGGATGCATACTTAATAGAGATGATTAAGGCCCTTTTTCTCTGTTACCCTTGGCTTGAATGACCTACATTTTATTATCCCTTGCCACTCCTATTGAGCCCTAACCATTTTATTTCTTGAAAACACCCCACATTTTAAAACCTGAAACCCCATTAAACTACCCATTCACAAGCTCATTAGAGTATTAAGTGATGTATTTGTTGGCCAAAATCATGAATGATCTTTGTGAAAATGAAGTGATGGAATTGATTGGTTGTGTTTGATTTTTCTTGAGGACAATAAAATATTTAAGTGTGGGGAAGTTGATAGTTGTGTATTAGTGTATGTTTTTCTAAGTATTTGGCATATGTTTCTTGTGTAATAGGTTATTATTGTTGTGTTTTAGGATTTATTTTGTATGTTTTTTGTTTAGTTTGATCTTCATTGTTGCTTTTTTATGTTTGATGTTGATTTAGGGTAAGAATTGATCATATTGATGTTAGAATGGAGGATGGCCACCTTTGTGATTGAGCTAGAGACCAAAATAGGAGAAGAGAAGTGGAAGAATTATAACACAAGAACCTACGATCGTGGGTTTCATGTCAATTACCACGAGCATGGGATGCCTAAGCCAAAGATACATATGGGGTTTGTTGGATCGGAAAATAAAACATGCAAGATTTGGCTAAAACTGTAGATTTCAACATTTTTTTAGAAATCAAAACACAGCGGAAGTAAGATAACCAAATCAACATGTCAATCCATACATGATACGATATATGGAAAATAATTATTATAAAAACAACATGGAGATTATATTGTCGACTCCTTTTGCTACAGCTTTAACTCCTCACTGTGCTATCCTCTCCTTCTTTAGCCTTGCTTTTGAATCCTTTCCTTTGTCAATGTATCC
>JANQBM010000009.1:2939796-2949976 GCA_025594535.1 Erythroxylum domingense
TCATTACTTCTCTCATTGGTCTTCTCATAGACCCGTTTCCCTGATCCGACCCGTTAGGTGGGACTGGGATGTTACATTATATCTCATACATAATGAATGCATGGCAAAGCCTAGGGTTAGCAATTTTCTAAATGGCATACAATCACATAATATCATATATTATTTGCATCCATTCATCCATTCATCTCATGAACTAATAAGCCACTTTTGATTGTCCATCCTAGAACATTAAAAAAATACAAGGCTTTTAGGCCTAAAATAATCTTCTTGGACTTGGACCTTCCGTTTTGAACTCTTCGCTCACATGACCCAGCCTATTCAGTAAAAAATGTGCAATGGAATTTTATAAAATCGAAATTTTTCACTTTGAAAACAAAAAATCCAGCACTAGATTTTTATAAATCCGAATCTTTGTTATAACAAAAAATTCCAGTGCTCGTTTTCATTAAAACCGAAAATTTTTCCTTTAAAACAAAAACTAGCACTTTGTTTTTTATCAAAACTGAAACTATGGCCAATACACAAAAGGATACATCGAAACCATTACCTCTTCATTTCTTCAATCCATGGCTTTTTCGTCTTCATCATTACATCAATTTGTACATCACAAAAGCCAAATAAACAGAAAAATGAAGCCAAGGAGGAAATATAGTGATGATAGACCACCCTCTATTTTACAAAACAAATGAAGAAATCTTACATGGTAAATATAAATTCTATGGACAACCAAAAGAGCAAAAACATACACCATATATATTTATATCATATAGAAATATGTAACATACAAAAATTAATTGCCAACCCATGCATCACATATAAGAATCGAAATCATGCATAATAAAAATGGCTCTGATACCAATTGTTGGATCGAAAAATAAAACATGCAAGATTTGACTAAAACGGTAGATTTCAAAACTTTTTTAGAAATCAAAACACAATGGAAGCAAGATAACCAAATCAACATGCCAATCCATACATGATACGGTATATGGAAAACAATTATCATAAGAACAAGATGGAGATTATATCACCGAATCCTTTTGCTGCAACTTTAACTCCTCGCTGTACTATCCTCTCCTTCTTTAGCCTTGATTTTGAATCCTTTCCTTTGTCAATGTGTCCTCCTTGTTTTTGTATCCTCAACCAATTCGATCTACCACTTGTTATTCTTGGACAATTTAGTTAACAATATCCTTTCGTGGGAAAGTAGAAGAAATATTTGGAGGATATTTTTCTTAGAAAAAAGAAGCTAAAGATGAGACACCTCTCATGCAAATTTTGACTAGTACATGTAAGAAAGGACAAAGAGTCCAAAAACGCAAGAACACCTCTCTTACACCTTGTCAATTTCTGTTATGCACGAAAAGAAAGAAGAAGTGAAGAGCATCCAATGCATCACTTCATTCTTTAATCAAACATAAGGAAGTCATTAAATGAGACTCTTCTCATTTAATTTAATATGGCTATATGAAAAGACCAATAACCTAAAATGACATGTCAATTTCGGTTCAAGTGATGAAAGAAGGAAGATGATCCATCAAATGCACCTCTTTCATCTTTAATCAAATGAATGCTAAAAGGTTACAATACATGCCATCATTAAAAGACAACCATTAAACCATTTAATGGTAAGATCATTACTCCATTTAATGATGATAAAGCATGATAAATACCATCTTTATTTAGCAATTCAATGCTCTGCACATTTGGCCCTAATAAAAACGAAATTGCACCTTCCATTTCTTTATGAATTTTTTTAATTTAATTAATATAATTAATCAAATTAAACCAAAGTCTTGCCCATTTCTAAATGTCCATTTGGGCTTCTAATTAACCATTAATTAGTGCAAGCCCAACACTTAATTAGAGGCTTTAAAACCTCCACTTATATTTCTTACTTTGCTTGATAACCTTCCTTGAAGCCAAGTGGAGAATCTTATTGGACTTAGATAATTCAAGCTCCAATAAGCCCAGAATTAATTTAATCTCATTGGAATTAATTCTAGCTTATTAACTAAATGTCATTCCACTAAAGACAATTAGTTAAACTCTTGAGTTATTAAATATTATGAGAACACATTTCAAATAAGATGTCCAATTGCAAACCCTATTATGAATCTTATTATAGCCATTTGCACAACAAAGGATAAAAGTATCGTTTTGCCCTTATATTCGTTTTTCCTTCTAGATCTCTCGTTTTACTATATATGGTGACTAACACATAAGATCTCACCTTGGAGTTAAGACTTGATGGGTAGCTAGTCCATCAAACTCCTGGCACCAGTTTAATCACCAATCTCCATAAAATATCTAGAAGTGATGATATCACTATAAACTCTTTATTTGAGTGAATGTTCCTTGATACATGTTTCAATTAATAATTCCAACATGCAGACACTGGATTAATACTCTGTAAAAATCCATTCTGATCATATCAAGAATTATAATGAAACACATATGAGTTCACCACTCATCAAGATTATGGTCCATAATATGCAAATGCTAAAATGTATGTTTTAAGATTAAAGTAACGACCTACTTTATTCATTAAAACATATGTGATTCTAGATTCATTTAATAGTGCCATTATCGATAGTCGACTGCTATCATGATATGAAACTCATCATTACTTTAAAGTAAACTCCTTTTTTTACATGGAGATAAATCGCAACACTACAGTCTAAACCATAATCAAGCGACCAACTTAATGATTCAACTATGAATCAATTAATTTAGATTATAATAATATACATGTTTCCTATACATCTCTATGTATATGTATATAACTTACAAAAAAATCTCAGTATCTTATGACTAGTTTTATTATGCTCATACTTTTAAAACCAAACTCTTTTGCTTTATTAATGATAAATATTTTCATTACAAAAAGTAACTAAAAGAAAATTAAGTTATAAGTAAATACAGTTGCTTTCAAGGGCACTATATTTACATAACTCTAACAGGTTCACTTATTTTTTAGGTTTTCATGACTATATAAGGTTATAAACCCCTATGGATGAAAGGGGATCGATGGAGACTTGCCTCCTTGAGTAAAAACACAGAGTTAGAGTTTTGGAAGAGGTAGAGAATCAAGGTTTTTCATTCACCAATGGGAAAAGATCATGCCAACGCCAAATTTTCTAGATTCGACCAAAAAAGAGGAGGAGTTTGACTCATTTAGTTTTTTTTTTCGTTTTTCTCTTCTAGCATTTGTATGATGGATTATTTGATTGTTGGGGATGTTAATGACTACATGAGTGGCTGATTTATTTGTAGAGATTACTTTTGAAGTTCTTGTTGAACTCCTATTTTGTTGATTTTGAATAAATGAAGCTTTTGATGAATGGTGAAATTATACCTTGAAATTTATTGAGAGATTAAGTTGGGTAATTTATGTAGGGTTGTACAATGAAAGTTGACAATTTATGGACCTACATTCATCAAGTTAATTGATTAGTTAGAGAGAGATCTTGGCTAATTAGTTAATCACCCATAGGATAACCTTATAACTAGTTAAATTGGTGGATTGATTTTGTAGATTGAGAGATTGCTTAATCATCTCCATTTAATTTGGCTAGGGACAATTAATTACACCTTAAGAGAGGGTAGTTAATACATTAGGACATCTTAGGTGAGGCACAATTCAATTAACAAAATAAAAGGGAAATAAGATAGGGAAAAAGTGATCTCTAGTTGTTAAAGTCTTGAATTTCAAGATTATGCATTTTTGCGTTAACATTTGTACATTATTAGTTGTTTAATTTAATTTAATTTTGTAGTTTATTTCTATTAAAAACTCTTTTCTTAAACAAAGATCAATCTGAATTAAGTGCTGCCTAAGTATAATCCTTGTGGAATCGATATATGCTTTTTACTATAAGTTACGACCTGTATACTTGTAGTTTTGAGCATAAAACTAGTAGTTGTTTTCCATTCAACATATATACAGAATTTCATTTGTCCAAGTTAAAGTTCCATCAAACTTGATCTTAAGAACAAATGATAAAGAATTTCTTGAAGAAAGAACTTTTTAATTAAGGTTTATAACATATTTAATAAACTATATGGAATGACTTGGGTTAAAGGAAAAATCCTCACAAAAAAATTTATTAAGATTGATAAAGTGAGGATTTAAAAGATGCATAAGAAAGAAGAGTTAATTTAAAAATGAAAGTTAAAGTTTCAAAAAAGAGATTAACATAACACTAGAAGCATTCTTATGGACAAGTAAAACTGAAACTACCAACAATGCTAAGATAAAGTGGAGTAAAGTGACTACCCTGAAGAAGCATGGTGGGCTTGGTATTATTCCCATTTCATTTATTTAGAATGTTCTTATATGTAAAGGCTTTGGCATCTCTATATTGATCTAATGCTCTCTACATTAAATGGATGCACGAGTATTAACACAAAAATGTAAACTTTCAGCAGGCATATTATGCAAGAGTTGGCTCTTAGATCCTTATGCAGATGATGAAGATGAGGTCTATCATCTACCTTTTTATTAAACATAAAATTGGGAATGGAAAAGGGACATGGATATGGTTTGATAACGGGCTTGAGGTAAGCCCTATTATTTACAACTATGAGTTTCTTCATTTGAGGAATAGATAACCACTTAATCTTAAAGTCTCTTCACTGATTTGCAATAGGGAGTAGAGGGTAGTTTCAGAGGCTTTACCTTATTAATTAAACACTTTTCTTGTTTGAATGATGAGAGGACTGAAGGTGTTATTACTTAGACTCTCAATCTAACTGGAGATTACTCTAACCACTCTTGTCATCAGTTGTTCACTTACAGTTTTGTTGAAGTTCCATGGTATAATCTTTCATGGAAAATTCTTTGAATTCTAAAGCCTTATTTATGATGTAGCTCATAATTAAGAATAAGTTTAGGACCAGAAGGAAATGGCATGTAATGGATATGATACTTGTATATTATGTGAAATGACAGTGGAGGAAAAAAACCATCTTTTTTTCTTTGTAGATACTATAAGTCAATATGGAGTAGGATTTTACATTTGCCACTAGATAATAGTAGTGGATATGAATGGGAACAAACTTTGGAATGGGTTATTCGACATTCAAGACCAGGGTAAATCAATGCAACTCTTTACAAAGTAGCTTTTACTATTACTATTTACACTATTTGGAAGGAGAGAAATAGAAGCAAGAGAAGGGAAACATTAACTCGCAGCAAGAATTGTAAATTGGATTAGAGCTTCCATATATGCTCAAATTGCACAAAACACTGTTTCCATTGACATGAGGAGCATATGGGAATTATAGATTAGCTCAATCTTTTCTCTATGTTGATCTTTTGCAATGTAACATCTCCCTAGAATCCTCTATTTTTTTTGTAAAGTTAGTTAAGGCTATAAGCCTAGAACTCATTGTAATGTAGCCATAACTTTGTCTATAATTAATATAACGTTCAATTTTAAAAAATGAAATTTGAAATCAAGAAATTTGTTAAAATCAATAATAAGAATTGTCTGAGAGGTTTTATACTTCAAGAAAAGGGATAAAAAATAGAAGTTTACAAGTCATGAGTTTAAGGGCTTTTAAAAAAAAATTTATCCAAAAGAAAATTGTTAATTTAAATTAAAAATGTGCACTTTAACTTAATTGAGAATTTATTGATAATTGAAATTGTGCTATTCAATTTATAAAATGAAAATTTAAATATAATTGCACCTAAATAAAAAAGTCAATTTCAGACTTAAATTGAAGAAAATTAAAAATATAAAATTTTTTATTTTTTATTAACATTGTATGAATAAAGGCAGAAGTTTTAGAGTAAAGTTATATAATTAAAAATTTAGGTTAAATATTGCCTAAAAAGATATTGAGTATAACATGAGATAAAAAAATAACTTTCATTAAAATTGGTTTTAGGGACTTTTTAGTGTGGACTTTTCAATCGGTCAAAGGTTGAGTAAGGTTTTGTAAAATGATCATATTATTTTAAAGTATATTATTGCATAGATTTTTTTTAAATTTTGTTAATTTGTAAAATTTTATTGAACATAATGTACACCCATATTGTGTTATATCAGTAAAATTGAACATGATAGCTTATTCAATCAGGAATTACAAGCAAAAAAGTAAAAAGTAAAAGCCATTGACAATAATGGTAAGGGGACATAAATAATTTTGTTGATCCTAAGTCACTTAAAATAGGGTGAATTTGGAGATTTTAATAAAAGAATCCCTTAAAGAGAATTATCAAAGACCTTATATGTAAAAAAAAAACACTTTATAAACTTTCAAGGAATACCAAAACAAAGAAAATTTCTTGGAACTTAGTCTATGGTATTGTTAAACTAGAGACAAGACTAAGGCAATGTTGAAGTATTCTTAGTCTCGTTAAATTAGTTGCCTTGCAGTCTTGTGTGTCCAATTGATATACGAAATTATACATTATTAATAAATTACACAAGCATGATATATATAACAAAGATAATGACAGTTATATAAAAGCAATATATAATAATTAAATGATAAAGGAGGCGAGGACAATAATAAATTTATAATGGTTTATTTTTTCTTAATCTATATTTATTCCTTAAGGTAATTTGGGAATTTAGGATCTATTATGGCTCTTCTTTAGTGGGTTAAAAGTATAGTGCTATAACTTATATTTTTAACGTTCAAGACAACGATTACAGGATTTAAACAATTAGAACTCTTTCGATTATATCCTTAAGTCTTGAATCATAATTTTCTCAAGATTTAGACAACTTTCTATAATAAAACTCTCATTTTAGAAATAAAGAACAAAATTGTTGCACAAGCTTTTAATCTCTTATAAACTTAAAATATTTTGTTGCTCTCATTTTTCTTATGTAATTTACTTTGTAGAGGTCTTCTTATATTTGATCTTCATTTTATAGTCACTGTTAAGATTTATGGCAGAAGTACTGGCCCATCAAATAAATGCATAGTCATAAGTTAATGGTAATATAGATGAGGATGCTCTATTGGATATGTGACCTTACTAGAAAAGATAAGATCAGGAATGTAATGGTTTATTTAGGGACAAATTAAAGGTAGCTAATATTATTGAAAAATTGAGAGAGATAAGGCTTGGGTGGTTTAGACATGTTAAAAGGAGACACCTAGACACTCTAGTGAGATATGCGAGAAGAATGTATTTAGAAATTGTAAAAGAAAAAAGGAAACCCTAAAAAAACTGGGGGCAGGTGGTTAAAAATAATTTAACATTGCTGGAACTTATCGAGGACATGATCCACAATAGAAAACTTTATCGTACTAGGATACAGATAAAGGATCTCTTATAAGAGAGCTTTGTCATTCTCATAGGTTTTTTTAGCATTTTCCTCTTGTAGTTAGCCCAAACTTTTAATTATGTAGTAGTTACCTTTTAGGGATTTAGCATAAGCTTTTCCTACTTAGCCTGATCATCATCATCATCATCATCATCATCATCATCATCATCATCATCATCATCGTTATTATTATTATTATTATTATTATTATTATTATTATTATTATTATTATTATTATTATTATTATTATTATTACTATTTTGTTTTGTTGTTGTTGTTGTTACTATTTTTTGAAAATGAAAGAATGATTTGATTATTAAAGCAGAAGCTATTACAATATTTCAATATTAGAAGGAAGACCTATTTGGAGATAGCTAAGACTTTTTATCATGATTGGTAGTTCTATTACAAAAATTTGAAAGCTAACAGCAAAAGTCAGTACCTGAATTTAAAAACAGCCATTCATATGTTCCATTTATATTTTATACTGGTAGTGAGAAGATGGTTAACACTTTTAGCTAATATTGCAGCTTTAATCTAGTTCGTAATGTTATTAACTAGCTGGTACTTTTATACCTCCATTTGTTTGTAGATTTGACAGTTTCTCTCTTTCCATATCATGTATATGATAGTAATGAAGGCTGCTTTATGTAGGAATGCATTCTCTTTTTCGAGTTTGGAGTAGTTGATGAACCACCTCAAGGTATGCTCACATTCATAAGTATGGTTTACTGCATCCACCATATATTGAATCCTGCTCCATATGGCTTTAGTATATTCACAATCAAAGAACAAATGATTTTTATCATCGTCGGCATTATGACATACAACACAAGAGGTTTCATTCGGTCTAAACAATATACATTTAGTCTTGAGCCTATTTTTTATAACTGGCCAAGTAACAATGGAAGTTTTTAGATTTAAAGAGTTTTTCCAGATTTAGTTGTACCATGGAATCTTCATTGTCTCATCCCTGAAGATCCTATGACATGATTAATCAGTGAAGTGTCCTTGCGAATTTAGAGTCCAACAGATTTCTTTATTATTTGTTTATTATTATTATTATTATTTATTTACTGTTTGTTTTTTTTTATTTTTTAATATTTATTTATATTTTTCCTTTTCTTATATGAGTCATTCGAAAATAGTCTTTCTACTAGTTAGAGGTAAGGCTGCATACTACTAGATCTCCCCATATCCCTCATTTTGAAGAGATTTTTTACTAGGTTATTGCTGTTGTTGTTATTGTTTTTGTGGTCATTTCTAGAATCATTTATTTTTATGTGATAAAATATAACCATCTTTTACCCTAAAAGGTGAAGCCTATTTCAAATGATGGACCCAGTTCTATAGACAAAATCACTATTCATAAAGATTTGAAAGTCCTATAATTGGTCAATTGAATAAAATGCTTTTAAAAGAGAATTTTTTCTGGGTCTTATGATGCTCCTATATCTTATTGTTAACTTGTTCTGAAGCATATGAATATCTCTTGGAATTCTTTAAATAACTTTACAAATTAAAACAATCCTTTAAATGAATCAAATTATGTCAAAGTTTCCAAGTCTTACAGAAACATTCGAGGGTTTAAGCTTTTTCTTTCTTATGATGAACGTAGCCTTACTTAACTATGCAATTACATAAAATCTTAGTACATATCGCACTTAAATAAAAATGTAATACACCAAGTACAAAATTGCCTGAAAATAACTTTATTTTAGGTTTGGAGAACTATAGGCTTATAAATAACTAGTTAGGAGTTCGTTAATATTCTTTTACATGGACTTGTAAAATTTCATCCTTTTATTCAATTTCCAATCTAAGATTTGAAAACCATCTCCACATAGGATGTTATAATACTCCATCCTTAATGTCCTTATCAAGTCCCAATATATAGTCTAAAATCTTCCCTTTCCTTTTATTAGTAATTAAAGTACAAAATTTCCAAGAATCACCATTGGTTATTCACTACAACAAACAAATGATTTAACGATGTTTTCTTCTGCAAGGAAAAGAAAATCGTCGCAAAAGTGAACATAATGTGAGGATATAGTCAATGAGTCGCTAAATTTAGTACCTAAAACATAATCAGTATAGAACTTAGATATTGTCAGATTAGTAAACCACTAAATGAACTAAAATTGGAGTGACATGCGTACGTGACTTAGTAGACGAAGCATGTGCAATTAACAAATTTTCTAAAACAACCCATTTCCTTAATCCTTTACGAACTATTGTGACATCACTCTTGCCTCCATAGGCATATACATATTATCTTCGAGACTCAAGGAAGATTAAAACAACATGTAGTATAACCCATCAAATGTGAATATATATAATAGCTTCATAAAGGGAAATGAGATGTACATAATAAGGAAAGGGACGTTGTTCGGATGATACTAAACACCTTGAAGTAGAAGATCGGCCATAGAAGGCAAACAATGATTAGTGTATGAAGTGGAGGTTTGTTTTGCATTGTTGGTTTTTTCAGTAGGGACAATTTTGCTACATTCCTCCCAATTGGGGGCATCCAGAACTAGTTTCCATGTCGGCATTCCTTGATTAATAATGTTAAGAGGTACATTTTGCAAATGTCAATTTAGAATAAAATGATGATATGTTTAACTTCAATTTCGATGATTAGTGAAACTAGTCTAGTTTAGCACTTATACATCTTAAATGTGCCTAATGATACGAAATTTACCCTTGCTAAAATTTCAAAAATCTATTATGTACTTTGTATCCCATGCAAAATTTATAATTTAAAGTAAAATAGACATGGCTATGTTCTTGATGTACATAAATATAGTATTATCTATGTAACATCCCGTTTCCAGAGAACGGGTCGGACCAAAGAAACGGGTCCAGATGTGGTAAATTACCACATC
>JANQBM010000009.1:2950076-2962618 GCA_025594535.1 Erythroxylum domingense
GAGTCTGGAAGAACAAAACCGTGCGGGCCAAGCCCAAAGCGGACAATATCTGCAAGCGGGTGTTCTGGGCTGTTACAGCTTCCCACTTCATCACTGCCTCAACTTTCTTTGGGTCCACTTATATGCCTTGTCCAGACACTATATGACCCAAGAACACTACTTGATCTAGCCATAATTCACACATACTAAATTTGACATACAATTGGCTCTCCCTCATTATTTGTAACATTGGCCTTAAATGCTCAAAATGTTCCTCACTACTCTTCGAGTACATCAAAAGTAGTACACCAAAATATCATCAATGAATACAATCACGAAATGATCTAAATATGGTTGAAATACCTTGTTCATTAATGCTATAAAAGTTGTTGGGGCATTAGTCAATCCAAACGGCATCACTAAAAACTCTAAGTGCCCATATCTTGTTCTAAATGCACTCTTTGATACATCAGCCTTAGGTATTTTCAACTAATAATATCCCGATCTCAAGTCTAATTTTATAAACATATGAACTCCCTGCAACTAATCAAGCAAATCATCAATCCTTAGCAATGGGTACTTATTCTTAACTATTACCTGATTCAACTGCCGATAATCAATATAAAACCTCAGAGTTCCATCTTGCTTCTTTACAAATAATACTGGAGCTCCCTAAGGTGACACACTAGGTCTAATAACAACCCTTATCTAACAACTCCTATAACTGGGCCTTGAGCTCCTGAAGTTCCACAGGTTCCATCCTATATGGAGGAATCAATATAGGAGTGGTACCTGAAACAGGATCAATGGTAAACTCGATCTCCCTTTCTAGAGGTAAACCCAATAGTTCAGTAAGAAACACATCTAAAAAATCCCTAACAATAGAGATATCCTAAATGATTAGTTCATTCCAAGTATCAAATACGTGGGCCAGATAAGCCTCATATCTACCTCGGATCAATCTCAAAGTATTCATGAATGAAATTAGTAGGGCTAGTACTGTTTGACTAACTCCTCGAAACACCACTCTCGGATGATTAGGAGATTCAAGAACTACCTCCTTAGTATAACAGTTTATTACCTTCCTATGAGCAGTTAGTTAATCTATGCCTAAGATGAGGTCTATCTCTCTTAACACTAGGAGCTGTAGAAATAGTTCTATCTCTACCTCTACCTCTCTATCACATTCCATTGGCTCTATTTTACTAGATAGTCATCTTAATCATTAAGCCCCTTCTCACTCCAAACTGAGCTCTAGAAATTACAGGACAATCCCTAAGATGATGCTTATAAGAGCCACAAAGTAAACAATCTCTTGCTAACCTCTAACATTCTCCACTATGTTTTTTTTCATAGTGCTCACAACTGGGCATTTATGATGGTTGCCTACTATATGTCTGCCCTCTAGACAACTGGCCTCTGTCAGAATAGACAAAGCCACCTCTCGGCCTAAAACCTGACTGTCTTAATCTTTGTTGTGATCGTGGTTGTCTTCTCTAGCATTTATTAAATCTTCTACTAGATTCAGCTTGGAATTCTCCAGATCTCTTCATTCTGGGCTCCTGTCTATACTCTGCTTGCCTATCCTTTAGTAACTGCTCAATTTGAATAGCTCTCAGTTCAACAAAACTACTCAGATTGGTAATGGCCAACCTCATTCTAATTTCCATATTCATCCCATCCTCGAATAGTCTACACTTGTCTTCTTCCATTGGGATCAAGGTTGTAGCATACCCCATCAACTAATTGAACCGCACCTCATACTCAGCTACTGTGGAGTTCCCTTGTTTTAGATTGAGGAACTCCTTTACTTTCCAATCTAGGTAGATTTTTGGCATATAGTTCTCCTTCAAAACTTTCAGAAAGTCTTACTACTTTAGTCTACATAGTCGGGCGGAACTACCAGGAATACTCGTGATCACTATACGAATTTCTCACCATATATCATTTCTAAATGCTTTTATATGGCCTTAAAGATGCTAAACTAGGCTCTGATACCAAAAATTGTAACACACCACTACCATAGGACATATGCCCAAAATTCTTGAGAATATTAGAGCAAATAACCTACAAGAATGGCATGTTAGAGCAGTCACATTCACTTAATATGGCATCATACATATTATAAGTAATCATAAAAATAACTTATTTCATTTCATTAACAAAACACGTTTTACACTGTTATTTCATTACAAACCGTTCATATATTTACATTACAAAAACCATCTATGATCATGTTGTTTTAAACAAAAGATTCTATATGAAATGAAAACTATACAAAGTACTCTATCTAAAATCCTCAGATGACAGATGATCAGACCTTTATACCATATTTTGATCCAAAATGGATAGTATTAAACTTCAGTTAGCTTGCTCTACTAGCAGGGTCTCCTCTCAATACCTGAAAATCAACGTTTGCAATTTTGATGAGTTTTGTGAACTAAGTGAGTGAACCATCATCGATGTGTTCACTCAAAACAGAACACATATATATCAATGAATAACATTCAGCTCAATCAAAGTAATGCTTCATTCAGAGCTATCACTTATATTCTATAATTTGCATCGTAATAAAAGAAGCATTTAAAAATACAATCACATTTTAAGTCATTCCAGAAGCACATTCTGAATCCAAGAATATCATGTAATCATTTCAGAACACAACACTCATTTATCACAATTCTTCATATCACCATCAAAGTTATAAGCATTTCTCAATATCAACTCAACATAATTCAACATTCATTTGCGATCAATACCATGAACACATTTAAAGATATAAATGCAAAAGCAAATGAGACTCATTTCATTTTAACTTTGTTATGGCCGAGTGCCTATTTCACTGTCCCGTATCCATTGTAGATACTTGGCTCTTTTTAGTTCGGTTCTTTATCTGTTGTAGATACTCGGCTCATTAATCGTTAAGCCTGAGGCTCTGATGTGCATAACTGAGCTTAAAACTCTTTTTACATTGGCTACTCTGATCACAACTCCTTTATGTGAACATGTATCACGTATAATGGAGTAACATAGTTCACATAATATATCATCAATCACTTTCAGTCAATGAGCACATTCAATTTTCACAGTTCATCAGATCTAAGTTCGGCATTCAACAAATAGTTGAGCATTTAATTTCCTTATTCACATTCAAATCACAAACACTCCTAATATAGTCCCGAATATCAAACACCTCAGACAATCAATTGTCCAGAATCAATAATATCACAATTATATCAATATCAATTCAATATAGAGGAATTAAGTTTAATTAACACAATTTGAATAAAACATATTACCAATCGAAATCTCACATCTAGGTTACCCACTATACATACAATTCCAACATAAACATAAATATTTGAGTTTACACAACTAGGTTAACTCACAGTACACTCCATTTAGCTATTTCCTCAATGTGCCAGCAATGTCTAGATGGTTTCGGTCGACATTTGCCTCTAATTCAAACAATACATACATGTACACATTAATAATTGATCAATCAAATGAATGCTTAAAGTTACACATGTATCTGTATCATGTTTAATGCATGCTCAATTAGTTATTTTGGGTATGAAATCTTATTCACAAATCATAATTATACATTCATCATAGTTTGTGCATCATCTAGTTTGCAATTAGGTTTATGCTTTAATACACTTGATCACTTTAAAATTCATCACTCACACGTTTATCACTCTTTTTCCTAGGAATATACACTGACATAATTTCCTAGTTCTCCTTCAATCATTCCCAATTCACCACTTACATACTTTGAACCACATTAAATTCATGCATCTTATATCATGTTTATACTTATCCTTGAACATTTCCACGATAAAAAAGTCTTCTTATAATACACACACAATTAATACTTTACATTTGAAATTTTAGTAAGCTAAATCTATACATTCACCAAAATGTTTCTAGCAACATATACTCATACATTCACCCAATTCTCATTCATAAATATCCTATGTTCTTCAATGATCATTCATCCATACTTTGTACACATTTCTCATGTTCTTAAGATCATGTTTGCATTAAAAGAACTCATTTATTTCTTAAACAAATAAAAATTTCCATATTTTTCTCAGAACAGATTTTCGGGTTAGTTTTCCTGGCCCTTTTGACATAGAAAATGAGGTATTTAGTCAATAAATTCTCCTAAAACAATATTCCTATGTGTCTTAAGTTTCTAACGACATCAAGTTCATGTAGTTTGGTTCATTATTCTGTGAGTTATACCTAAAATACTACAGACTGTTCTCACACTACGACAGCACCTAATACTCAACTCCAAGCAAAATTTCAAAACTCTTAGAAACAGAATTCAAATCTAATTCCTCATAAAAATTGTAGCCATATGTCTTTAGTATAATATAAATTAAAAATCATCCCATTTTGAGATCGATAGATTAATATATTTCTAAAATACAGATGCATGTTCAGTGAAAATACTACAGCTAACATATTCCAGCCACCTTAAACACCATTATCACAACTAATCCATCCTTAAACGATCACCGAAATCTTACTGTCAAATAAAACCATAAAGAACAACTTGTTACTGAATTTTTTATCTCAAATCCTCCTTAATCTTTAAGCTAACTATCCATCCTAGTAAGCAAGGACAAGGTATATTCCAAAGACAAAATGAAGACAACAAGATTTTGGAGTGACAAGGTGTAGGATTTTGGGCAAACTCAAAGTGCAAGGAGTATGAGTCGATGGTGAGGAAGATAGAGAGGGTAAATGTGACAAGAACAAAAGTAAAATAGTCTTTCAAGTGTGGGAAAATCGTGGGTGTAGGTGTATGGTGAGAATATGGACACTTGGCATGACACTTGTCATACTAAGATCCAAGCCAAATTTCTCATCCTTCAACTACCAATTGTCATTTAATGTTTAGTCCATTTGTCACTCAACTATACCACCATTTTCACTCATTTATTATAGCCATTTGTCCCCCAATTAGGTAGCCATTTGTCACTCATTTCCAGTGCCACTTGTCACCATTTCGTAGGCCTAACCAATCTAAATTTCTATGTATCAATTTGTCTTACCATTTAATATTTGTCCTACACTAGATGCATATAACACTTCATCAATCACCCAATTGTAACAATAAATTCCTTATTTACTATTTTTAATCCATTCAAAAGCAAATTCTAGACACAAACTACACACAATCGTGCAATCACATTATAATTATTTAAAATATTTCATACCCCATAATTAGTCGATTCAGTGCATATACTATCTTTGTAATGTGTACAAAATACAATTTGTGTATGAATGCTAATGTTATGCATGTATATGCAATACTTGATCTAGGATTCTAACCCTAAGTGTGTTTTGGAAATCAGATGTTACATGTTTAATTAAATATGGTCTTGATGTTAAAAAGGATAATGACAATTTGTTGTTTTTATCCATATAAATGATCTTATTTTCTTAAGAAATAATCCAAAGATGTCTAAAGAGTTTAAAGATTTTATGACACAAAAATTTGAGATGAGTCACATTATATTAATGTTCTCTATATAAATTGAGGTGATGTAAATGAAAGGTGGAATTTTCATCATTGACAGTAATCCAGTTATCAATTAGAATAAATTTATCCAAGTTTGATGGGAAAGAGAGTGTTGATCCAACATTGTTTAAAAGTCTTGTGGGGACTTGACTTCTATAATGATATCTGATATGCAATTGGACTTGTTAGTCGATTTATGGAAATACTTTTGTAAGTTCAATTGAAGACATTTATGAAAATTCTTTGGTATATCAAATGTATAATTGAGTATGATATATTTTATTCATCTTCCAAAAGCTTTAATTTAGTGAGTTTTTGTGAAAGTAATATAGCTAGAGATCTTGATAATAGAAAACGTGCTACTAGATTTATTTTATTTTTAAGACATAATGCAATCTCTTGGAGTTGAAAGAAACAACTTAGATTCACACACTTTATATGTGAATCAGAATATGTTTTTGTACTAGTCGTACTATTTGGTTAAGAAATTTGTTGAAAGAGCATATTTAGAGTAAACTGAAGCAATACAGATCATAATTAACGATAAATGTATTCTTCCAAAAAAATGTAACAATAAATGTACTCAAGTCATACTAAAGAATCAAGTATTCTATAATAGGAGCAAGTATATCAACATAGGCTTTTATTTTATTTGAGAATGTATTGTATAAAGGAGATTAACTTAGGATTTTTAAAATCTTTTTATCAAGTTACTAATATGTTTACAAAGTCCCTCAAGGATTGTATTTTTTAAAAATTACAATGATTTTCAGAGTTAAAAAAAATCAATTTTTAAGGAAGTGTTAAAAATAAATTTGACTTTTGGAATGTCGAAGAAATTTTGAAGGAGTAGTTAAATAGCCAAATCTTAATCAATTTGAGCAGTTTAAGATTTGTTTTAAACTTTTGTGTATCTAATTAATTCAAATGAATTTAAACTTGAGCGAATTGAAGTTACTTGGAGAGTGTTATGATGAAATAAAAATAGAGTAGTCAATTTTTCATTATCCAAATTTTATTATGTCATTGAAAGTATTTCCCTCTTTACATTTTATAACTAAGTGGTTTTAAGTTGATGAATTTGCAATTCTTCAGTGGCTCTATAAATAGCCACCTAAAATTTTATTTTTTCATAAAGACAAGAATAAAAGTTTTATTTCAGGAATACTGTTCTTTCATTATTTATGTGAGTATGTAAGTATTTGTGAGTTTTTTATTTTTCCAAAATGATTATCACTTAGAAGTATTTAGCTGCTAGAGCATTACAATATATAGATATATACGAGAGTGAGACAGAAATAATTGAGCTAGAGTACAACGATATTTCTTTACACAATCTATTACTACTACTCATTGGGCATCGAAGTGGCAGTCTGTAAATAGTATGCAAAAGCCTGAAAAAACTGAAAATAATGAATTAAGTTGATATGATGACACCACCCTCCAACAGATTTAGGACACTATTAGAAATTTTTAGTAAATGAAAATAAAATTCCAAACGCAATGGGTCTTTAACTGTTCTATAATGGGACTGGTAGGAATCAACTAATTGAATTCAAATGTTATAGTGTTGGATAATATTTAATTGACATCTGCATCTAAAGCAACATAACAAAAATAAATTCCACATAAAGGTTTTGCACAATTGACTGGAGTGCAGACCATTTGGAGTTGACTGGAATTAACCATGAGCTTGCACTGGATGATTTTCGTTCAGAGGACCTTGACCGCAGCACTTAGAAGGACATTCCTAAGGACATTCCTAATTGTCGTTGTTCATTGGCTCACCAGATGATTATTCAATATTTCAAGTTACCATCATGACTTTCTTTTTCTTTTCTTTTTCGGCACTCTCATACTCACTAATGCCCGAGATCGCCAGCTTGAGCAAGTCAAAATATTTATCGTATAAATAAAACTGTTGGTTTGAGCTTGCCATACGTGCACTTTTAACTCTCAGAAATTAAGAGAGAAAAATCTACTTAGATATGATCAGAGACGCCATTGTCGATATGAATGGGCTTAAGAAAGGTTCATGGAGTCGAGAAGAAGACGATAAGTTGCGAGTACATATACAGAGATATGGTTACTCTAATTGGCGTAAACTTCCCAAGTTGGCCGGTACAATGTTAACTTTTTTTCTGTTCATAAAAGAAGTATCGAGAATAAAACCCTACACGCCATGTTTAAAATAGCAAAGACTTGGTTTATAAAAGTTTAGCCTAGGTTCTTTCTGAAGTTTAAGCTTTCTCTAAACTTAACCCTTAATAGCAAAGGGAAAGGAAGCAAAACTTTCTTTTTGTTCTATTATTATTCCCTCCCAGAGATTTTCTTTACTTCTTAGGTTTGATACTACGTCTCACAAATTTTCTTGAGCATCTTAGATACGATACCTGTCGCATGAAATCAATGTTTTATCATTGATCAAAGTAGTCTGTATAGATGATAAAGCATCAACAATGTCTAGAAGAAAAAAAGTTAAATTACAAAGAAAATTTACGAGGAAACATGCAATTACTATTTCGAATTAAGTTGATAACGAACTATCAGTAATGAAAGAAGCACGAGGCTTTCATTTTTGTATATATTAGAAATAAAGTTAGACAGGTAATATGCTTGACGTTACATTTTTCCATAATGTTCTTTCCTTGAGATTCCTATCCAGTACGTAAAAGCAGTGAAATCCAGCGCAAGAGAGAGCTTAAGTTACCTATTATCGCAGGTCTATCAAGGTGTGGGAAGAGTTGCAGACTGAGGTGGCTCAATTATCTCCGTCCAGGTGTAAAACATGGAAAGTTCTCCAAAGAAGAAGAGGATCTCATCATTCAAATGCACGAGGAACTCGGAAATAAGTATTCTTATCCTTATAACTATCAACTTTATCCCTAGTGTGAAAAACTTCCTGTGTCCAGTATTATATATGCAATAACCGAATTTCTTTGAAGATGTGTTTGATTCATTGCTTTCTTGTCCATTATAACATTGTATCAGCGGACAATAGACATGATTAATTTTTTTTCGTTTGAGCTCATTTAAGTAATTTTTCCTACAGGTGGTCTAGGATTGCAAAGAAGTTACCTGGAAGAACAGACAACGCAATAAAAAACCACTGTAATACCAAATTAATGAAACATCAGAAGAAACCTCAGACAGCATTTAAGGTGACTGACGTGAAAAATAATGATAGCAAAATCTCTGAATCTACAGGCAACCAAGAAGAAATGTTTGGGGAAGAAATTGTTGCTTCGTATGGTCCCTCCCAGCCAAAAATGGGAGAGATGTGTTCTTGTTCGTCCTCCCAGGAAACGTTTTGGGAAGAGCTGTCTTCGTTGTGCTCTAGCTATCCATCTATTGCTAAAGCAAATTGTGGTGCAGTAACTGATCTCACGTCCATGAAAATTCTTGAAGAATCAAAAGTTGATTTTTGGGCTCAACCATGTTTGCTCGACAGTGCATATGATCAAGATACTTATGGGATCTCCCCGAGTGATCAATGGTTTACTTTATCAGATGATCCCAACTTTGATAATAGTATAGATCTGATCTTTCATGAGATGCAAGAACTTCCATTGAATTAACCGAAGTTCCTGAAATTTTCATACATTAAAGTATGCCTTAGTTCGGTATGTAAATGTTGGAGTGAATGCAAATCCCAGTCTGGGATTGCTCTTAACTAAGAATACTGTAACACGGAGGTTGAGTAGTTCCTGATACGTATCCAATGTAAGTAATGAATTGTATCAATGTTAGCATAAGATAATCTCCTAACTAATGAAAGGTTTCCCATTTATCAAATTTCGGAACCCAATGCATTCGACTCTAGGATTTTTTAGGTTCACTGATCATCCAAGCCAGAGTCATGAACAATGGATGCCTACCTATTTGAAGATGCAATTGCCTAAAATAACCTACCCAAGTATCTTCTTCTTCATTTATCAAATTTATTCACTATTAAAGTTAGTCCACGTATTTTGAATAGAGAGTTATAGGTGTTTCTCAATCGTGATACATATGAATGTTTTTGGTTTAAATTGTTAATTTATAATCTTGCATTATTCACTAAAACTACAAGCCTAAAGCGATGCAGGGTGTAACATTACTTAAATAATAATAAAATAATAAACTGGTTAAGTAAATGTTTTTATAATATTCAGAATTTAACATTCATCATTTACTTAAGTCTGGGAATCTACTTTTATATTATTTCAAAAAACAAAACGAACTAGGCTTAGCCATTTCCCTTTGATCACCAATGTCTTTGTTTTAACATTTTTAAATTATTTATATAGTTTCATATATATATATAGCATTGTGAATTAATTTTTTCTTGTTATTTTTGTACTTTGCTTTTATTTAACTATTATATTTTAAGGTTAGTTTTCCAAATAAAATTATATTGAAAAAGATAATTGTGAAATAAGCGAATAAAATGATTCAAGATATATAATTATAGCTAACTAATGATATATATTTACTTCTCTAGATACAGGGGCCAAATGCCAATCTAAGTAGGTGCAAATCAAAGATGAGTAAGGATACATGACATATTACAGGATAAGATACCCGAGGACACTTTGTGATTCCAAGACTTTAATGCCATATTTATAGAGAAGACTTGTGACGTGCGTCTTTGGAGTCCTGGGCTTATGAGGGCAGAATTTATCCAAAGGAAGTGCTGCAGCGTTTGGTTGAAGAATTTTTTTTCGGTCTTACTTAAAGTAATTCGTGAACTAGTGACAATTATTTTTTAGGAAATTTGGCAAAAGAAATGCTATGACTTGGAAATGGATCGGCAGACCAAGGAGAAATTGTCAAACTTAATTGGCATGTTAGGCACCGATATATGCCTAATAAGACAACAAAGAATGGTCGGTCAATTTGGCCAACTATAACTTCATTCTCCTGCCTATAAATAGGCAGGAGATGAATAAAGAGAGATATAGGCAAAACAACAATTAGGGATTTTCTACGTAAAATCTATATGTTCATTACTATTCCTTCAGTCCTATTTAGCTGCGAACCTGCCCTAATTTGGTCAATTTTCATAACAAGTGGTATCAGAGCGAGGTGAGAAAATTACAATGAATTTTTTGGCATAATCTGCTCGAAGTTTGATTAAGCACAGTAAAAGTTGGTGAACAATAACTACAAAAGGTGACAAATGTTCATGCATTTATTTTTGCATTAAACTGTGCAGTTACTGTTCAAACATATAGTACTATTCACGTGTATGGACTATTCATACATACGCAAACAGTACTATTCACATATACAGAACTATTCATATGTACAGGTACTATTCATATGTACGGGTACTATTCATGTGAAATAGTGGGAGCTAAACTCTATTCGTGATAGAAGCAATAGCAGCAAAATTTGAGATTGAAAAGTTTAATGGGAGTAATTTCTCACTGTAGAAGCTGAAGATAAAGGCAATCTTAAGGAAAGATAATTGTCTAGCAGCCAATAGTGAACGGTCAACTAGAGTCACAGATAAAAAGTGGAATGAGATGGATGGGAATGTTGTAGCTAATGTTCACCTATCTTTAGCTAATGGAGTATTATTCAACATAGAAGAAAAGAAGATTACGAAGGAAACATGGGATCACCTAACAAAATTAGACAAAGGCAAATCACTCCACAACAAATTTTTCTGAAGAGAAAACTATACACTTTATGTATGACGGAATCTACTTTAGTAACGGAGCACTTAAATACTTTAAATACTCTATTTTTCCAACTCACATCATTGGGGCACACAATAGAGATAAGTGAATATGCGGAACTTCTACTCCAAAGTCTACTAGATTTGTATGATCAACTTGTCATCAATTTAACAAACAACACGGACACTCTAGTTTTCAATAATATTACTGTTGCTATTCTGGAAGAAGAGAGTAGGCACAAAAGTAAGGAAGACAAGTTGGCAAATTCACAACAAGCAGAGGTCTTGGCGGTGACGAGAGGAAGATCAATGGAACCTAGCCCAAGTGGGAGTAATAGTCATGGTAGATCGAAATCCAAGAGTAAGAAGAATTTCAAATGCTACAATTATGGCAAGAAAGGGTACTTGAAGAAGGATTGTTGGAATATGAATAAGAAAGATTCTATTCCTCAAGGAAATGCGGCAAATACTTCAAATGATAGAGGTGTAATGGTCTGTGAAGTGGCAACAACTATTGGAGGTAAGAGAAGACTTGTTAATTTATGGCTTCTTGATTCAACAACTACTTTTCATATGGCCTCTTAAAGAGGCTGCTTCCATCAGTATGAATCTGTCTCTGGGGGATCTGCATACAATTGTAATGATCAAGCTCTGAAGATCGTTGGTATCAGCAACATCAAGTTAAAGATGTCTAATGGGACAACTCAAACTATTGAAAAAGTGTGACTTGTGGAGGGCTTGAAGAAGAATTTGTTGTCTATAGGATAACTGGATGATCTCAGTTTCAAATTTGAGATTCAAAACAAGATCATAAAAGTGATTAAAGAAGCCCTAGTATTTATGAAAGCAGAGAAGATTGTTACAAATTTGTACATGTTTAAGGTAGTAACTTTGTAAGAAGGAGAGACATCCGTTGTAGTGACTAGTACAGATGACAAATCTACAATGACGTGTGTGACACCCTAATACCCCCTGGGAGGATATTGCGAGTGCCACATACACATAGAACACACTGAACATGAAGCATTACGAAACATCCAAAAATCTTTATACATACATTACCCGAATCTCAACAAACATACATCGCATGTCAAAATTTCCAAAAAGTAGCCTAAATTTAGGTTATTACAACCCATCAAAATAAAAATTCATGAGTTATAGACATCATATACAAGTCCAAAAACAATCTCAAAATACATCTGAACAAAACAAAAATCAGATTTCTTTGGCCATCGCGGTTGTCTTGTCCCAATTCCTACGTCCCTCTTTTAGAACCTACACCGGGCAAATCCACCGTGCTAAGCATATAGCTTAGTGAGTAATAACTAATCTATGGATAAACTGACAACTTATCAAATTAAA
>JANQBM010000009.1:2962718-2975164 GCA_025594535.1 Erythroxylum domingense
TTTTATATGCACCTATCACTGTTCACAGATGCATGAGCATGAGATGTGCTATTCTAATTCCTCTGATTAACACACTTTGACCCGTTTCTCTGGTCCGACCCGTTCTCTGGAAACGGGATGTTACAGCTTATTCTTTCAATTGTTATTTTATCTTAACCCTTAAATGTGAATTACCTTTCGTATATTTTTGGATGACATGAAAGGATATGAGAGGTTGTTGTGAAGATGATTAATGTATTGATTTAATGTATGCTTGAGGAAAAACAAAAGTCCGGTGTGGGGGAATTTGATAAGATCTTATCTTAACATATTATTTAATATTATCTCCTTTGTTTTGAATTTATTTTGATGCTTAAATATGGAAATTAATGTTTGTTTTGTTTTAGGAGATGAAAAGTAGAGATTGCATCAAATTAAGACTCTATTGCTGATAATGACAAATCTTGGATAAACTAAAGAGATTACTACATTAGATAAGACTGATCACTTGAAGAGTTAGGGTTTAACTGGGAAACTTCCTCTTATCCCTATCATGTAGGAGTTTGAATTTGAATTCGTTTTAGATAGACATCTTTACAAGTTAGAGTTAGATTAGGATTAGATTAGAAAACTCTATAAAAAGGACGTTTTTCACAACAAAAGGAGGTTCTCTCCTCTTACGTTTTTAGCAATTCTTTATCTTTCTTCTATGGCTAACTAAATCTTTCTAATTCAAGGAGATTCGATATTTTAGTTGTAACTTTGTGAGGTTTTTTGTTCCAAACTTTTATTTACGTTTTAATTCAAGTATTTCTTATTTTGAGTCTTATATTTCATGAATTATTAATATTCGATTAATCTGACAATTTAATTTAATATTGATTATTCTATCACTATCCATAAATTTAATGATCAGTAATTGTCAAGAAAGATTGGTACAAATAGCAAATAGGTTATTTATGAATTTTCATATTTAACTTATGATAAACAAGGAAACTAAATTGAATAGTTGTAGCTATCTCGATTATTTGATGTACGGTTTAGTCTTTTTCACGAAGCTTATTGCTATCATTTATTTGATATGGAATGCTATCATGCCCAGTCAATAGATGATAAGTTTTGATTTAGATGCTAGGTTTGAACCAATTAATCTAGGAAAATTTGAGACTTATTACGACTATCCTAATATGTTTTAGACTAACTGCTTGAATCGTGAAAATATTCTCCTTAAACCAATTATCAATGTTACAATTATATGAGAACTTTCCCTTGAATCGGAGTTTGGTAATCTTGACTTTCTTATTTGTAAATTCAGTTGATTTAATTTGTTTTTGTATTAATTTTAGTTAGTTAATTAATTAATCCAAAATCCCATGTTTTATTTTATTACTTGAAATTTAGAAACTAATGTTTGGTTCTCTAGGGATTCGACCTGGTTCCACGACTACTACAAAAGTTTGAAGAATCAGAATTATTTTGGAGGCTTTGATGACTTGACCGGTGATAATAAAGAAGAGTACACCTCAATAAGTTTAAGGACTATTGTGTAAGATATGGCATCAAACATAAGAAGATAGAACGTGGAACCTCACAACACAATAATGTTGTTAAGAGAATGAATGGAAACATCATAGAGAAGGTCCAATGGATACTCTGAATAAGTTATCAAAGTCATTTTAGGGTGAGGTGGTTAGAACCATGTATATTTGATCAACAAAACTCCTTTAGTAAGTTTGGATCTTAACATTCCTAAGAGGGTGTGGAAAGGAAAGGATATGACTTATTTGCCTATGAGGGTATTCGAATGTAAAGTATTGAAGTATGTACCAAAAGAGAAAAGATCAAAGCTTGATTTGAAGACCACTCCTTATATACTTGTCACATATGGTGATAAGGAGTTTGTCTATAAGCTCTATAACTTGAAGAAGAAGACATTTATCACATATGGTGATAAGGAGTTTGGCTATAAGTTCTATAACTTGAAGAAGAAGACATTTATAAGAAGTTGGGATATAATATTCTATAAGTATGATGTGGGTTCAGATCTCTTCACTAGAATAATTTTAGTGGTTTTTGTTTCAGTACTTTAGATTTTACCCTTATTTCCACTTTTTTTGATCGACGTATAAGTTAAGAAGTTAAAGGACATAAGATGACATAAGATGATGATGATCAGATGTAACCTGATGGAGATAAGTCTTATGAACTACATCCTATGGCTTATGTAAATGAGCTTCATGAGCAAGGAGAAAAAGAAAGCCCAAGTGTTGAAAGATATCCAACTTCAAAATTCAACTAAAGATAAGAGGCCTTTAACAAGATACCTAAGTTCAAAATATCTTGTAGTCACTACTAGGATGGAGTCAGAGAATTTCCAAGAAGTGTAGTTACTTAAAGATAAATACTTTTGGCTCAAGGCAACACAAAAGGAGAAGGATTCTTTAAAGAAGAATAAGACCTATGAGTTAATGAGGTGTTTTAAATGTAAGAAGGCATTAGAAAATAGATAGGTTTTTAAGATCAAGAAAGATGGTGACAAGTTAGTGAAGTATAAGGCTAGACTAGCGATGAAGGGATACAACAAAAAAAATGGTATCAACTTTGGCAAGATTTTTAGCTAGTAGTTAAGATGATGGCTATACACACTATATTAGGTATAGTTAAGAGTTTAGATCTTAAACTCGAACAACTTGAAGTCAAAAATGCTTTCTTTCATGGCAACTCTAATAAGGAGATATACATAAAGTAGCTGGAAGGGTTCAAATCCAAAGGAAAAGAGGACTTAGTTCATAAGTTCAAGAAGAGTTTTTATAGCTTTAAATAGGTATTAAGGTAGTAGTACAAGAAGGTCGACTCATTTATGAAAGGCAATAGTCATAAGTAAAAGTTAACCTATCCTTACTTGTAATTCAAAACATTTCCTATTGGTTACTTCATCATCCTTCTGTTGTATATGGATGATATGTTAATAGTGGGACAAGATGCTAACGTGATTTGCATGTTAAAGGAGGACTTGTCTAAATCCTTTCGTATGAAAGATTTGGTTCCTAAGTAATAGATTTTGAGCATGGAGATCATTCTTGATAGAAAGTCTGCAAAGCTATGGTTATCATAATAAATATATATTGTGTGAAGCTATTAGTATGCCATTACTGGCTCATTTCAAGTTAGACTAGCAATCTTATCTTACCATCAAAAAGGAGAAAGATGATATGTCCTCAATTCCACATTTCTCTGTTGTTGGCTCCTTAATGTATGTTATAATATATACTGGACCAGATATTGTACACACTGTTAAATTGGTAACCAAATCTTTTTCTAATTTGAGAATGGTATACTAGGAAGGAGTGAAATAGATATTAAATTATTTGCAGGGCACGTCTAGATTGTGTTTATGTCTTAAGGCTGTAAATCAATTCTAGAAGAGTACACTGATGATGATATGGCTAGTGATCTTGATAACAAAAAGTCAATCTTATATTACTTTTTCAAATTTACCAAGGAGGCAATCTAAGTTACAAAAATGTATAACATTGTCTACTACTAAAGCATAATATATGGTAACAATGGAAGCAAGTAAGGAGAAGCTTTGGTTGAAGTGATTTCGCTAAGAATTAGACATGGAACAAGATGAGTACATGGTTTTTTTTTATAGTTACAGTGCCATGAATTCGAGCAAAAATTTTGTGATCATTTCGATACCAAGGATATTCATGTAAGTTATCATTATTTGCTATATATAGTCGAGGAGCAACAAATTAAATTGAAGAAGATTCATAAAAATAATAATAGCGTTGATATGCTAACCAAGGTTGAACCTGAGAGCAAGCTTGAGCTTTGTAGTAAGCTCACTAGAATGGTTTTCAAATGATCACTGAGGTGGTGGATTTCTCCTCCAAAATGGGCTACTGAGGGAGATTTTTAGGGATCCAGTCCCATTTTACAAATGTTTGTTTGTTTGATACAACTAGATATGAGCTCTGGAGGTTTTAACTATCTTCAAGGATCAAAATGAACAAAGATTGAGTGGATCTGTACAAGGAAATGATGATTTAAAGTTGTTTCTAGACCACACGCCCATGTCTGGGTTGCATATGGTATTGTTATTGGTAGAAACGGCTATGTGGATGACTATGTATGTCTTTATAACTGTGAATGGGTTTAATCAAGATGCTTCAAGTATAGATATACCCATGTGAAGTAAGACATATATGTGTCATTGCTTTGACATTGTCGTGTTCGATAACCGTATTAGTCACTAGAATCATGTATTTTTATGACATCAAGTTTTGAGGCTCACACAATCACCACACATAGTTGTGTGGGCAACCATGAGTGATATAAGAACCTTATCTTTCATGAATTAAAATATTTACTTAGAGGCAGAAGTAAGATAGAAACGTTTAACAAAACAAGAGGCTAATAGTCCAAATAACATTCTTTAACTACTGTTTTAATATAATGTGATTTTTATTAATAGTTTGGGAGTAGTATCTGTATATATATATGTATATACACATCAATTTATACTCAATCCTAGAGCAGTGAGAGTTTAGTTGTGCTTGTTTTGTGAAGCGCTATTAGTTAGAGTCAATAGCATGAAATCTTAAATGCTTGTATCTTTCTATTTTTGATTTAATGGATATTTCTTGTCAATTTGTTTTGTTTTGTTGTTTTTACCTTTATACTATAATAATTTTCACATTAAAATTGTTTGTTTAATTTATTTTTGAGTCATCCATATCATTTGAGTAATTTGATATTGGGAAGTATTCTTGTTGATTTTGTTAATGTTATTTGTTTGGAGTCCAAAAGTAAGTTAGTGTATTTGCTTTAATTATATTTCATTTGCAGGAATGTCTAAACTTAATTAAATCGGTGAAAAATAGTGACTCAACAATTATAATAATTATAAGTTGGCATATATTTTGTATGTAGATATCGATACTATATCCAAACACATAGCTTCAATCTTATATTAAAATATCAATTTGCATAAGTTTGGGCCTTATTGGCTGTTCTATATTCATTACTTTGATTGACAGGTTATCCGGTCGACATTCTATGTGCACATTTTGTTAGCAGATCTGAGACAAATACAGATCATTCTCAACTTTCTGCATAGAAGACGACCTTCTGGTTTGTTTGTCTCTGCTCAAATGTCACCCCCACCAACTTGTATTCAAGCACTCATAAGCTATCAATGCGTTAAAGCTAAAGGTGCAGCTATAGAGGAAGTGGGAATACAAAAGATAAACAATGATATGTTTGGTCATTGTTAAGTTGAGAAAGGCGCAACCAAGAATGCTCTCAAGTGCAACTACTTTTGAATTTCTTGACCTATCCATTTTCTTTTTCTTTGACCCCTCAACTTTAGAGGTGCATCCAGCTTTAAACGATAATCTTTTCTACTTTCTATTTAGAAGGTTTGACCTTCATTTCTTGTTAAGATGATGTATTTTAATTAATATCGTCATTAATACAACAATTTTTTTCTCAAAATTTAGTGATGATTTTGTGCACATCATTGAGTTTTAGACGTCACTCTTTAAAAGTGAGTGGAAAGTCCTGGAGCATTATGAAATATGAATGACAAACAATTTATGAAAGGATAGCCCTTTTTTTAGCACAATTTAATTAGTCTTATCTGTTTTGCGAAGACTAGGGAATTGACTGAGAAATACCTTGTACCTTCTACTGCAAGTGGCGTCCGTGCAATGTTCTTATTTCTAGATATCTGCCTTCTATGAGTGCCCTCATGATTTACAAAGGCTAATACTACTTATTAATTATAGGATTCCCTTTTCCTGGATAAAATACTATATACCTTGCATAGTACTTCCAACTTTGAAATGTAGCGTAAGACAATAGGTACAGGTAAAGGAATAGGAAACCCCTCAATTAGTAGATGTATAATTAGTTTGATAAGGGAGACAAAAAGCCAGGAATAACAGAAGAAGCCGAATAGCTTTTTGGGGTTTCATAACTTCGAAATGCCTTCGAAGAACGTTCCAATGTTTTTTTGGGTTTGCTTTAAGGTTGGTCCATCTCGTATCCATCTCTTTTTTCCATATTTATGTTAACCTATACCATACTCTTTCCCCTCTTCTTCTTTACTTTTTCTTGCATGTTGGGTGTCTTTCTTCATTGAAGAAAACAGTGGAGGATTACCCTTTGTTATATTTTTTCCCTTTTATATTGATGCAAGAGAAAGTCTAAAGAAACCACTGAAACATATTCATTTCGTTCATTGGAAAACTCGTATTGACCCTTTTCTCTCAAATTACAAACACAAAAACACGTGGTAAATCTAGAACAGTCGGGTTTGATTTTTTTTTGCATTTGCATTTGCATGCTAGTAGGGAATGAGTGGTATCACATGATGACTGCATGTTTGTCGCCGATCGCTCATGCAGATGGCACCATCATTTTGATTCCCTATAGTTCTAGTCTAGACTGCAGCTATTGTCTGTATTCGACATGCACTGTTTCCTCTTTTATTTTCTCCAATTTGGAAGGCATTGTTATAAAGCACAAAGTAAAATAGCGGAGACTTTAGATTTTAGAATGTATACCTACAATCGGAAACAAACAAAATGAAGTGTACTCCTATGTGGTTCCGAAAACACTATAATGCCAAATTCGAAGTCTGTAACGTAACAGAACATTGCATTAAATTTCTACGAGCTGAGGCTGGCCATTGACACCAAACGTAGGCAGATAATCTTGAAGTCCAACCATGTGCGGACGGATACTTTTGAAAGAGTAAGATTAAACCAAGAATTTCTTCCAATTTTTAAGATGTCCGTAACCTTCAGAAAGTTCTTAATTAGTTCTTGTTTTTCTTTATAATATATATCTAAATAGGCATCTTTAATGTAGATAAAGCATGGACGCTCATTGTGGGCCGACGGTGGGAATAAGGACCATGATTTTGAAAGCCTTAGGCCTTAAAGTTAGCACATCGAACCACATAGGCCGAGCAAGAAAGCCTCAAAGGTCAGATGAGTAGCAATTGGACCAGCATTCGAGTTATTTAATGTGTAGTGAAACACATAGAAGAAAGGCCGTACTGGATCGTCACAAGCCTGCGTACACAGTCCATTAGTAGGATTATGCTAAAACACAGCGCCATCTATGAACATGTGGCTATGGCTAATGTCATGCGCGCCTTATCTAGTACAGTTGTGGTCGTTGTGGTTTTGACCGTATTCTTGCATGTCCCTGCACTTCATCACTCCGCACAATATCATCCCTTGAAGCACAGAAGGTTTCCCATTTCCTGTCCAAACATATCCTACCCATGGCTTCCACTACTCTCTCCCCCGCAACACCCTCACAGGTGAATGTCACATGAAGCATTTCTCCTCATGTTCTATCTATCTTGATTTCACTTAGATTTTTGCTATAATATTTGTATTTGCTTCTATCGTTTACCAGCTATGCTCCAGCAAAAGTGGCATCTTTTGTCCCACACAGGCTGGGTTTGCGAAGCTAACGAGGACTAATATGGTATCAAAGGACAAACGGATGAGAATCGCATGCCAGGCCACCAGTATTCCTGCTGATAAAGTCCCTGACATGGGTAAGAGGAAGCTCATGAACCTTCTTCTTCTTGGCGCTATTTCACTCCCCAGTGCAGGAATGCTGCTTCCTTATACCTACTTCTTTGTTCCACCTGGGTAAGAATAATTACCTTTTATTTTATAACCCCCAAGAAATTATCGCAGAACTTTGTTTTTTGCACTTGCTTATCATTCTTTTCATTTGTATCTTGTTGATGGCAACATTTTGTCAATTTAATATAAGAAGCAGAGAATGGTGTTATCATGACCCTTTCCATGGAAATTACTAGCTGTTAGCAGAATTTTTTTTTTTCATCCTACAAAATTCGAAATTACTATACTTATTCCTTTCTTTGTATTCGCTGTTGTTAAAATTTCTAATTGTAACCAGAACTATAAGATTCTGATTAGGGATTTCGACTATATCAAGTTTACCAACTAAGCTCCGTTTATATCAAGTACTTTCTTCCCATTCAAATTTCAAGGAGCAAACCATAACTATAATTGCTGATTGTGTTGGTATGTCTCCTCAAACGTAACCAAATTGCTATTTTTAAGTTCGATTTTCACCCAATCTTAAAAAAATGATTTTTTTTCCAGTTGCCAAATGAAATGGCATACATGCTACAGTTAAAGGGAGGCACTAATCTTCGCTGAAAATATGCAGTAAACAATTCTAGAGGCAGGAAAGAATATGCTAAATGACCAGTCAGTTTAGTTGGGTGTTATTGCAAAGTCTTTCTTTGATTCAATTTACGAATCATCAAATTGCCTGGAAATTTCTATTCTGTCAACTTCCGTAAAAGTTTTTGCTTATAGTGAACTTCTTCCCTCCTGCCATTTTGCTTGGAAATATATGTCAGGAACCGAGGTGCTGGTGGGGGTACCATTGCGAAGGATGCTATTGGTAATGATGTTGTTGCAGACCAATGGCTCAAGACTCATGGACCTGGAGACCGAACACTTACTCAGGGATTGAAGGTGATGAAACTTTATTAGTTATTCATGCAGAAATTTTTATAAATGGAAGACATTTTTTTTTCCCTTAAAGCAACGCTATCTCTTTGTTCTAAGAGTAGGGATCAATTGGAAAGTTTTACCATTTTGCTTTACTTGAAAATTTTGAACTTTAGCTCTTTGGAGTACTTCCAAGCAGATTTACTTTTTTAATGGCTGAAACTATATGCATATGGGTGTCTGGAAAATTCATATGGTTAGAAGGATTCTAAGAATGACATTTGTTTAAATGCTTGGATGGAACTTAGGGAGACCCGACCTACCTTATTGTGGAGAAAGATAGAACCCTTGCAACATATGGGATTAATGGTGTCTGCACACACCTTGGGTGTGTTGTGCCGTGGAACTCAGCTGAGAACAAATTCATTTGCCCTTGCCATGGATCCCAATACAATGAACAAGGAAAAGTTGTAAGAGGTCCAGCTCCTCTGGTAAGCAAATCAAACCATTTGCTTCGTGATTGGTTGAATATCATTTCAAACCACTGAACTTGGAACTTAGAACTACTTTGTAATCATTAAGTTAGTTTCCAACGATTTGTCTCTTAGACTGTAAAATGTAATATGACCAATCATGAGAGAATTTCATTGTAGTTTGTTTTTAATGAAGAATAGTAACATTACGTATCACCTGTTGGCAACCTGTTTAGTAGAATGCATTTCTATATTGCTGAAAGCATCACCTTTTTCAAGGGAATGTATTCATATTATTATGGTTTTAAAAGGAACATTTTTTTCCTCTCAAGTACGTAGAAGACTATAAAGAATTCTACTAGAATTGGAAAGTTTGATTTAATTATTACGAAGTAAAGATATCTCTAATTCTCTATTTTGTTTAGTTAGGAACTCTTTTAAATCTATAAATTGTTTGTCATCAATCCACGGAGTATTAATTCTAAATGAACCAAAAAAAAGAAAAAAGAAAAGGACATTGCCTAGAATAGTTTCTGCAGTATACTAATAATTCAGAAACTCATCTGATACAGAAAATGCATCTCTTTGATCACTTGGAATAGAGGATTTTATTCTGACGTTTGGAGCATAGAAAAGGTTCTCCTAAATGAGTTATTTCTTCAATACACACTGATGCTAAGTAAAAGCACGAATATCACACGTGATAGTATCTGAACATACTTGAAATAATATCTGAACATACTTGAAGTTGAAGCACTCTATATTATTAATGAAAATTCTCTTGGCTTGCCTGACAATCATTTTCTTCCATTTTGTTGGCACAGTCTCTTGCATTGGCTCATGCGGATATAGATGAAGGGAAGGTGGTATTTGTCCCCTGGGTTGAAACAGATTTTAGAACTGGAGATACTCCATGGTGGGCGTAAGTCTCATATTGTAGTAGTTTCCATATAATGATGTATGAATCCTGTTCCACTGTTCTGCAGGGGAAAATATAAGAATATTTTTTGTTATGGAAATTGCTCTAAAGATCGTGTTACAGATAGTGTATGCTTGTTGAATGCAGCTCATAACACGCTTCATATTTGTTCAACTATTCTTTGTACTTTGTCTATCCATTTCTGTAGCACTCTACTCTACATAGCTAGAGTGGTACCACTGCAATTGTCGGTAATGAATCACTATTTCGCAAGTTCTCAGCAACATGGTTATGATCATACTTTTTGAGGTACCAAATGAAAAAAGGTCCAAACATTTTTACTTCCCAACTAATGAGGGAGATGCTCCTTTTTCTCTCTTGTCAAAGATGTTTTTTGCCTTGTAAATCATTCTTTCATTCCTAATCCTAGCTCTGGTCATCCGTTTACACATCCCTTGCTACTGGTTTTTCTTTTGCAACCCCTCCTGTCCCTTGCCTCGTAACCTGCTCCCTTGAACATCAGTCACCTCTACAAAGTATAGGCTTTAAAAGATTTGGATAAAAGTTAACCTAAAAAGAGACTTACAAGAATATTGCAAAGTTACTTATGGAAAACATGGAAATCAGGAAACCGCACTAGTTTAAGTAACGTATGCCTGGAAACATCTATTGACCCCTAAAAACCTTTTAAGTTACCCCTGACTTAACAAAGGAATTTGAGGACACACCAAGATGCAGCGCCCCATAGTTGTTTCTTGCATGTGGTATGGAAAGTGATAAAATAAAAGTTAAAATTAGTGATTTAACTGCATCTATAAAAATGCATGAAAGCAATACAAGATAAATGCTCTATTGCATGAAAGTTATAAAAAAAGTATTCTTTTCTTTTTTCATAATGAGAGAATTTACTTTCCCTTCTTACTATTTTTTATGCATAAATCGATTTTTTAATTCTTGTTTAAGTTTTTTAGATTAAAGGTAGATTGATTATGAAACATTTTGGTTAATTGTCATTTATAAATATTTCTCACCCAATTCAAAAACTGATTTTTTTTAACGAAATCAAATTTAACAAAAGGAAGTCATCCTCCTCTTTATTTTTAATTTCTTTGAAAATGTCCTCAAAATCAGGCCAAGCAATCCTCTCACTCTCCTAACTTGTTTTTTGTAGTTGCTCCCATCTTACTCTTAAGAATGCAAGTCTTTCTTCCACCAATATACTATTTTTTGGATCCCTCTTCCTTCCAGATTTATGATATCTCAATTACATCTAAACCTCCCCTTCAATCTTCAATTGTTATATCCTAAGATATGGAGTCCCTGTAAGAACGTAGAGTTAGATGGTGATCTTCACCTAAGAATCCCTAAAGCGTCGAAGGACATTTCCTCAGTAGTCTCACCAACTATTAAAATGCTTAAAGCAAGAGAAGCTTGACGAGTAGTTACCATAATTGGCTACTTTATTAACAAGAGACCTTTTTTTTTTTCCCAAATGAAGATAAAGTTGAGAAAAATAGAAAAAGTTGGGATTGAAACTGATTCTAGCTACTGAGGAAGAATGTTTTCAATTCAAGTTCACTAATGTATCTAATATGATGAAAGTCCTAGAATAAGACCTTGAGCACTTAAATGGGAAATCACTACTCAAATGAAACCAAGTATAGAATTTGCAAAAGAGGTGTGAAACCCCTCCCATTTTATCCCACTAAAGTATTATTTCACTATCAGACTTAAATACCTAGCAAGTTCCATTGAAAAACCTTTGTGTCATGATAAACATATTGATGGGCTGAGGAGAATTGGTTTTACTAAGGTTTGATTGGACTTTGATTTTAATTAGTCTGTACTTGAAACTCTAAAGATCCGTAGATTATATAAAGATAGGGGTTTGATGTAGTGCCCTCTTACCACAGGGTACACACTGGGACGTCCGGAGGTCATTTCGGTATATATCTTACGATAAGGATGAGCTACGTTCGATCGCTACATTCACTTCATAAGGCATCATATCATTACTTACTTATAACACATCATAAGAAAATGACAATATTTTAAAACCAACTTTTTCCTCATTTCATTTCACAAAACCGAAATTCTACATTGTATCTTTCAACACTTACTACATGTACATCATCAAATCCTAGTACAAAAGTATTACATGAAAGAGGACAATATACAAAGTCTATCTAATCTGTTCAAAAATTCCAGCTGACCGACCTTTGAGCTATGACTTCTCTTGCCAAATCATAATCTACAAGGGTGGTAGAGCCTCTCGGTAGCTAGAGTGGTCTCTCGGTCTTGAAAAGACAACATTACAATTTTAGTGAGTTTTGCAAACTCAATGAGGTAACCATTATCGATGGTTCACTCAATTCATGCAAAGCAACATTTCACATAACACATATTTCACAAAATTGTACTTTACATCAGTATCACAATCATTGGACCTCCTGTCCGGAAACCAACATAATCAATCACATTCATTCAATCATTTCAAAACAGAATTTAAACAAATAAGTAATTAAGTGAGACCGTCTAGGTTACTCACAAGTT
>JANQBM010000009.1:2975264-2990901 GCA_025594535.1 Erythroxylum domingense
TTATAATTTTATTAGAAAGTAAGCTATGTTCTTTGTGAGTTAAAAAGGCTAAGTATTCAGTCCTAGTTATCTTCTCCGTACCCAACTTCTTCAAGTTTCTTCTAATATATAGAGTTTTTCATCAAACACCTCCCGAGATATTACTTTGCTTTTCTTTATCCCACACCACTTCCGTACTGCTATTTGTTTCTTTTGCCCTAAGAAAAAACCAAAGCTGGTCATATTATATAGTGGAATACGTGAAATTTGCATGGAGTTTAGGGCTTGAAAATAATTGAAGATTTTGGAGTTTTCAACAAGTAAGTAGTGAATAAATCCTTTAGAGTTGTGGGTTTATGAAATAAATTTGATGAATCTACTCTCACTTGCATGAAAATGGCATTTATGTGTATATTTATGAATACTGTGTAAATAGGATGGGAAAAATATGGATATAGTGTTATTTAGTATTTGACAAATTGTTAGTGATCAGGTGAGGTAGAAATGATTTTTGGAGTTAGATAGAGCAATAAAATGGTGTAAGAGGTTAATGTAGAAGATTATATATGAAAAGGTGATAGGCTTTGTTTTTTTTTTTACTGTGCATGTATATATATATGTATGTGTATACGTGAGTGGATGAAAGCTTTAGAGATGATCAAGGAAATGGTTTTTCAGTTGAAGAGCAATTGTAAAATGATGGTTTGAGATGGGAATGAGTGTTTAAATGGAAGTTGAGAGGAAGAATAGTGATTGAGAATGAAAGTTGAAAATGCAGAAAAGTAATAGAGTAGGAGTAGGATGAATATGAATTTTTGGCTTTTGATGGTTTTTGAATAAAACTATATATTTTGGAGTGGTATGAAATTATGGTGAATGAGTTTAATAAAATGGAGTAGAAAAACTAGAAAAAAAAATTGAAGTGTTGGATTTTGGAAAATGGAAGTCATTTGGAAATTTTCTGAGAATAGATGGTTAGAGAGTTGAATTTTTGATCTGAAATTTCCTTGAATTTTCTATACTGTTAGAGAGAGATTTTGACACAGTTGTCTTTTAAAAGTTGTAGCTTATCCTCTTAGCTCTCTAACGGTATAAAGTATGTAATTTTTGGACATTTGAGATAGGAGATATGACCTTTATAATTTTGTAATGCTGCATAGGAGGGACATTCGAGACAGCTACTTCATTCTAAAATTTTGACCAGGAAAAAATTGTTTTCAAGGTCTGCATGGAAATTGTAGATCTAGATGTCTTCTTTGAAACAGTCTAAAAATGACCTTAATCTGATATTTTTAGTGAAAGTTATGCCCTTTTTACCATTTCAAGTCAGAAGAAGAAATGGAGGAAGGGAGAAGTCGCGATAGCGACTCTGCCCATTTACATAACCCGTAGGATTCCAAATAAGATGAATTTTAATTTGGAGTAAACTAGAAATACAGGATTAAAAATTTTCTCAAGAAGTCGAATTTTGATTCTTTCTCTAAGATATTGAATTTCTGGATGGAAGTCGTACATAGTACACTATTTTTGAATGTGAACAACCCGATAATATTGAAGGTATATCTTCGAAATTACTGAACCTAATTGAGTGATTTTGGTGTCAATGGAAAGATAAGATATAGAGGAACATTTTCTTAGATGAGAGGATGACCAAATTACATCAGTTTCCCTTTCTAATTGAATGTGAACAGTAGGTTCGACAATGTAACTTGGAAAAATTTGAAGTGAGTCAATGAGAAAGGAATAGAGATTTTAATGGTTTTAATGAGGCATATACTTAAGTATAAATTATACTTAGATGAGTTTTGATATGAGATTGATTTTGTGATGAAATTGATGGATAAATACCCTAGATTATTATGAACATGCATTGTACATAATTCATTTCATCCATGTGCATTATTGAACAATTATAATTATGCATATTGTGATATATGTGTATGTTGTTTGATATAGAGAAGCAACTAGAACGTGAACCTCCAGATGTTGCCGGAACTTCTAGGCAGTGGCTTTGGGAACAAAAACTGATCAAATTTCACGATTTTGGCCATAATTTTGTCATCCGACCTCCAAATGACTTGATTTTTGAAGCATTTGATTCATAACACATTCCTCTATCTCTCTATAAAATTTATAGCTTTTGTTTTTAACTCGAAAGAGATTGATCGAATCAAAGTAAGGGTATCGGTTGGAAGAGCATGAACTGAATATTTTACTTAACATGTTCCAGTATTTTGATGATATCTTGACCTATAGTAATCCAAATAAAATGAATTGTAATTTGGAGTAAACTAGAAATACAGGCCTAAAACTTTTATCAAGAAGTCGAATTTTGATTCTTTCTTTAAGATATTGAATTTCTGGATGGAATCTGTACATAGTACACTATTTTTGAATGTGAACAACCAGATAATGTTAGACATATATCTTCCACATTACTGAACCAAATTGAGTGATTTTGGTGTCAACGGAAAGATAAGACATAGAGCAACATTTTTCTAGAAGAGAGGATGATCGAATTACTTCAGTTTCGCTTTCTAATTGAATGTAAACAGTAGGCCCGAAAGTGTGACTTGGAAAAATCTGAAGTGGGTCAATGAGAAAGGAATAGAGATTTTAATGGTTTTAATGAGGCATAAACCTAAGTATAAATTATACTTAGATGAGTTTTGATATGAGACTAATTTTGTGATGAAATTGATGGATAAATACCAGAGATTATTATGAACATGCATTGTACATAATTCATTTCATCTATGTACATTATTGAACAATTATAATTGTGCATATTGTGATATATGTGTACATTGTTCGATATAGAGAAGCAACTGGAACGTCAACCTCCAGATGATGTCGGAACTTCCAGGCATTAGCTTTGTGAGCAAAAGCTGAACATATTTCACTATTTTGGCCATAATTTTGTCATCCGAACTCTAAATGACCTGGTTTTTAAAGCATTTGATTCATAACGCATTCCTCTATCTCTCCATAAAATTTATAGCATTTAAATTTGCCTCTAAAGAGATTGATCAAATCAAAGTAAGGGTATTGATTGGAAGAGCATGAACTGAATATTTTACTTAACATGTTCCAGTATTTTCATAATATCTTGACCTATAGGAATCCAAATAAGATGAATTTTAATATGGAGTAAACTAGAAATACAGGCCTAAAAAGTTTCTCAAAAAGTTAAATTTTGATTCTTTCTTTAAGATATTGAATTTCTAGATGGAAGTTGCAGATAGTACACTATTTTTGAATGTGAACAACCTGATAATGTTCGAGGTTTATCTTCCAAATTACTGAACCAAATTGAGTGATTTTGATGTCAAGGGAAAGATAAGACATAGAGGAACATTTTCTAGAAGATAGGATGACCAAATTACATTAGTTTCGCTCTCTAATTGAATGTGAACAGTAGTCCCGAAAGTGTGACTTGGAAAAATCTGAAGTGAGTCAATGAGAAAGGAATAGAGATTTTAATGGTTTTAATGAGGCATAAACCTAAGTATAAATTATACTTAGATGAGTTTTGATATGAGACAAATTTTGTGATGAAATTGATGGATAAATAACCGAGATTATTATGAACATGCATTATACATAATTCATTTCATCCATGTGCATTATTGAACAATTATAATTGTGCATATTGTGATATATGTGTATGTTGTTCGATATAGAGAAGCAATTGGAACGTCAACCTCTAGATGATGTCGGAACGTCCAAGCATTAGCTTTGGGAGCAAAAGCTGAACGTATTTCACTATTTTGGTCATAATGTTGTCATCCGACCTCCAAATGACTTGATTTTTGAAGCATTTGATTCATAACACATTCCTCTATCTCTCCATAAAATTTATAGCTTTTGGTTTTGACTCGAAAGAGATTGATCCAATCAAAGTAAGGGTATCGGTTAGAAGAGCATGAACTAGATACTTTACTAAACATGTTCTAGTATTTTGATGATATCTTGACCTGTAGGATTCCAAATAAGATGAATTTTAATTTGGCGTAAACTAGAAATACATGCATAAAAATTTTCTCAAGAAGTATAATTTTGATTCTTTTTTAAGATATTGAATTTCTTGATGGAATTTGTACATAGTACACTGTTTTTGAATGTGAACAATCAGATAATGTTGGAGGTATATCTTCCACATTACTGAACCAAATTGAGTGATTTTGGTGTCAACTGAAAGATAAGACATAGAGGAACATTTTTCTAGAAGAGAGGATGACCGAATTGCATCAGTTTTGCTTTCTAATTGAATGTGAACAGTAGGCCCGAAAATGTGACTTGGAAAAATCTGAAGTGAGTCAGTGAGAAAGGAATAGAGATTTTAATGGTTTTAATGAGGCATAAACCTAAGTATAAATTGTACTTAGATGAGTTTTGATATGAGACTAATTTTGTGATGAAATTAATGGATAAATACCCGAGATTATTGTGAACATGCATTGTACATAATTCATTTCATCCATGTGCATTATTGAACAATTATAATTGTGCATATTGTGATATATGTGTATGTTGTTCGATATAGAGAAGCAACTGGAATGTCAACCTCCAAATGATGTCGGAACTTCCAGGCATTAGCTTCGGGAGCAAAAGCTGAACATATTTCACTATTTTGGCTATAATTTTGTCATCCGACCTCCAAATGACCTGATTTTTAATGCATTTGATTCATAACACATTCCTCTATCTCTCCATAAAATTTATAGCATTTGGTTTTGAATCGAAAGAGATTAATCGAATCAAAGTAAGGGTATCGGTTGGAAGAGCATGAATTGAATATTTTACTAAACATATTCTAGTATTTTGATGATATCTTAACCTGTAGGAATCCAAATAAGATGAATTTGAATTTGGATTCAACTAGAAATACAGGCGTAAACATTTCCTCAAAAATTTGAATTTTGATTCTTTCTATAAAATATGGAATTTCTAGATGGAAATTGTATATAGAACACTATTTTTAAATGTGAACAACCCGATAATGTTGGAAGTATATCTTCCAAATTACTGAACCAAATTGAGTGCTTTTGGTGTCAAAAGAAAGATAAGACATAGAGGAACATTTTTCTAGAAGAGAAGATGACCGAATTACATCATTTTCGCTTTCTAATTGAATGTGAACAGTCGGCCCGAAAGTGTGACTTGGAAAAATCTGAAGTGAGTCAATGAGAAAGGAATAGAGATTTTAATGGTTTTAATGAGGCATAAACCTAAGTATAAATTATACTTAGATGAGTTTTGATATGACACTAATTTTGTGATGAAATTGATGGATAAATACCAGAGATTATTATGAACATGCATTGTACATAATTCATTTCATCCATGTGCATTATTGAACAATTATAATTGTGCATATTGTGATATATGTGTATGTTGTTTGATATAGAGAAACAACTGGAACATCAACCTTCAGATGTTGCCGAAACTTTCAGGCATTAGCTTCGGGAGCAAAAGCTGAACATATTTCACTATTTTGGCCATAACTTTGTCATCCGACCTCCAAATGACCTGATTTTTGAAGCATTTGATTCATAGCACATTCCTTTATCTCCCCATAAAATTTATAGCTTTTGATTTTGACTCAAAAGAGATTGATCGAATCAAAGCAAGGGTATTGGTTGGAAGAGCATGAACTGGATATTTTACTAAACTTGTTCCAGTATTTTGATGATATCTTGACCTATAGGATTCCAAATAAGATGAATTTTAATTTGAAGTAAACTAGAAATACAGGCATAAAAATTTTCTCAAGAATTAGAATTTTGATTCTTTCTCTAAGATGTTGAATTTCTGGATGGAATTTGTACCTAGTATACTGTTTTTGATTGTGAACAACCCAATAATGTTGGAGGTATATCTTCCAAATTACTAAACCAAATTGAGTGATTTTGGTGTCAACAGAAAGATAAGACATAGAGGAACATTTTTCTAAAAGAGGGTATGACTGAATTACATCATTTTCCCTTTCTAATTGAATGTGAACAGTAGGTGCGAAAGTGTGACTTCGAAAAATATGAAGTGAGTCAATGAGAAAGAATAGAGATTTTAATGGTTTTAATGAGGCATAAACCTAAGTATAAATTATACTTAGATAAGTTTTGATATAAGATTGGTTTTTTGAAGAAATTGATGGATAAATACCTGAGATTATTATGAGCATGTATTGTACATAATTCATTTAATCCATGTGCATTATTGAACAATTATAATTGTGCATATTGTGATATATGTATATGTTGTTTAATATAGAGGAGCAACTGAAATGTCAACCTCTAGACATTGCCAAAACTTCCAGGCATTAGCTTCGGGAGCAACTAGTGAGTAATCTAGACGGTTTCTCTCAATTATTATTTGTTTAAATTATGCTTTGAATGATGAATGAATGTGAAATGAATGTGTTTGATTGTTTATTCCGTACAAAAGGTCCAATGATTATGAACATGGAATGTATATTGAAGTGCTGCTTGAATGTGAATGTAAAGACCTAAGTGCTTTGTAATGTGAGTGATTGTGGTACATGCATTCCATTCATGAATGCACATTCAGATAATAGCAATTGTGACCAGAGTGGCCACCGATCAGAGCTTAAAACTCAACGAGTGAAAAAAGCCTCGAGCTCAAACAGTGTTTAAGAGCCTAAGGCTCACTATGTATAATGAGCCCTGTATCCTCGAAGTGGATAAGGGACAGTTATTAATGAGCTCGGTATCTAAAATAGATACAGGATGGTTTAGGCACTCGGTCACAACAACGTAATAAATGGAAATTGTCTCATGAGCATTTCATATTCATTTATATCAAGTATGTTTGATTGATTGAAATGCCAAAATTTCCTATGCTGGAGTAAAGGTGTGATACATGATCTATTATGCAAAATTTTGAATTTCATGTTATGTGAAATGGTGTTTTGCATGAATTGAGTGAAACATCGATGATGGTTACCTCACTGAGTTCTCAAAACTTACCCAAAATTGCAACATTGTCTTTTCAGGACCAAGAGATGACTCTAGCTACTGAGAGGCTTTACCAGTCGTGTAGATTGTGATTTGACAAGAGAATTCATGGCTTAAAGGTCAGTCAGCTGGGATTTTTGAATAGATTAGATAGACTTTGTATATTTTCCTCTTTCATGTAGTACTTTTATACTAGGTTTTGATGATGTAAATGTAGTAAGTGTTTAAAGGTACAATGTAGACTTTTGATTTTTGTAAAGTGAAATAAGGAAAAAAGTTGGTTCTAAAATATTGTGATTTTCTTAAGATGCTTTATAAGTGAATAATGTTATGATGCCATGTGAAGTGAATGTAGCGATCGAACGTAGCTAGCCCTTATCATAGGATATGTACTAAAATGACCTCTGGATGTCCCGATGTGTACCCTATGGTAAGGGGGCACTACATAAAATATTCCTTTCTTACACCTAAAATCCATAACAATCCTCTTATTATCATATTTGGAATCCAATTGGGAAGAAATTTTATTTAGGAAATCAATTGGAACCACCTAAGCCTCATTTTACAAAAACCTCAAATCCTAACTCTTTAATGAAGTTTAATCTAACATTATAACCTAAGAAATAAGAATAGATGCTATGTCTCTAGATAATATGGCACCTAGAAACACGATTGATGATGCCACTTTTTCCTTAAACTTATAGTAACATTTAATAGTAATGAACATTATTCTGATAACATCTGGTAAGTTAATTAAAATTAAAGTTGAAGCAACCTTTAATTGCCTATTTAACGAGGCTTTTTCAATACAAGGTATTCTTCTTTATCAACTATAAAGCCAGTTAATAAACCACTAGTGATTGCTCCCTATGTAACTTCTAATTTGTGCTTTAATCCTTTGTAGTAGTGATGTATCACTACGCAAAATAACTAGACCTACAGCCATAGTAGTGGTGAGTCTAGTTTAATCCCATAGAGAGTATGTGTAAAGCTTTTGAAATGAAATCAATCGGTATTTAGATTATGGGGGTGGGGGCTTTGGTTTGGTTTGGTTTTAATTAAGAAAATAAAATGAAACTAAACTAATTCAAACAAATTAAAGAAAACATTTGAAAATGATGAAAGTGATGAATTCTTTTAGGACCCAGTTATTTAGATCTGTCTCGGCCTACACTCAATTAAACATACTTTAGTGCATTATCGTCTTCACACCTCTCTTTGAACTATTGGTTGTAGATTAACAATAAGCTTTGCTAATCCCAGTTTTTCCTTATATCTTAGTTAATTAAGAAGAGCTCATTAACTAACCCTAACTATCAGATAAACTAAACCAAGCTCTTTAAGTTTAATCGGAAAGCTGCCTTATGAGTGAGAAAATAGACCAATCTAAGCAATAATCACACAAGCTCAGATTATTTAACCTAGGTTACATTATCCCTAATGATATAATATCGTTAAATGCCACAAAAAATTTAAACACGACTATTACATATTGTATTCAAAGTTCTAACAATGAGTTCTCATGAAAAACAATCTAATAGAGCATCAAGATCATCTTTACACAATACCCAATCAATAAATACAAGATAATGTAAACAATCTGAAAAGAGGGAAAGAACAACAATACAAAGGAGATAAATGCTTAACTGGGTTCTTTGGCCTTGATATCACCTTCAAACTGGCCTCAAGCTTCCCTTCATAGGTCTTCAAAGGATGAGATGTTTACCCCTCTTCATTCTCCTGAAATCTCAAAGCCAAGACCTCATCATTTCTTCAAACAATTCATATATATTTTCAAGACAAAATGTTGTTTTTATACCAAAAAGTAGGGATTTTGGGTAAGCTGTCATGCTTTCACAGGGGTGCATATATTGTTCACGACTGTGAGTGTGAGTCTTGGGACTCACGGTAGTGAACCAGCTTGGATGGGTGTGATATGGGCTATCACGTCCATGCAACTAGTGTTATGGCTGTGACAAGTGTGTCATTGGCGTGACACACCTCCCACAGCCATGAATTATTTTTCATGGCCATGATATGTATCTTATGGCCATAACAATGTCACTCTTCATTCCTTTTGGTATTTTCTTGTTTCTTTTAGCTCTAATCCTTTTCCTTCTTATTCAATGAAAACAAGTGAGTGTGAATATCAAGAAGATAGCTCAAATATAGTTCTTTCGACTCACTTTAGCTATAGCAGCCCACTTCCACCTAGCACGTACATATACATAATAAGGACATTCGGGCACATGCCTGGTGAAAACGGCGTGCTAGAATAGTTACATCAACTCATTATCATTTTTTTTTGCCGCAACATATCTCACGTGAATCAGTACTCATTTTCATTCATTGCAATTGTAAACACATCATAAGTAAATCAATATTCAATTTAAACCATCTCATTATCAACACAAATCCAATCATAAATGTCATTACATTACAAAATTCACATATACATTGTATAATAGTTGCGGAATACATTTCTTAATACAAAAAATGATTGAAAACGTATGCAGGTGCAAATTGATCCCGAACCCTAGCTCATGTCTGAATTTAATGGTTATACTCCCAATTTGTTTAACTGGATATTTCCTTCAAGTCTGCAAGACAGCATTGCAATTTTGGTGAGTTTTGCGAGCTTAGTGAGCGAACCATCCTTGATGCGCTCACTCATATCAATTTCAGAACAATACATAATTTACTTCAATTCACAAATAAGTCACATCAACAATACTAAACATTTCTTCATATTTCCTCAGGTTTCACAAATACAATTTATGTGTATATTATTTCCCATTTTCATAATCAGAATAGTTTAATTATTTCATTTAAAACATTCATATAACATATATGAAATTACATATGCCAAAGATCATGTGACTCCACTTTCATTGTTAATTGGTATGACTGAGCTCCTTTTTAACTGTCCCGTATCTATTGTGAATACTAGGCTTATTCATAGCTATCCCGTATCTGTTGGAGGTACCAGGCTCATTTTACATAGTGAGATTGAGGCCTTTACCACATTCTGAGCTTTAAGCTCTTTTTTCGTTGACTACTCCGATCATAACTGCCTTTATCTAATCATACAATTCATATAATGAAATGCATCAAATTACAGATATTTAATCATTCATTTTCATTCGGTATACACATTCATTTTTCACCTTTTCCATTGGAATTTAGTTTGGCATTCAATGATACATTGAGAACACTTATTTCTTTCTCATTCACATTCAATGCAATATCAATTATCAAACTCCTCAGACCATGAATGTCTGACATTTTTCACATTCACATAATTATCAGTTCAATAATTATATGAATGAGAATGAGAAAGAAATAATTTTTAAAATCTCAATTGCTTTTCTTCTTTTTTTGTTTTTCTCCTTTTATTTTTCTCTTTTTATTTTATTTTTATTTTAAAAATTGAAAGAAACTACATCAGCCTTAGAATCCATTGACAAGACATAAAATGACATTTTAACGATTATAATCAACCTGTACATATGTACACCCCCACACTTATACTTTCGTGCATCCATAATTATCAACAATCAACAAATGCTCCATTAACTTTAAGACTTAGGTAGGAAATTAGGTTAGGTTTAAAGCACGTAATATGTTTAGCACAAAAAGAAAAGTTAATAAAGCTCAAGGGGGCTTAACAAAAGAAAAAATCACATTTATAGGTAGGCTATTTGGTTAATGTAGCTTATAAAACAAAAAAATGCCTATATCATGTTCATGTTAATACATTTGATAAATTATTTAACTCAGGTTATGTTATCCCTACTGATTTGGAACCATTAGTTGCTACAAATGAATCAAAAAAATAAGGATTACATATTGTATTCAATTTTAGCTATGGGTTTATATATTAAAAACAATCAAATAAAGCATCAATCATTCTTATACAATACCCAATTCACTAAACATAAGATAATATAATCAATCCCTAAGGAGAGTAAGAACAAAAAACATAATGAAGAATATGCTTAACTAGTTTCACCGGCGTCGATGTTACCTTTGAACCGACGTCGAGATTTCTATCCCTCCATGGGTCTTTAAATGGATGGAGCTTTGCCCCTTCTCCTCATCTTCTCCCGAAAACTCTCTGTCGGCTCTTCAAATTTTCCCAAACAAAAAACATTTAATGCTTTTCGGACGTTAGATCTCTTCCTTTTTATAAAGCTAGGTTAAAAAAATGTTGAGGTGTCCATCTTTCACGGTCATAAGAGGGCATCATATTTATTTTTTATTAAATTGGTTTATATACATATAACTAAATTATGGTATGGTTAATGAAACTAAATGGTTTGATTTTTTAATATATTTCATTATTATTATTGAGTGGTAGTTATGGCTCGCACACCTCAATGTTACGATTTTCTATACTTATGGTACACATTAAGAAGAAGAAGGATGAGAATTACTATGGCATTGTTAGGCTTATTCTCATATCTACTAAGGAGGCACATATTAAGAATGATAAAAGAGCATAGTGTGTATAATCCCTTAGTCTGAAGAGCACATCTTAATGGCATGATTATGGAAAGTGACATTGCTTACATTAAGCAAATGTTTTTACACCTCCTTGTCTTTAACAAGAGAATTTAAGAATTTGAGTATGATTTTTAACATTCGAGAGAGATGTAAGTAGATATTTTCATTATGTATATTGAGAGTTGTTCTTGAGTTATGGGGATCTATACTTAATGTCCCTAAAACTATCCCTGAGAATAGAACTGATGAAAGATGGTGTTGGTTTAAGGTAATAATATTCATTTGTGGAGTGTGATTTAGTACAAAATTTACTTTTAATTGATAATGACGTAACATGATTTCTCTAATTTCATAATTACATAAGAGCTTTAGTTGGTACTTGTATTAAGGTAAATGTACTAGATAGTGAAAAAAGCCCAATATAATATTAGGAAGAAAGAAATTGCCACAAATGTCTTAGGCGGGTGTTTTATGGAAATGAAATATATATATGTGCTACTTGGTTAGGATGGTTCAACTAATAATGGTAGGGTGCTTCGAGATGCATTATCAAGAAGAAAAGGATTAAAATTTCCTTAGGGTGATATATTCAATGTTATATATTCAAATCATTTTTCTATACATTAAAATCATGTGGTAAATATATTTAACATATTATGTAATACGTTAATATTATCCTATTGGTGTTGGATATAGAAATTGTGAGGGATTTCTTGCACTGTAAAGTGGTCAGCAAAATCATCTTAATGAATAGAGACAAGGACATCAACCAAACACTTAAGAAGATTATTTCAATATTGAAACATTCTTAAGCTAGAAATGTTATTAAAAGAACATTTGGAGTACTAAAGTTAAGACGTAGAATTTTAAGAAGCCCCTCATCTTGTTTAGGACACTCAAACCGATATCATATTAGCTTGCTATTACATTAATAATCTTATTCAACGACACAAGAGGAAAGATGCACTAGAAGAAGAGTTGGATGCTTTACTAGAAAATAATGACCCTGTTTATTACATTGATGATATTAAAACATCTAATCTATAGACTACAAGGAAAGATACTTTAGCAAAGGAAATGTTTGTGCTATAGAGAGCTAGAAGAGGTCTTTGGAATTTATTATTAATATTTTATATAATTTATTTATCTTTTTTTCTTGAAACTTATTTGTTATTCATGAATATTGTTTATTTCTTTTACATATGTAACATTTTAATTATTTTATTTGTTTTCACTTTTGTTATAATTTTTAATTGTATATGTCTTATACATGGAATCTAAAAAAATAGAAATAATATGCAATATATACCTATTCAAGGAAGAAAGAAAAATGAAATATATTGGAACAATAAGGATGACAAAATGCTTGTTGATATATTTTATGATCTATAGCCACCACATGGTAGACAAATTATAATTATAAGAATGGATACTATGCTGAAATTGAAAAGTGTCTTAAAAAATAATGCTTGAAATTAATCTACAAAGATCTCATATTGAATTCAAAGTTAGAATTCTAAAGAAGGTACTTAGATACATATTGTATATTAAAAATAAAGGTAGCAGATTTAGATAGGATGATGAACAAAAATGGTGATTGGTGATAAAGACATTTATATAGGTTGGGAAAAGGTATAATAAAAAATTAATCTTTTACTATTTATTTTTGTATTGTAATTTATTATTTTTGAAAATAATTATTTATGACAGTCAAATATTAGAAATGATGAAGAATGTGTGACTTAAAATAATTCAACATCACCATTTGAACCTAGAAAAATAAAGCGTAAAAAGACATGGATCCACTCCATGGAGAACTTTTGGATCAAAGGAATAATATAAAAAGATTGGCTGAGTCTAAATTTTGCTTTGGCTTTAAAAGATATTTTTTAAGAAGAGCATTTACTCTTTGTGTGGATATTATACTTAGTATGAGGTAATAAAAAAGTGCACCATTAAGAATATTTCTTTATATCCAAATACATATAAACTCTTGTAAGTTATTTTTCTTCTATTACCTTTATTAAATTTATTACATCATTTTCATTCTCTATTGATCTTAAACCATCTCCAGAGGATTAATATGAGAATTTTTATATAAATTCACATAGTTATATATACCTTAGCATCTTAGCGTTGAATATAAACTCAATTAATATTATCTTATCCACATCAGTGCCAATGTAATCCATCTCTCCACCCTCATATCTAACATTTGGAATAAACTTACTATTAAACACACAAACTAATTTAGATCAAAACTAGTAGACATCTTTCAATTAGTACCCATAGCAACATTAAAACAAATTATCCATGTTATTAACTAATTATCCATTAGTAATCTTAAATGTATGAAGATTAATCCTTAATTTATTTAGATAATTAAAAGGGGTTTTAGAGAGTTAGTAATGGGTTTATTTCAAGTATTTTAATTTGTGCAAGTTTGATTGTAAGTAGCTTTTGAAGTCAATTTTCTATCATCATATCAAGCACAAAGATATGAAAAAGAGAAAAAAATTGTCATTTTTTTAATCTCTATTTATAGTAAAAAGCATGTAAATATACTTAAATTCTTCTTCTAAAGCAACTTTTTGACACTTATTGCCAAAAATGTTTAAACAAATCCCAACTTATAGCTTTAAGGCATGGTTCCTAATTATCTAATATAGGTAGCCATTAATGAAGATAAATGTTTGTTATCACCGTCTATGAACATTTTCATTTGTTTGAACAATAATCAAAAGTGTATTTATAGAGAAAATTTGAAATTAAGTTGTCAACAACAAAAATTAGGTTGTTTCATAATAGCTTACCATTCAAACTTAAAAAGAAGTTGGGTGTGTTTCTCGTCCTCCTTACAAACTTCAAATTGAAACATGCAGCTATTGCAAAACCCTAAACCATGTTTCAGAAATTTGAGAAAATATGGAAGGTTAAAAGATAAAAAATTTTCTTCAAATAATCTATTCAACCATAATTAATGAAAACTAACATTCTTTGTTGTTAAATGAGAGTTAAATCTACTAAATATATCCCAATTCTTTCATCAAATGCCAAAGCTTAAGAGGGCAACGATAATTGATTATGTCAAGCAAGAGTGGCCAGTAAGGAAGTTTCGATTCACTAGAACGACATGGTGTATGCTAAATTATAAGAGATATCATTAGTTATTATGTGGTATAACCAAGACACGTAGTTTGTCACAAAACATAAATTATGAAAACATCATCCTGCTTCTATGCTTCATTGGTTTATTAACTGCAAATGATGATAATATAAGGGGCATAGAAGCATATAATAACACTTAGAAAAACTAAGGATAAAAATAAAAAAAGGACCTAAGTACCGCACAATATAATTAACTCTAAATAATACGGTTGTCAAAGTTTAAATATAGGTCTTCTACCAAATAACCAAAATTTTTAAATTTAATATAGACTATTGTTAACTAATTAAAGCACGGTAAGTTGACAGAATAATCTGAAAAACAAAATGTCCTTAGTTGTTTACAAAAACATTAAACCAACATTTGTAAAATACAATTACAAAATAATATATAGTGACCTTCGATATTAGAAAAAAATTGAATTCAAATCTTCTTATTGTATTAATAGTTTGGTCAGTCGCGTTGATTTTAAGGGGTCGCTTGGTTTTACTTTTATTTTTATGTTATGATTTTTAATTTTCGTTTTCAATTTATATTTTTCTTTCAAATAAAAACAAGTTAATGTTAATGTCAATGTAGTTATATTTATATCATCGATAATAATTACATATTAGATCAAACTTAAAATTAAATTATTTTTAATTAGATAATATTATTTTAAAATCTTATATACTTTATTTTATTAAAATAAATAATTTAAAAATAAATATTTATTTATATATTAATATTTATTTTAAATATATTTTAACTATTAAATCAAATTTATTTGAAACTTATATATTTTGAAGAAATTTTAATTATATTTATATTTATTAATAATTATTTAATTTAAATAAAATTATTAAGTAGAATTAAAATATTCATAATTCATATTAATAATTAATATAGTTAATTAAATATATAATATTAAATTAAACTATTCATAGTTTTTTTTAATAATGAATATATTAAATAATTAAATAATATATATTTAGTTGATAGTAAATTAGATTTTAAAAAGAAAAAAATA